>QEPC01009171.1:789742-803716 GCA_003113815.1 Sphenodon punctatus | reverse complement strand
CCCCCCCCCCCCGGCTGCCCCGCTCCACCATGGAGCCGTTCATGCCCCTCTGAAAAAACCCTTGGCCCCCTCACAGGCAACTAGCACTGTTTTACTCCTGCCCCTACTACCACTTGGAAAGGGAGATAAAGCTGTTTGTTTACAAACGTCTCCTCACCATGTGCTAATCAGAAGGTTGTAGCTTTCTACAACCGTGGTTTCAGTTACTTCAACAGAATAAAAACTACTTATAGACATTCCTTGAAGACTGACACTAGATGACCTTCTGACAATTGCTGTGAATGGACCACCTCTCCAAGACTTCAGTCCCAATAAGGCAACTGACAGTTGGTACTTCAGTGCTGAGAGGCAGGAGGTACATGATTAAGTGCGAGTAGTTTTTAGTAGCTATTAAAAAGGTACGTGAGCAGATGAGGAACACTTATTTATGCACAAATATGCAAATGTACATATTTGCATAAATAGGTGGTGGCTAATTATGCAAATTTGCAGTTTAATTTACCCTTAGTGACCAAGAAAAAGTTTTGGCTACTAGACTTGGATCTGAAATTTCATGCCCTCTTCACCCTCCTTCCATTTTGGCAGCCATGCTGCCAGTGTATCAATTTGGCCAGCAACTGAGGTGTAGAACCTCATTGTAAAGATTCCTGGCTGTAAAAAGACCCAAACTAATGAAATAAAGCATCTTAAGTGACCTGCAATCTCTTGAAGAAAAGCCTGACTCTCCAGATGAGTCTCAATTTCACAGCATCAGGGAACTGTGTGTCAGTGCAATGAACCAGAACACTAGAGTCTAGCAGAAGTTAGAGGCACATTGCTAACATCAGGGTTATTATAGATTAGAGTACTTCAAAATCAGTTTTTGATTTAAAAACTTTTAAATGAACTCTCCAGAACACAGCAAAAGAATCTGCATTCCGCTGATATTTTCAAGGCTAATTTTCTACAGCTTGGGCACAATTCAGACTTACCTAAGAAAAAAGATGCAACTAATCTTTATTACTGATTTACCATGCCTAATTCACCTGGGGAAAATTATGGAGACACTCATCAATCTTAAAGAGAAACTATACTTACAACTCAAGATATGAATAACTCACTTCAGAGGTTTAGTGAAAGCTTTCATTAATGGAACCTTTATGTTACAAGACAGACTACCCTCCTTACTCATATGGACTAGTGTCTAACTCAGTTGAACAACCTCATTTTCCTACTTGAGTAAGACACTCATCATATGCAGTGGTAGAGAAATAATTGGTGTAGCAGTGGTAGGTGGTGAGCTGAGACATGCCAGATTTTGTCCTTTGGAAAGGACAACTCATTAAGGGAGTACCTATACCCTCTTCCCACCAAGATGGCCTGTGTTACTTCCTCTCTCTCTGTTCTGGCTGCTGACAAAATGCTGGTGACCTCCTCTTACCCCCCTCCCCCCCAAAAAAACACAAACCAGTGCCACCTCCATACAGGAGACCGAAAGTTACACAAGCAGGACAAGTAAGAGACCAAGACTAAAAATTTGGATCTCCACGACCAGAGAAATCTTAAATGAATCCATACAAAAACAAGTTACTGAGGTGAGAGCAGACAAATTTGCAAGACGTGTGAGAATTAAGGTCAGAGTTCAAACCCAAAGCAATTATGAAGGCTAATACTCAGGCAACTTGACACAGGTTCTCTTTGTATTCAGAACTTTTCACTAGCATTAAGCATCTTAACTTGTGTATAAAGAGATTATAATTAAAACCTGTCAAGCTCAAATTAGTTATTTATAAAAGTTCTCAAGAAAGCTTTTAAAGCAGAATAAATGTCTCTATTAAAATGGAAGAAGTCAGGGTCGTTTTCAATTGTTTTTTTTTACCCCCCTCCAAGCAGATAGGTTAAGAGATTAAACTAGTTTCACAGTGAAGAAGTTCTATGGAAGTCTGAAGCCACTTGGAGCAAAAGGGAAAATGCAGCAATTAAGAAAGCCCATTTAAAACCCCTTTCTTTACAGCCCATGATCTTTTGGAGGAATTTGAGCCTGCCAGAAATTCTATAAAATAATGGTCTGGATTTCCTTTTAGAATTTTGAACACATGAATGAGTAATTCAGTGCTCAACTATCACACACCCTCTAACAGGAAGAATTCAGAGAGTCTCCCTTTAGAAACCAGGCAGTTATTACTAGAGGCAGCTAACTTTCAGAATGCCAGGCTGATTAGAGTAGGGTACAGTACATACCTCTCATTGACTATTCAGATTAGGCTCAGTGTTTTCTTGTTATACATACATCTGCTATGATCTAAAGAACCTGGAATACAAGACGGGACCTTGCTCTTTACCTGAACAAAAAGGAATTATTCACAAAATGTCAAATGGCACCATGAACTAATCAGGTAATTTATAAAGCCACAAAAAAAGATCAGCCACAAATATTTTGGGATTTCAAGAAAAGTTCATGGATTATAAATATCTGGAAAGCAGGCTGAACAAAATAGTCTCGAGGAGATGGTTGTTGCACAGGCCATTTTATTACTTCCGATTCATGTTAGTTTCCCTCCCCTCCCATTTAATGATAATCAAGTGAATTTAGTGCTTGGGAAAGGTTTTTCTAATGGCCACAGAATATGCAAAATGCTTTCTCAAACTGTCCCCAACTAATGCGACATCCCCCACCCCATAGGCTCATTTTGGAGCTTAATTCAAACCTATACATTTTTTCCAGAGACCTTTCAACGAGTTGGCACAAACATAATTTTTCTAAACCATAAACAAACACTGGCATATTAAGAGACTCTGAACTACCTTCCCACTACTCTTACCTCAGACTGTGTAATAGCCAAACTGAAATTTTACAAGGTTAAAAACAAACAAACATGGAAATGAACATTTCCTACTGAAGAAAAGCCTTGTAGTACCACACCCATCCACTAAGTCCAATCAAAGCCCCAGAGTGAGATTTGGCAAGATGCAGCTGTTTATAAAGGCGGCATGCCTTGACAGAACATGGAAACCACAGGATTTCAATAAGGGAAACTTTAAATTAACTTTCTGCCTGTAAACCCGTTGCTGGACCTATATATTATACAATATTAGGCAATTGTAGGACCACATAGCTGGATGATGGGGGGTGGGGGGGGGAGGAGTAGAGGGGCACGGCAGTAACAGGAAGATGGGCTGGGCTTGACAAACAGAAAGGGAAGTTCTACTGCAAGTCAAGAGTTCCTTGAAAGAGTGACTGCAAAGAGACACTGTCTCCAAAAAATAAGCTGCAAAACTACATACCTTTCCAAGACCATCCCACTAATTTACAACCCTATGTTCTTTGTTTCCACATGTAAAGCATGAGCCACCTGCACTACTATGTGGTACTTCTTTTCACTGAAGTGTTTAAATTACGTGCAACACTGGAACAAAATATTACTCTAACAAAAGCCTGGAGCAACTCCAGAAGAACTTATGAGTAGCAGTTACAAATGTTTGGAAAATGTTTTTTTAATGGACACAGAACACACAAAATGCTTTCTCAAACTGTCCCCAACGAATGCAACATCCCCCATTTCTTTTATTACTGCATTTTTCAGTCACAACTTAGAATCTAATAAAGGTGTGTAAAGTATTCATCAGTTACACTTCATTCTGTGCACCACTGCTGCACATATTTTCAGTTTGCTTGAGCAGCTGGAGTAAATTTGCTCATGATTCAATAGATGGTCAAAACATTACATTGGAAACTGGAAGGACCCTAAAACTATCCATAAAGTAGGTAACAGTTTAGCCATATTTTTAAGCCCCTCCTCACCTCTTCTCGCATTAGTACAGCCCCCACCAACACAGTTTTATCCCCAGTAACGTATAAATTTGATTGAAGTGAATGGGGCTTGTGGTAACATCCCAATCGTCAAAGCAAACTATTGAAGTTTTACTTGCTTAAGTAGAATTCTAGAAGGGCATAAAATATCCTTCTAGGTTTGGAGGGATGTATGCAATTCTGACTATGGCTTCCCTACAGCCAACACTTGTGCATCATGGTCATCCTTTTCCTGCCATTCCAAGATGATCATGGCACAAGAGGGGATAGAAGCCTGGACCAGTTTCCATGGACCAGCAGCAGGCCAACTATCACAAGTGTGGCCTAGGAGGCTGTGCATGTGTCACATTTTTGAGCAGTGGTTACCAACCTTCCTCCCATTAAAATGTTTTACCCCTTGTAGCTGCTTGAGGGGAAGGGGGAAGCATTATATTCACTGGGTTTCTGCAAACAGTACACACTTTAACATTTTACCTTCATCAAAAGGATATTTCTAACTTCCAGAATGCTAAAGCACAAAACAAGGATCTTTATGCTAAAGAAAAGCAGAACAAATGCATGACCCAGGAAACCACTGAAAAGACATTTAGTGATCTACACATTCCATGTACCGATGAATTCACCAACAAGAGGTGTGTGGGGCTGGGAGAGAAGAGGGAGGAATGAGGAATACATGGCTTAATACCATGATAGAAGGCTACCATAGCCATCAAGGATGTAATGAATCTGGGTATTAAGATACACACAGGTCTACTTTTAACTTACCTACAAAATTGCCATCGTGAGGTTTGATGTGCTTCATCATTTAGGTAGCTTCCCGACCCAGTTTTGCTTGGTTTAAAGGATGGTTTTCTTCTCTCTCAACCTCCAGTTTTGCAAGACTACAGATCTTTCTCAATAAAAACCAAGTAGGCCTCACACAGCAACCACCTTTAGAGAATCACTTTCTCTGGGAAGTGTTGCATCAGCAGATGCAAATACTAGTTATGTAGAACACAAGTTGCAGGAGTTACAATGGGATATCAAATGCTGCTTTGTGTGTTGAAATTTTTATGCCTTAAAGAAATAAAAGCATTCAGTAAGCTGCAGAAAGAGCTGCTTCTATGTAGAGAGCATGAAAAAGGACATTTATTATTCACAATTAATGGCAGTTGATGGATATGCTTAAATTATATCCAAGTATCAGAAGAGTATGAAATAACTGACTCTCTCTGTTTTGGCTATAAGGAGATCATACTGGGATCTCAAGAGTACATTTTTGATACCGAGATTCTAAATAAGCACAATTTGCTTTCAAATATACAATTAAAAATCAGGACTGTCCTTGAAAGACATTAGCTTTCCCAGCCATTTTGAAACCATGTTGCAAAATGTAGATTTAAAAGAAGTCGGAAGTTGCCTAATCAGTCTAGAGCCCCGCGTACCAAGCCGTACAGTCAGAGTGTTCAGTGGGATGTTTCCCCACCCCTTTTCCTGATGTGGCCCTGCCTGCAGTTACATCTGGCCCAGCCTTGGGAGAGCCTGGTTGCATCAGAACAGGGCTCAGACCTGATGTTTGAATCCATGACTCCAAATCCATCTCTACCACTAGAGCTCTTTTATGAAATTCTGTGATGTTCACAGTCTACGTTATCAGCAAGCAGTAATATATCTTGATCATATCCTCTCATGGATTATTAGGAAAACCTAATGTGGTAGAACATACCACAGTAGCTATTCATTTCCCTCCAGAAACCGAAGAGTCTTAAAAACACACACTTCCTTTGCAAGCATAACAAATTTGGCTATATTTTAGATTCTATGAAGTGTCAATAAGATTTTGAAAAGTCAGTGATAAGAATTTACTGTTAAGAATTCCTACTGATAAGAATTCCTCATCTGTTTGCCATGAGGAAAAAGAGTTATTTCTTTTCAAAAAACCTAAGTGTGATGCAGATTTAAGACACAATTATTAATTATTATTATTATTACCTACATTCTGCCTCCAGCAACTCTAGACAGTTTAAAAACAATAAAATCATATCAAAGTATAAATATACAAAAATACAACAAGAGCAATCATATAAAACTAAAAAAAACCATTCTCGTGCACAAGAATCAACCTCAACCCTAAACTCCTCCCCATCACCGAAAGCCTGGTGGAAGAGCCATGCCTGTCAGCCGCCACCGCCGCCTGCCGCGACGGGCTCTAGCCCAGCAGGGCCTCCAGAGTACAGGGGCGCAGGACGGGCTGCGGGACCCGCCCCTCATAAGCGGCGCACCAGCCGCCGACGTAGAGACCAGGGCCACGCCCCCAGAGGCCGTTCGAGGGATTCCCCCTGCAGGACAGGGCACGCCCTTAGCCACGCCCCCGTCGTTNTGGGACAGACACCCACTGGGAGCGAGTTCCACAACACAGGTGCAGCTACCAAGAACATCCACCTGTCAGTCCCCACCAAACTATAGCGGGGAATCTCCAGGAGGATGCCCACCAACGACCGCAGGGGCCACTCAGACGCGGAAAGTGAAGTGGTCCCTTTGATAAGCCAGGCCCAGGCCATTTAGGGTTTTATATGTTAAAACCAGCATCTTGAAAATCGGCCCCAGAAGACAATAGGCAGGCAGTGCAGAACCCAGAGCACCAGCTGAACGTGCTTGCGGTGGCCCATCCCTGTAAAGAGATGGGCCATAGCATTCTGCACCAGCTGCAGCTTCTGGACCATCACCATGGGCAGCCCCACGAGTAGGGCATTACAGTAGTCCAGCCACAAGGTGACAAATTAATGGATAAGTGGCAAGACTGGAGTCCGAGACATACGGACAGAGTCGTCACACCTGATGTAGTTGGTGAAAAGCACTCCTGGCCACAACCAACACCTGGACATCCACGCACAGCTGTGGATCCAGGAGCACTCCAAGGCTCCGAACACAAGAGGACAACTCTGGGCAGACCCCATCAATGACGAATGAGAACCCCTCTCACCCAGATCACCAATCCGGTCATCACCTCTGTCTTATCACGATTCAGCCTCAAATCAGCTAGACTTCATCCAGTCCCTCAGACACTGGGAAAGCACCAAGACTGCTGAGTCTGGCTCAAATGTAAATAAGAGGTAAAGCAGAATATCATCAGCGTATGGAGAACAACGTACCCCCCAGCAACGTACAACCTCCTCCAGCGGCTGCATATACACATTGAACAAGAGGGGGGACAGAATGGAACCCTGCGGAACCCCACACAGGAAACCATTGGGTGGGGGAGAAGTGAACGGAACCACTGCAAAGCTGTCCCACTGGCGTGTCACCAGCACCTCATGGTTCACGGTATCAAAAACCGCTGAGAAAACAAGCAGAACCAGCAGGGTCGAACACACCCCTGTCCAGTTCTACTCTCAGATCATCAACTAAAGACACAAGTGCAGTCTCAGTTCCATAACCCGGACAAAAGGCAAACTGCAAGGGATCCAGAAAATTGATGCGGTCGAGATGTGCCTGCAGCTGACAGACCACCACCCATTCAATAACCTTCCCTAAAAAGGGCAAATTAGAGAGACAGACTGATAGCTTTCTGGGGAGTCAACGGCTGTTTTTAAAATGGACCACGGTAGGTGGGGTGATAGGTGTGCTGCCGTGGTGGGTGTGAACCCATTCCCACGTGTGCACACACCCATCCAGTCACGGAGCATCCGGCATTGGAGTGCATTGCTCCATGTGTGGGTGATGGGTGGAAGCGGGTGTAGTACGGGAGCATGCACGCGCACGCACCCGCACCCATCTCCCAAGAAATTCACACAGGCGCCTCTACCTAACTCCATGCAACGAAACTGCATGGAGAGGGGTGGGGGCATCTCGTGTGAAAATGGTCAACGTCCAAAGATGGTTTCTTGAGGAGCAGCCAAATCACTGCTGCCTTAAGTGACTCAGGAAGCCAGTCCTCCCCAAGGGAGACGTTGACAATCCTGGTCAGGATTGGAATGGCCCAACCGTCTCCTGGCTGGGTTTGACCATCCAGGATGGGAAGAGATCAAATTCACACATCATGGCCCAAACAGACCCAAGCACATCCCCCACCTCAACAGGCATCCCCACTGAAACTGATCCCACAAACATGGACCAGGCAGGGCATTCGTAGCCCTCAGGCTCTGGCACTGTTCCAAGGGCAGAGTCAAAGTTGTGTTCAATGAGAGCTATTTTATCTGAGAAGTATGTCAAACATGTCACAGCGGGTCCTGGAAGATTCCATGTCCAGGTGGAGGGAGGCTGGACTGACCAGATGACTCACCACGCAGAAATGCAGTATGGATCAAAATAAAGTACAATTTATTATATTTACTCCGGCTGACCTGGGAGCTTCCCTCACGAACCAGGACCCTACATGCATTTGCGCGCACACACACGTACACACCTAAAAGTTATCAGTGGCTCATCAGCAAACGCTGACATTTTATTCTTGAAACAACCAGAAAGGGGGAAAATGTGAATGATCTCAAGCATCAACAAAGGCTCTCAACCATGCCAAGTGTTTTAGACTGGTGGTACCCCAAATTTGGTCCACAGTTGGTTCAGGGCACCAGTCATAGCTGCAGAAAAACAGGCTTTGCTGCCTGCAGCACCATAGTCATCTCCAGGAGAGGAACATAAAAAGCACGTGTTTGCTGCAGCCTCTTGAAGGTCAACTCACATGCATTATGGTTATCTCCCATGCACTCATGGCATGACCATAGTGATAGAAGAGACTGAAGCTGCCTACCTTGTGTAGCCACAAGCTCTAACGAGTATGTGGCAGGTGGTAGCGATCTCCATTTGGCGCATGTTGGCCCGTGAAAACAAAGTAAGGACCGACAGTGGTCTCTGGGTCTAAAGCATTTGGAAAATGTATTTTTATTTATCCATTCATATTTCTATGCTGCCCTCCCTGCAAAGTCTCAGGGTGGCTTACAATCATACAGAGTAAAAACCATTAAAAATCAGCAAAACACCAATATCACCCCACGCAATCCACCCCTACATCTCCCAACCATCCATATCCCACCCTATCCCTACGTACCAAATACCTAGCAACTCACCCACCAAACCCCCATCCTCTATCCCAGCCCATCCTCCCCCTTAATTACCTCCTTCCATCCCCCAAAAATAATTCAATCCCTGCGGCTAAAAGCCCAATGGAATAAAAGGGTCTTACATTGCCTCATGAAGGTCACCAGGCTTGAACACAGGCAGACCTCCTGGGAGATGGAATTCCATAGCAAACGTGCATTGGCTGATAACACCCGCCTCATAGTTGAGACCCAACAAAGAACTGGAGTCTCCAGGAAGGCACCCCCAACCGACCGCAGAGGCCGTAAACACCTCAGATAGATGGGGCCTATGCTGTTTAGGGCTTTCAAAGTCATCACCAGTACCAGTACCAGTACCATGAATCAGGCATGGAAGACTATCAGCATCCAGTGCAGCGAATGGAGCACCGATGTTACGTGTTCATTGCAATGTCTACCCTGTAAGGATGTAAGCTGCTGCATTCTGCACCAGCTGCATCTTCTGAAAGGTCACCAGGGCAGCCCCACGTAGAGCGCACTGTAGTAGTCTAGCCTCAAGGTGATGAAAGCATGGATGACAGTGGCCAGATCCAAGTCTGAAACAAAAGGCTGCAGTCTCCTCACCAGATGGAGTTGGTGAAAAGCGCTCCTGGTCACTGCCGAGACCTGGCAATCCAGGCACAGCAAATGATTTGGAAGCACTCCGAGGTGGAGAACCCGATCAACCAGAGGGGGCCGGACCCCATCAATATGAGGAGTCTCAATCCCCACCAGGGCACAAGCCTGGCCAACCATAATCACCTCAGTCTTCTCAGGATTCAGGTTGTCAACTTGCCCTCATCCAGTCCTCTATTGTAGAGTTAGCTCTCTGTTCAACACCACACAGCAGAAGTTTCTTCAAAACAGAACTTTACTAAGAGCTCAGAAGACATGCTTCCATACTGTACAGACTGCATGGATAAGACAGAGGACAGAGAGAGAAGAGAGGAGACAAGGAAGAAAAAACCCACTGTTTCACCCTCCCCCTACTGGACTAGCCCCATATTGAGCTTGCAGGGCTTGCAATGGGCTTTTACTTGTGACTGTTGCACAATCCAACACCCCTTCTCAACAGTCACTAGTCGGGGCTTGCAATGGGCTTTTACTTGTGACTGTTGCACAATCCAACACCCCTTCTCAACAGTCACTAGTCAAACCCACTAGGTTCATTCTTCTTAATAGCTTGCGATGGCGTTCCCCTGCTAGTGGCTTTACGAACACATCTGCTGTCATATCCTCTGTAGGACAGTATTGCAGATCTAGTCCTTGTTCCTGGGTGTCTTTCAGGAAATGGTATTTTACATCAAAGTGCTTGGTTCTGGGGTTGATTCTTTCTGTTTGCGCCAGTGCTATACATCCTTGATTGTCCTCCAGGATCGGTGTGGGTCTCTTCAATTTTTGCCCCAGATCATTCAGAAGCTGTCGCAACCAGATAACTTCTTGGCTGGTGTGTGCCACAGCCACGTACTCTGCCTCCATCGAGGAAAGTGTCACAGAGGCTTGTTTCCATCAGCTGATGGATCCGCCATCAAGCAAGAATAGGAACCCATTGGTAGATTTTCAGTCCGAATGGTCTCCAGTCCAATCTGCATCCACGTACCCTATCAGGTCTGACACGGAAGTTGCTGGGAGCCGTAGCTTGAGGTGCACAGTTCCTTTCCGGTACTGTGAGGCCCTCTTCATTGCCTTCCAATCCCTTTGGGTTGGGACTGAGGCTTGTCTACACAGTATACCTATTGCCTCTGCAACGTCCGGCCTTGTGATTGTGGCAACGTACAAGAGCTTTCTTATCACCTTTCTGTATTGCTTATTGTCTGGCAGCAATAAGCTCTTTCAATTTGTATTCCAAGGTAGCGCATTATGTTACCCAGATCCTTAGTTCAAAGTTCTGATTTAAGAGCTCTCATTGTTTTGCACTCATCCCCTTCTTGCTCAAAGCATACGATAAGGTCATCGACATAAATAAATACAAAGATCCACCTGCCCCTTCACCTCTTTGTGTATAAGCAGGAATCTGCTTTGCTCCTGGTAAAGTTTTCCCTCATGAGCACCTTGTTTATTTTAGTGTTCTATGCTCTGGAGGCCTGCTTAAGCCCATATATATGTTTGTGCAGTTTGCATACAAGATCCGGCTTTGTCTGCAAACCCTGGCGGTTGGTCCATGTAAATATCTTCCTTCAACTCACTGGTTAGGAATGCTGTTTTCACATCCATATGCTTATAGCTGCCGGAAGAGGAATGCAAGTCACTTAACAATGTTCTGATTATAATGTGCTTAACTACAGGTGCAAATGTTTCATCGTAGTCTTCTCCATACTTCTGGGAGTATCCTTTCGCAACAAGTCAGGCCTTGTACCATCCAATATTTCCCTGCGCATTGTACGTTATTTTAAATGTCCATTTACAACCTATATTCTTTCTCCCTGCGGGCAGTGGAGTAAGTGTCCATGTCGTGTTGTCCTGTGAGAGGTCGTCCCAGGATGCTGGCTCTGAAAATTTACCGGTGCTGACTTTGTAGAACAGACTAGTGGGTGGAAATGCCTTTGTTAGACCTCGACGACTGCCTTGGCTCAGCATCAGCAGCTGGCTGTGTCTGTTCTTGTACTTGTTACCTTTGTGCTGATTTCAACTATTTGTTCAGAGGATTGCTCCCTTTCAGTGATTTCGTCTGTGGTTGATTGTTCTCCTTCGCCTGGACCTTGGAGAGTCATCACACTGTCGCTTGAGTTTTCCATAAATTTCACACTGTTACTATTGGTTATTCTGTCTGTGCGTGGATCCAGGATCCTGTAACCTTTGGAATGCTCATTGTATCCTATGAGGATGCCTTCCACTGCTCTGTTTTGCAGCTTGGTATGTTTTTCCTCTGGGATATATACGTAAGTCTTACTTCCAAATACTCTGATGTGGCCCACACTAGGTTTTTGACCATGCCACAGTTCGTATGGAGTTTTCCTCACTGTTCTAGAATACAGCCGATTTTGTAAGTAGGTAGCAGCAACTGCTGCTTCACCCCAGTATCTTCCTGGTAGTCCAGAGTCTGTTAACATGCATCTAACCATTTCAGTTAGCGTTCTGTTTTTCCTTTCAGCTGTTCCATTCTGCTCGGGTGTATACGGCACTGTCTTTTGGTGCTCAATTCCATGGAGCATCAGCAAGTCCTCTACTTCCTTTCCTGTGAACTCACCTCCATCGTCAGTCCGCAGCGTCTTTGGTCTGCGCTGGAACGTTGCTCATCATGGTCACAGTCCTGAAGTTTGTCGAATACTTCATCTTTACTCTTCATGATGTATGTGATCGTGTACCTTGAATAGTCGTCAATGAAAGTTACCATATACAGGCTGCCTCCTGGCGTGGGAACCTTCATTGGGCCGCAGATTTTGCTGTGTACAAGATCAAGCAGTTTTGCGGCTCTATTCTGACTCTTCTTAGGAAGCGTAGCCCTCGTGGTTTTGGCTTTGATGCAACAGTCGCATTTCATGATCACAGGACATGTTGATACCTTAAGGTCTTCGGTCAACTGCTGTCTGTGCATTTCCTTGATGCTGTCTGGGATGGGTGTTTATGTCCCATGCGTCTATGCCACAGGTGGATGCAGTCATTGTGTGGCTTGTGCGTAGTGAGCTTCACCTGTTCTTTCGCTGTGCTCAGATGGTATAGGTGCTCATCTGCAGTGGCTCTGGCCAGTGCTTTTGTCCCACTTTGAATTGTGCATATGTCTCCCTGGAAACGGATAGTGAGTCCCCTCGCTGCCAGGTGCCTCACGGACAGGAGTCCCCCCTTCTAAGTTGGGCACACAGAGCACATCTTTCATGGGTATGGTCCGTGTGCCTCCCTGTGACCGGTTGCAGTACAGGAATCCTTGTCCAATTCCTTCCGCGTTGATACTTCTCCCATCTGCAAGGTAGATCCTATCTTTACCGCTCAGATCCAGCCCTGTGAAGAATCTTTTATTGCTAGTCTTGTGGCTCGTTGCCCCGGAGTCTACACACCAATTTGGGGATGAGCTGTCTTGCATTGCTCTGAAGCACCCACTCAGTTGTTGAGCAACTGTGCTGCTGTTTGTGACTTCAGCCCTCTGCTTAGGTATTCATTGTCTCTCCCTCTGTTCCCCTTCCTACGTCTCTCCCCCAGCTCCTGTCTCTCAGATTGTAAGCCCTAGGGGCAGGGACTGTGTCTATTTTATTACTTTGTAAAGTGCCAGGTACACTGCTAGCGCTATATAAATGTTTGTTAATAATAAGTAATAACAACAACAACTGTGGAGACAGTTTCTGCTGTTCTGCTTTCCATATATAGCAGTCTTTCTTTAAATGTCCCTCATTTTTGCATCTGAAGCATACTCTGGTTTCCCTCTTAGGAGCTTTGTCTGAGGTTTTCAGTGCAGTCTCATTACCCTGCTTTAGATCGTTCTGCAGGTTCTCCTTTCTGTGCTGGAATTCATCCGCAAGTCTACCTTTAAGAAATTCCAGCTTCAGCTCAGCCTCTGGTCTTGTCTCCAGGGCATTGATGAGGGCACTGTAAGATTCAGGCAGGCTGCAGAGGAGTAAGGCTACCACATGGCAGTCCTTTATATCTTCTCCAATGCCACGCAGCTGTGCCACTACTTCCAACATGGCATTTATATGCTCCTGCATTTCACTCTCTTTGCCAAGCCTCATTCTGCATAGTTTCCTCAGTAGAAACAGTTTGCTATTCATGCTAGTTCTGTCATGCAAGTTTTGCAATGCAATCCACATGCCTCTTGCTGTGGTCTCACTTCTTATACGAATTAAGCTGGTCATCTTCTACCAATAAACTTATTGTAGCCTTTGCTAACCTGTCCTTTTTATCCCATTCCTCGTGGTTTGCTGCTGGTCTGTTCGTGGTAATCACCTCCCATAGATCATCTTTAGACAGCAGCATTTCCACTTTAAACTTCCACAACTGGTAGTTTACATCGTCCAGCTTTCTTATTGAAAGTCTGAGCTCTGAGCTGCTTGTCATACTTGCTTCTCTCCCTTTCCCCTTCTGGGATTTAGGCCTTCTTACTCACAGTCAGTAGGCCTCTCTGTCTGGGAGTTTTCTTTCACAGTCTGCACTCCTTCTGGGCTGCTTCTAGTCTTCAAAATTGCCTTGAAGATGTCCTGG
>QEPC01009171.1:745785-789482 GCA_003113815.1 Sphenodon punctatus | reverse complement strand
CCCCCCCCCCCCCACCCTTACTGGACAAGCCCCATATTGAGCTTGCAGGGCTTGCAATAGGCTTTTACTTGTGATTGTTGTACATTCCAACACCCTCCACTGCAGCCAGGCAAGGTAGGCACCAAGACCGTCTTCGATGACAAGGAGAACAAAACAGGGTAATAGAACGTCAGAGCTGGAAGGGGCCTCAAGGGTCATCTAGTCCAACCCTGCTTGGCTGCAGGATGACTACAACATCCCGGACAGATAGATGGCTGTTCAGACTTTTTCTGAGAGCATCCATTGATGAAGAGTCTATGACCTCCCTAGGTAACTTGTTCATTGTTCCACTGCTGAATGGCTCTTACTGTTAGGGAGTTTTTCCTGGATATAACAAAAGTCTACCTTTCTGTAATTTGAGCCCATTATTTCTAATCCCACCCTCTGTAGCAATAAAGAATAGCTCCAGAAAAGTAGAGCTGAAATGGTTTTACTCGCCAATACCTGGATCTGGTATAGTTGCAGGAAGTGAAAGGCCCAGGCCAGTCTAGGACAGCTCCCCCCAGTATCTTCAAGCCCAGGTAGCTCATCTGAAAGGTATGAGATAGCCTCACAGTTAGAGCTACTGGACTTGGAACAGGGCTAGCCTTAACACAGGGTGATCATGCCAAGCCCTGCTATTTTCTCTACTTCCACAGGCCCCACAGTGGCCCCCATTTTCACAAGAGCAGGGTGTGGGGCCCCTACTCCCTCCCAGAAGGGCCCCAAATGAGACTCCTAGGGCCTTGCCAACGAGGGTCCTCAGGAGAGAGGGTAGGGCCACCAGGGTCCCTAAGCCCCACAAATTCTAAGACCAGCCCCAGTGAGGAAACAGTTAATCATTTCTGCTCAACGTCAGAGGAGATCATCACGCCTTCATTCGTAGGGATGGGGAACATCCAAGCCCTAGGCCAAATTCAGCCTACAGCTGTTTTTTATTTGACCTCTTCCCTTCCCAGTTCTGGGATTTGGCCTGTGGATCCAGTCCCTACCCCCACTGAAAGAGCTCAGGGGAAGAGAGGAGAGCATGCACTCAAGAACAGGGGATGGATTCATGGCACAAACCCATGATCTGGATGCTCCCCTTCGTCAGCACATCCCGTAAGAACAGCTCATATGAAGCTTGTTCTAATTTTCAAAGTGCAGTGTGGGAAGGAGGGAAGCCCTTGCTGCAGGTGCACAACATTTACTTCATGGTTCTAGACAACAGAACCTGCAGTTAGTTTAGTTTTTACTCGCTTCATGTGGCAAATACTGGCAAGGTTCTAATTTCAAGATTTTGGTCTTCCAACTGAAAGTGGAGAAAAGCCACCTGTCTAGTTCTTACAGATGAACAACTTTTTCTGTCATTCACTCTGGCCAAAATGTTCAATCCTGGGTGCTTTAAATTACTCTAAAATCCACACTGTGGCTTCAAAATACTTGTATAGACCACTGGTATCAATTAGACCTCTAGGCTTTAGCAACTCACATTTCTTATTTACAGGGCCTCTTATTTACTCAGTGGCTTCAAAAGCCTAACTCTAGACACGCATGTTTGAAAGCTTTGGGCACAGTTCCCTTTTCTGGGAACAGCAGCAATGGTGGAGCATAGTGATGAGAGGAGGATCAGGTCTACTTGAGCTTTCCTTACTTTACTTATGGGGTAGGCCCAGGCTAGGAGGCTACAGGACAGGATAGATACACCCCACAGCTGGGTGCGAGATGGTCACCAGCCACATTAAGCCCCTGGGGAAGCGCTTAAGCACAAGTAAAGCCCTTGACAGAACAAGGACCCAGGATCTCTTAAGTTATAGCTAGGGTGGTTTAAAAATACCAGCCTTAGCTTAAAATATGCCCCAGTAAAAACGTTTGTGTTGTCAACACTTGTTTGAGCATTGACAAACTTAGCTTCACCCATACATTTCAACAAGCGCATTGAAAAACTAGTATCAAAAATTCAATATTTAATTAAAAACAAAACATGACACTTGAGGAGACAAATCAATCACCTTAAAATCTAAGCACAACCCCAAAGATTTTCCCTAACTCACTTTTACCACCAATTCACCATGTCAACTTGGACCTGACTGAACGTTTGTACTTCTCAACTTCCTCTTTAGTAATACAGGGATACCACCACTAATCCACCTTTCAGACATATGTGCAGTGCAATGCAATGCTTCCCAGATATAATGTATTAGACATGCCAAATATCAGCAGAACATTGCAAAGGCCTGGAATCAAGACATGGGTTAACCTGGTTTGAGAAACGTTTAATGAGAATCAGTAGAACATTGATACCTGGGAACCTTTCATTAAATTAGTGGTTTTATGAAAAACAGCAGCAAAAAAGCTTCCTCTGTTAGTTCCACTGAGAATAGGAGTCTACATTTCAATTTGCCTCAGCAGAATTTAAGACGATATGCCATTTTCTGATAAAAGAAAAGACAAATATTAGCAGCAAAAAAGGCAGCTTCTCCACTTTTAAGTGATGGAAAGTCAATTTGCATCATAATTACAACCAAGACTGTGTAACTTTACTTTTAGTTAAAGCAGTAAACTACTATAATAAAAATGTACCTGGGGAATATTTAGAGAAAGCACTAATGATTTCTTCCCTAGTGGTTAATAAATTCACTTCCAGATCAATTTGTTCATGATAGAAACTTGAGAGCATAAACAGTCACACAAGCACATTAGAGTGTGTCTTTTTCAGTATAAATGATTTATTACAATGATTAGCAGCACATAAACAATTTAAAATACAACTCTAATTAGCTTTTTGGAAGAAAAAGAGAAAAACCTTCCTGACTCTCTTCACATTATGTTTTACTTTTCTAAGTGTGTACTTTTTAATTAAATCCAAATGTCACAATAAATTTAAAGTGTTTTATTACCACTCTGGCTAACTAAGCCATTCATGCAAACACCCATTATATTAAACCAGATGCAGGGCTGAAAATGGCTGGGGAGGAGAAGGAGGAGTGGGGGTGGGGAAGCAATCATTTCTATATTTGACAAGAGACCTTACAAAAGGTTTAAATACCACAAGATTTTTGGCAAGCATTTTCCGTTTTACCCAGGGAAGCTGGTCAGCTAATTGGTGTTTAATACTATTTTCCAAGTTTGAATGCATCAAACACTTAAAAAACCCCTTCCCTTCTGGGGGTGGATTGGGGGAGTGAAGAGAGGGGGGAAAGTCATGTTATGAAAGCCTATTGTAGAAATTCTAAAGAGTGACTTTCCTATCTAGCTTTGCAGTATTGTTTTAAATGTTTTCAGAGCTCTAATTCAAGAAGGATTGGCCAAGAGGCCATTAACATTGTAAAGGCATCTGGAAAACACTGTTTAGCAACAGTAAGAACCTGAATGTTTTAAGAGCATTTCAGCACCATGTTCCGTAATGACAAAGGCGTTTTTTTGGTTGACACCAACAATCTGGCTAGAAGGTTCATACATAGTCCATGCACATTTTGAGGTATGCGTAATAGGTAGTGGCTACAGCAGTTAACCTTCAGAGATCAACCCTATTAAGGCCCTATACAACAAACTTCATGGTTAGTGCGACAGGGTGTCAACAAATGTGACAGTGACCCACTTAGGCCTGCAGGCCACCATCATGTTCGTTTTTGTGCCACCAAACATTGCCCGGGCTTGCTCCTGAGTATGTTAGCAGTGAGCCCGGGCTGTGATCCCAAAGTCTTCCGGGTTCAGAGTCTGGGCTACCATCCACCCGATCGGGTCAGAGCAGGCTACAGAGGGTCGTAACATTTCTTGTGGCCCAGGCCTGATCGGATACACCATGACAGCTGTCATTGGCCACCATGGTTGCCTGTCATTTGTGCGGCTCCCCACCCTCCTGGCTGCGTGACCGTTTGTTCTGCGGCCAGATCCGATTCCGACCATGTCCACTGTAGCTTCCCCTTCCGATCTGGGCCGGGTTGCTCCGGCGGTGCTGTCACTTCTGTTATCACCCACAAAGGCTCAATGACTAAAGGGGAGCAGATTTTTCTAAAGAGTTGGGCTCTCATTTATAGAGGCCAAATTGTCAAAAGAGTTCATTGAGTTGCATACTAAATTCTTTTGAAAACCTGCCTCTTAAGTATCACAATGGAAGCTTAACATTTTTTAATATTCAACCTTTAAGCTACAATTCTCTAAATACTTCCACTGGCGTAGTCTCATTGACTTCAATAGGATGACTCAGAGTTAGCGGTTAGAAAACTGAACTCTCTCTGGAGTAAGTTTCAGGTTTGTGGCCTTACTTAGTGGCTTTAACAGTCAACAGTAGCTTCTGAAAATCAGGACCCAGTAATGGGTATGAAGTACTACAAGTTTGACCCCATCTCTCCACTAGCACAGAGGGTACTCCTGAATCGTCACCACCCATCTGGTAGTACCATGGTCAAATGTTATAATAGTAGCCTAGTCCAGGGCCGGTCTTACTACAGGGTGACCACTCTGGATCCTACTATTTTCTCTACTTCTGGGGACCCTGCAGTGTCTGGTTTTCACCAGGGAAGGGTGTGGTGGCCCCACTTCCTCCCACCAAGGCCTCAAACATGACCACCTCTAGGCCTCTGCATTTTATCCTTGCGCTGGGTCTTGCAAATTCTAAGGCCAGTCATGGCCTGGCCTAAAGATGACCAGAAAAACAAATGCCCCAATTAAAAAGGGAACATCTACAGTTATTAAAATGTGTTAAAGAAACAGGCCCCATACAGATAACGCTTTTGACCTTGCCACGCAACTCTTGAATGCTTAAGCATTAATTTGCCTAAAATTTTTTTCAAAAGCACAAAACAAGTGCATCATCATTATTATTATTATTATTTCAAAGAACACTTTCCAGGTCAAGAGATAGAAGTTAGCAATTGCCAATACAATTTAGCAAAATCAGAGGAAGACAAATTGTGCATGTTACCACAGTTCACATCAGAAGGGCTAAAGTGATGAGACCACACTGGTGGGAGCCTACACGTTGCAGAACCATTGGCACAATTAACCGCCACAACAGAAAGATCTGGCATTCCAAGCTACAGCACTGCTTGAAAAATTAGATCTGCCGAGAACTGAACTTATTAGCTAGTATACTTTTGGGGGGCAGGGGGTTTGGGGGGGGGGAGATTAATACAAAGTAGAGGATAGGAGGCTGGCTCCCAAGCATCTCCCCTTATTAGTACATTTGTCCTCAACTTTTTTCTTCTTTAGGTAGTATTGAGAGAAAGCCAACTTGTAAATGTCGGTGTATAAGAGGTCACTTGCCAAAAATGCAACTGGAGAGAGTCCATATTGTTCAAGTGAGAAAGCCTATTGAGAACTGTCAAGGACAGAATATAAAGAGCTTCTAAAACAGGTTACTTGACTGGATAGGGAGAGAAATACTCTATGCAACATTTTCCAGATGGGATTTCCCTTAATTTTTTGTTTAAAAATATTTTTTTTGCACCCCTCAAAAAAACCTAACAATTAGTACTTTCTTGCCACTTCCATCTCAGAATGACTTTTGGTGGGCTTCTTCGGAGCAATCTGAATAATAGTGGGGAAAATATAGACTGAACACTATTTTGAATGAAAACTAAAATGAAATGGGTCTGGGTGTTACAGTATATTACCACCAGGACAAGTAAGGCGACACAGGAATATCCAGAACAGCCATCACACGAAAGCGATATTGTAGGAAAAAATGGAAGAGGGCAATCCAAATGACACAGTGACTCAAGAGTCTTAGTTGGAAGAAATAAAGTTTCATATGCTTTGGCAGGGAAAGGGTCACTAGAGAGCCTTTATAGACATCTGATGAGGACAGCTGCCACAACACAGCATGTACTCTTGCCATGTACAGGAGCAAAACAACACAAGCAAAGGGCCTCAAATTATATATTAAACCAGAAAGAAGTGACCTGTTCCAATATATCACCAAGAGCAGTCACAGGGGAAACCAAAAAGAGGATTTACGGTGGGTGGGATAGGTAGGTGAAGAACTCCTCACTACTGTCCACGACCTTGCCCCCACTCTTCCATTAAGTCGGTTCTTTCATTAATGCTCCCCTCAGAACAGGACTAACCTGGGCTTTTCCTTACTAAGGCCTTTATATGGACACTGCCGCCCCTCGCCAACATGTGTGACTGCGTGGGAAAGGGGGCGTCCGTCTGACTGCTGCGGCCAGTGATTGGGGGTGCGTGCTCCCCCCGCCTCCACTGATCCCCCACACATGGAGGCATTGAAGAAAACGGAGGTGTCTCCATGCGTGGAAATGGGTGGGCATCTGTGTGACAGGCTGTCCATGCACCACAAACTCACCCCCCCCCCACACCACAGCTCCTTCCCAGTCCGTTTAAAAAAGGTCCAAAGGATCTCTAAGGCCCTTTTTCCACGAGACAAACCCACATATGCACACGCAGGTCCACTGCATGGGCGGGTGCCGCCCATGCAGTCACCAGGACAGGCGGATGGGTGTGCGTGCTCCCACAAACCCACGCACCCCCCACGCACCAAGCAACTGGCCAAAACAGCAGATATTAGGTGCACGCCCATCTACATGCACAGGTCTACGCCCTGCCCCCACCCATCACCCCCGCAGAGGCGTACCACCCCTGACCACACCACCCCCACCCATTTAAAAATGGCTTAGGTATTGACATCAGGTGCAACTATCTACTGTAACACTATTTTTTATTCAGCGTCATTTATATAGTGTTTTATGATCTTTATCTAGTTCACCCTCACAATGGCCCTGTGAGGTAGGTCATTATAATTTCCATTTGACAGAGGAGGAACTAAAGAAGAGAGGATGACTTGGTCAAGGCCACCCAGTGAGTTCATGGCTAAGGTGGAACCCAAGTGTAAGTTCAACATCTTATTCACTAGCCTTCACTGGCTCATTAGTTAAAGCCTGTTGTCTCTACTGTGCTCCTAGTCCACATCAACCCAAAGGGATTAAGCTCTTGATGAACTCTAACCCTTGACTGACACTACCCGAGACCTGGTCAAAGTAAACTTAGACTGGTGTAGAATTCTTAACAAGAGTTTCTGCAAGGAACATATTTAATACTAAGGGCAGAACTGGGGACACAATTATTTGCTCATTACACTTTATAATCCACTTAGTTGTCTTCTCTTATGGAAAACATCCCCCAAACAGTCTTGTATTTAGTGTTTAACTTAACCTGGATTTCATGAATATGAACGATTATGCATCTGGTTCAGAATGGCTCATTACACAAAACTATTTAGAAGCTTTTAGCCCCTTAAGCTAGTAGAAGTTACTTTTCTGGGTGTTTTAAAACTGTAGCCCCTAGGGCTAGAATCTTCTACTGAACATCTAGTTGAATTATTTACTCCCTCTGATACAACTAGAGAAGAAATTGCCTGTATATCCCTCTTCCTATCACCTTTCCCTTTTCAGCTAGCAACATACTTTCTCTATCCCAAATAGATCCCCATTTGAATCAAATTCTTGTAGTCAAGGACACTTTGAAAATTTAAAATTCCAAAGCTTCATTTTAAAACGTTGACAGAGCTTTCTAGCAGAGCGTAGCTTTCATTTTGTTTTCATGGTATTCTTAAAGACAAGCCATTTACTGCTGCTCTAGGGAGATATTCCAAAGTGAAAAACACTTTAGTGTGCTAGATTTGCAGTGTATGCCCCTCCCAATTTTTAAAAACAAACATTACATGTTTAGATATTGAAAACCCAGCCAAATTAGAAATGGATACAGCAGATGATTAAATTTGAAGGCCAATTCACATTTGTTAGCATATGAATTGTGCATAGGGTACTAGCACAATCATGTGAATTATCATAGAATGAGTGGTCAGGTTTATACTCCTGAATAGCTGGTTAGCTGCTGCGAGACACTGGACAGATCATTACACTTCTCTTTACCTCTATTTTCTACATCAAACCTTTGACAATTTCATCTATTTAGGTATTAAACTTCCGAGTGCATAGACCTTACTATGGACTAACCCTAGACCTTACTAGGGTTCCACAAGGACTAGCATGTGGAACCCTAAAATTTGCCTGGGGCCTTGGGAACTAATAATCTAACGTAAGAGACCATTTGACCCATTTTATATTTTTTCCTCTCCCCTCCCTTCCCCACCAGTATAAAGGTTGTTTTCAGAACCTGTGAATCTCCCCCGGTTTTGTGGTTGGAGGTGGGTGCGTGTTGTTTTTTAAAATAAAATTAAAATACAGTGTCTAAAAAACCTTTATCCAAAGTGTATTGTTAGCCTGTATAGAATCTGGTCTGTACTCCCATCTCCCCTAGGAGCAAACAAATCAGTGCTCCTTTGTTCAAGAGAGCATGTTAATGAAATCTTGTGTCACAGGACAAATTTAACCCGAAACCAAGGATACATTCTCACAAAACCTCAGGGAATGTTAGTTTCCCCAGGGTAGTCAGTCCTGGCAAGGAACGTTCACACAGAATTTTGGCTTCTCGTTTTATGTAGGTAGGTATAGAAACCCTGAAGGTGGTCAGCCTGTTCTGGGGAGAAAATTTACTGCAGAACTAAGACAAATATACATACAAACTTTTTCCCCTGATCCAGACACTGATCTTTTGTCCTGAGTTCACTGGTATTTTACAAAGTGATTTTTCTTGGAAGAGTATGAATGTTGCATTACCTCTCCAGGTGAAGTCATAGGGTTTAGGCCTTGTAAAAATATATGAAGGTGAGTGAATGTTGCTCAAGTTAGTATACTCCAAAGAATACACATCACTATGGATTAAGAAATTGGCCTTTGCCATCCAAGGCAGAAGACAAAAGTGCACTTTTAAAAAATGTATGCTTAAGAAGGTTCATTTCTTATAAAGATGTTCTGCCCCTCCCCCCCAAAAATATTTGATCTTGAAAACATGATCTCCTCAATCAATACTGAAACCACAAATGTATTAAAAGAGGAAGGCTGCATGTCTGATCTGATTTAAGGTCATTCATAATCTAAAATACAGGAATAAATGGCTACTAATTAAACATATGGGTGGTATTACTTTTGGTAATTATCATGAACACATCTGTGTAGGACAAAAGTAATCAAGATCTAGAGGCATTTAGAAGCGGAACCGACAGCAAGTTAGAAGCAAGTTGAAGATGAGAAATGATTAAGGAAGGCCAAAGCACTCTGGGCTGTACAGCCTAGGGCAGCAGCTCCCTCTCAATTCTCACCAAGGATCATGGCTCTCAACTAATTTTTAGCGAGAATTGGTAATCAAGAAATCCACTGGTTTCACACTCAGCTGAGAATTTCTCAATTTGCCGCAATTTACCATTTACTGTGTACTGTATACGGATTTACCATGTACCACTTACCGTGTAGTGTGCATATGCAAACTGGCTGCCCTTTTCCAAGATGGCAGTGACGTTGCCAGTGCCATCTTGGAAGAGGACTGCGCATACGTAGAACAGCTATGGTGGCCATTTTGTGTACGCGCATTACCGGGACAAACTCAGTATATGATACGTTGGTATATGGTACCCGGTAAATCATGGTAAACGTTGCTGAGATCTTGAACCATTACAAAGAACATGTCACTATCTTGGTAACTGCGAGATTCTTGCGAGAATGAAAGCCTTCCGGCCCTCATTCAAAGGCAGTGATACCTATGAACACACTCCTATTGACTTTAGCAGACTTTCAGGCCCCAAGAATCGTATTGAGCATGAAGGAAGCAGCACCTGTGTTCACAGTGCAGTGCTGCCTGGAATACTCTGCTTAGTTCTGGAAACCACATTAGCAGAAAGCCTGACAAACTAGAGTTCAGAAAAGAGCAACAAGAGAGACTGGTATGAAGGTCAAGTGCTTTAAAATCTCTTCGTTGCTTGGCCAAAGCCACAACAAAGTGGGACACAGAGTGAAAGATTCATACACACCCCTTCAAATATATTCTAGACAACAGGAGTCCACAAAATACCTAAAGGGGAGGTTAAAACACTCAGAAAAGAATAATTTGGGATGGGAAAACTTTCATCATATCAAGACACAGCAAACCAATTTCGTATACTAGGAAAAGATTGCTGGCAGCAGGGCCGGTTAGCCTCTAGTCTCCAGAGAAAAGCAAGAGAAATCCTGTCATATGGAACAATTGTTATTCACTGTTCAGTCCAGTAAGAAGATACGTTTTATTGGAAGATGGGTCAAGAAATTCATTAAGCCTTAGCAATGAAGACTGTAGCTTAGATCAGGGGTGTGTTTAATTAGTGCCAAGTATGTAAGGGTTAACTAGCTGTAAGTTGTTTGAAGTTCTAAAACTTGTTTCCATACTACATAAAGTTGCCAAAAACATTCCCCCTTTCCCCCTGGCCCAAAAAGTAAAAAACGAATCCCAGACTTGGCAGTTAAAGGCAGGTGACATTTAGAAACTGCAGTTACAGTAAAAAGTTGCATCCTGCAACTAGCACTTTTTACAAAAAGGAAACTGCAGACAAAACGTAGGATGCACTTCTCTATCCATTGACGTTAATGGGTCAGCTTCCATACCCAAAGTTTAAGATCCTGCCTCACTGTTGCTACTAATAAGCTAATTGCAATACAAACTTACATTTCTTATACAGTGAAACCCTCAACAGTACATAGATTTCAGATTTATTTATTTTAGATCTCACTTGGGAAAACGTTTGGACAAAGTTGTATCACTGAAACGTTCATAATTTTACATTAATAACAGAACAAGCCATTTATTGTTCTAGACCACTCTGTGAATGGATATGAAATGTAAGTTTACACCTGTCCAATTCAGATTTCTCTTGCCTCTTTAAAGAGCTTATCTGCAAATCTTGCTCATTTTGTAGATTGCTTAGAAACAAGAACTCACAGTATATCAACAATGTCACCCATAGAAAGAGTAACTGCACTTGAAAACCTGGAGATAAGGTACATTAGGCAAAAGATCCCAACATTAAGTTACTAGCTTGCTCCTTGTTGGCATTGGCAAAAAAATGTACGTATGTTTTAGGGTCATTGAATGAAGGCAGAAAAACAGTGTGGCAAACAGAATGATGTGGGTATACTAACCCCAAAAGCCAGGATTGATGCAACACAGAAAAAACAGAGAGAACAAGAGAAGAGTGGCATCAGTGTTGAATAGGACATTTCAGCTTACATTTGATAGCTGTTTGACAATGATAAGAGGAAAGATCTCATGTTAAACACCCAGGGCAGAATTTACATCAATGTTCTTGAAAATATAAAATTATATGAAGGTGTTATAATAGACCATTTTTATTTTCCTATATACCTATATGGTCTTACTCAATGTATTTGTCCTGCGGCCGCGGGACAGTGCTCCCTCCCCCCTACATTTGTGGGAGCGGGGCCTGGGGAGGGGAGTTTGCAGGGCGTGCCCCATAACACCAGGGGTATCCCGAGGAACTCTGGAGGCAGCGGCATTGCAAGCAAGCTGAGGGCAGCTAGGGGTGGCACAGGAGCCTGTGGAGCAGACGACATCTCCCCTCCCCACTGAAACAGGACAAAGACTTGCCTTGGAACTTGGGGGCTGGTGCTCAGGTGTGGCAGGTGAGCGGCCATGGGACAGTGCTCCCTCCCTCCCCTTGTGGGGGTGGGGCCTGGGGAGGGAAATTTGCAGGGCGTGCCC
The DNA here is from genome assembly GCA_003113815.1 of Sphenodon punctatus. NCBI lineage: Eukaryota > Metazoa > Chordata > Lepidosauria > Sphenodontia > Sphenodontidae > Sphenodon > Sphenodon punctatus. Next base: position 777,878 of record QEPC01009171.1, on the reverse strand, counting down.
CATAACACCAGGGGTAGCTGGAGGCTGTGCCGGGGCACGTGTCGAAGGGGCACGGTCAAAGGGGCCTGCCCTTTGGCCGTACCGGGAGGTTGGGGTTGAGGAATCTTTAGTATGTCTAGATAATGTTAATTTTGTCCTGGTAAAGGTGGTAGGAAAGCCTTCCCCCTGTGAGAGCGGGGTGGAGGAGAAGGAGGACCTTCCTTGGTGGCAGCAAGGGAGGGAAGTACGGAGCTAACTGCCTGGTAGGAGCAGGCAGTGGCAAGAGGAGGGGTGCCAGTGATGAAAATATTGGGATTAATGTTAGATAGAATTATAGATAGTTATGGGATTTTTGTGTAAATTGTGTGTATATTGGATGTATTATTTATTTGCTATTGTGTGGGTTCCCCTGCGTGGGATTTAAACCCAAAATTGTATTTATTTTGACGTTGTGAGCCGCCTCGAGCCACCTTTGGTTGGGAGAGTGCGAGGTATAAACAAACTGTGATGATGATGGTATATATATTACCCACACACACACACTACAGAACTGGTTTAGAATTAGCAGTTCTGGTTCCACATAAGTCACCATTACCAGGCTTTGCTAGACTTAAGGGGTCAGCCATAATACTTGCTATTGGTCAAGAAAGCAAACCAAGCAGTGTGTTACATTTGTATAGGAACTGCTCCATTACTGCCACCTGTTTGCCCCTCAATTGATGTTTATGCCTGTAACCATTGGGTATTTTTAGACGTGATGGCTCTTTGAGCCATCACGCTTGGAGCCCTCACCACAGGCAGGATCAGGCCTGGCCACCAAACAGACATTCCGGTGGCCAGGGCTGGGGAGGGGAAGACATGCTGATGTGGGTCCACATGGCCATGCCTCCTCCCCGACAGGTGGGTGCGGCAGCCTATCTGGTCACTGCACCCACCCAGAAATGTTCTGACCATGGGCTGGAGTTAGATAAAGCGGGTCATCAGACGTGATGGCCTGCTCTACCACGGTCCAGGGTAGGCTTCTCCGGACCGTGACAGGGCTAACTCCAGGATGTGCACTGGCAGGGAGCCCAACACGCATCCCAGAGTCAGCCCTGCCACAGTGCAGGGCTACCTCTGCTCCTGCTCACAGCAAACATCTGGCAGGCGGGAGCAGATATGACACCACCATGGGTGGCCACACGGACGTTAGCGTGGCCAACAGTGGTAGCATCATGTTTAAAAATACCCTCTGTGGATGTACTCGAGGAGTAATCCAATACCAGGTAGTAGTAGTTACGTCTGTTGAGTTGGTGGTGTGAAGCAGGAGACTAGAGGGGTTCTTGAAGGCCTCTAGAGAGTTCCACAAGATCCGTCAGACCCCACTTCATTCTGCTGAAACCTGCGACGAAATTTCCCTCCCAATCTTCTCAAGTAACTATTTGAACATAAGATTGGCAGCAATGCCAGCTGCCCCATAGGTGGCAACACGCAGAAAGCCAGCTTTAGTCTCTCTACCCTATCTGCACAGAGATATCAAAATGCTACATGTGCCAGTTACTTTTCCTTTGTTTGCCATTATTAGGTTTTGACAAATCCAAGGTGGACTTGCAGGCTTTGCCTGGGCACAAATCTAATTATTTTCCATTTACATAGCTTTTTCAGTGTTCAGCATGCTTTACCATCCTTATCAAGTATACCTTTCCAAAAGCCAGTTGTCATTCTCCTTTTAAAGATGGGGAACTTGCCCCCAAGGCCACCCAGTGAGGTCATGGCTAAAACAGGATTTGAACCCTGGTCTCCCAGCTTAAGTCCAAAACGTTCGCCACTAGCTAATACTGCTGCTGAATTGACTGCACCAGTGGAGCAGGGAGAAGCAGCCTAGCCTACTATCAAGGTGGCAATGGATGCTGCTATATAATTGATGATTTTTATTATCTGTCCATTAGTAGTAGTGTCCATCTGTGGAACTCTGTCCCGTTGGAGGTCAGCGGCCTCTTTCCGTAGACAGTGTAAGACCTGGCTGTTCTGCCGGGCCTTACCGAGGGAGATGGGATAGGTGGGTTGGGCTAGGGAAGGTTTTGGTACTGGGTTATTTTAACTTTAGGGTTATTAGTGTTGTTTTTAATGTATTTTATTTTATGATGTATTTTTAAATGTTAGCCACCCCAAGATGCTTATAGCAGGAGGCGGCGGCCTATAAATATAATAAATAAATAAATAAAGTGATTCATCTGTCTGAAGTAGGCTGCTGTTAACAAGGGTACAATACACTTCAAAGAATGTCAGAGTTGGAAGGTACAAAGGGGCATCTAGTCCAACCCCTGCCTGGATGCAGTATGACTGCAACTACAATGTGGCAGGGAGGCCCTCTTTACCTTCAGAGTTGCCTGTCTGAGCTATGGCTAGGGGAATTAGCTAACTCCGACGCACCCAACGCCTCCTTTCTGGGGCTTCTCCTGGTTACGGCCAGGTCCTCAAACTCAAAGAAATATAAACCAGGTCCTTTCAGACACTTGAGTAAATGAAACTCCACACCCAAGCGTTGCAGCACTCTCTCACTGGGTCTCCACGGCTGTATGAAGCTAAAAGACAAACTCCCAGTCTGGCAGCTAGGCAGTTTTCCCTCTCTGCCTTTGAGCTTGGCTTACTTCAGCCCTCTACTCACCACTGCTGTCAGTGCTCTCTAAGAGTAACTGCTCTCTCCTCAGCTCCCCCCTGACTGTGTGCGCTCTTCAGATTTTTTAACACAGCCGTGCCCAGTCATGTGACTTTCGGCAAGCTGCAGATTTAAAGGGCCAGTGTCCATGGTTCATTTAAACAGAGCGTCCCAGGATCAATCTTGCCAGTCTATTACATACAACATCCCCGACAGATGGCTGTCTAGCCTTTTGAAAACCTCCCATTAATAAGAACTAATAACCTCCCTAGGCTACTTGTTTCATTGCCAAACAGGTGTTACCATTAGGAATTTTTTCTTGATATTTAACTGAAGACTACCTTGCTATAATATGAGCCCATTATTTTTAATTCTATCCTTTGTATTAATTCATAATTAAAGAACCTCAGGTTTACAAGAAGAGTTAAGGCTCTCACAAATTCAATCATGCGCTAAAAAGCATGGAAATTGCAAGTTATGATTCCCGCCTTAACATCCATGCCATGTTAGTAGTAAAGACATTGTACAGTCTCTCATATTGTGCTCACTTACAACTTAGGCTCCATTCACCCACACTTTGCCTTTCAGCCCCAATCCTCTTCCTCTTTGCAGGTTAGGGGCAACACAGAAGCTGGGGGCAGGCGGGCGTGAGTTGGCCCCTCCCCCCCTCCATTTCATCTTTAAGAAAGAGAATTTAGGAGTTCTGGCTCCCCCCTTTCCCCCTCTCATCTACTTGGTCCCAGCCCTGTAACAGAGAACTCAAGACTCCTGGCTTCCAGCCTCTCCACCCCACTCCAATCCAGTGGGCAGTGCAGCCCTTCACAGGCAAGTCAATAGTCCTCGTACTGAGCCTGTTTTCCTCTCCCCTGCTCTCAACCTTGTAACAGACAACCCAGAAGTCCTGGGTCCAAGTTGCCCCTCTAACCCTGTATCTCCCACTCCGCTCACAGAGAACTCAGAAGTCCTGGGAAATACAATGTTTGTATGTGTCATATGGAACAGAAGCATGTGTGTGTGGAATGCCGAAGAAAAAAAAAGAAGCCACAGGAGAGGAAATGGAACAACAGGGAGGAGGCTATTTGGAGTCAAAGGATAGGGAGTCAGCTATGGTAAGTGGGTAAAATGATAGGACCGCTTCCTCAGATATCCTATCGGTCTTCTGAATCAGTTATTTCACTCAAAACCTTACTGTAACTATTTCTAATTCTTCCTGTCATTCCACCCACTTAATCCTGTGCACACTTCGTATTTTTCCCTGTCATTCCAACCATTCCACTTACTGTATCTGGTGCCTTCCTCATTATTTCACACCCTCTTGCCTTCCCTACGTATTCCCAAAGATGCAGCTGTGTTGTATAATTTCACAATCACTTAATTGGATATTGGAATGACAATAGTATTTATTTAGAAATTGGCACTGCTGTTGCCCCCATTCCTTCCAATGGCCATTCCATTTTATTAATTTTAATGCATACCCAACTTAGTTTTAATTAAACATTAGTATGTGACTCTACCCAGCTTCACTGTGCTCTGGGAGGGCAATGGAGACTAGTGGGTAAGAGGGATGGTTGCGAGCCATTAGTCAGTTGTCCCATTCTCCCCAACTGAAATGAAAGGATAGAGGGGAATGAGGGGGCGAAGGGCCAGCTCACGCCCTCCTATCCCCAGCTTCCGTGTTGTCCCCAACCTGCAAAGAGGAAAAGGATTGGGGCTGAAAGACGAAGGCAAAGTGTGGGTGCATGGAGCCTAAGCTGTGAGCACAATATGCTAGACTGTACAATGTCTTTACTGCTAATATGGCACGGACGTTAAGGCAGGAGCCTTAACTTGCAATTTTCATGATTTTTAATGCATAATTGAATTTGCAAGAGCCTTCACTCTTCTTGTAAACCAAACTTTTTGTTGTTGTTGTTAAATACAATGCAATGGATGCTGGCATAGTAGAATGCTGAGCAGCATACCCACTATGGGAGCAGAGCTTAGGGGAGGCCAAGGTGGAAGAGCTGCACCCTTCAGTTTATAAGGTTACTTCCTTCAAATAGCAAGCAAGGAGAAGCTGGATTTTTACTGGTAGCTCCCTGCTTTACTAAGAATACAACTTTGGTTCCGTTTAACCATTGCAAACGTCCAAAAACTGCTCTCTGACTCTCTAGCTCATGGCTTGTACAGGAGTCTTCCAATCTACTCCTCACTGTTGGAGCTCTTTTTCTTGTGCAACACTGGCCATTCAGCTTTCTAGGATCTCCCCCTGTACAGGACCTCCTGGCTAGTTCACTCCTTGTACAGGGCTCCCCAACTCTGCTGTGCCCATGTACAGGACTGTCCACCTGGCATAATGCTGCCCACTCTGCAGACCTTCCGCTGTACTGGGTTCCATATTATTAACAAACATTTATATAGCGCCAGCAGTGTACCTGGCACTTTACAAAGTAATAAAATAGACATGGTCCCTGCCCCTAGGGCTTACAATCTGAGATATTCTGTATCCCCAATAAAGCTGCTCCCTGTAAAGAGCTCCCCCTGTACATGGCTTTCACTGTGGAAGCTATTTACAGAGGCTCTGCCCCTACTCTCCCCTCCCTTATTGTTCTCCCCCCCGCCCCTTTGTGTATGCTCCCTCCCTCCCTCCATGCTCCCCCATAGGATTTCCCTCCCCGGGCTGAGGCTCGCTCTCAGATTCTTCCCAAGGGGACTACACTTGCTACTCTGACCCACCGGGCTGCTCTGCATAGCACCCTACCATCTCCCTGCCCATCTCCTGCAGAACATCCACTGTATCAGCCCAGAGCACCCGCTTACCCCTCATTCCTTAGTGGGGTTGGGAAAGTCGGAGGGAAGAAGAGGTGAAAGAAGATAGATTCCATCTTGCCTGTAGCCTCCTGTCCCTGGGATAAACCTCTGCCCTCTTCCTGCACCTGGGACCATCCCAGGCAAACTCCAGCGCTTCAGCCCCAGCCATGCTCCTTCAATGGGGTGCCCCATTGGAGCCACAGCCCAGACACCATGTTTTTTGGAGGGGGAAGGCCATTCACTGAAGTCCATGCGCTGTGGTTCTGGGCGGGTTTAGGGGGCAAGATCAGCCACTCCAATCACTACTGCGGGATTAGCTAGCTCTGTTTAGCCATCTCGGCATCCCTGGGCCCCCAAGCTGAGGCGCCTGCTGTGTGGGATCAGATCAGAATGACCTTCAGCCTTCTCCCTTCCACAGGCCTTGCTCCTCCTCCTCCTCCCACCAGATCAGCTCTAAACATGGCTGACAAGTCACTCACATTGACCCCTGAGAGGTTCAGTTCCCTTCCCTCTTTCCCCAGTACTGATAGGCTCTGAAAAGCAGTGCCTGCTGGGAGTTGTAGTCCCCAGTATTCGAGACTGTTTGTTTTTCAACAGTCTCTGAATTACACATTGGGCATTTTTACACACACAAAGTGCTGGTCTTTCAATCTTCTGGGTTTACAAGTCCACAAGTAAGTGCTGGATGCATTCTTCACAGACACACTGCCCTGAGGCAGTTCCTTGATGCATTCTTCACACAAACACTGTCCTGAGGCAGCCTAAAGTAGCCACAGCTGTAGATGTGAGGGGTTGCCATGGAAACCAAGGGACCACAGCTGCCTGGAGCAAAGCAGTTTACCAGGAGAACCTTTTACACACACAAGTTCTGGGAGAAGTTCTGTGCAGAAGTTCAAAGAGCCAGGTTTTTAAGATCTCGGTGAATGATTTAGACACACAGAAAGTTCAGGATGTAACCGTAAACATGCAGGAGAAATGTGTGTGTAAAAACACCCACAGAATGTTCGCAAGCACTCCACACTCAGGACGATCTCTATAGGCTAACACAATTCAATTTCAATTTATTTTATTTGTGTGACCATAGGTCATTGCATATTAAAAACTTTACAAATCTGAATCATATGACTAAAATGGAGGATAAAAAAACAAATGCCAAAAAGAAATTAAATAATAAATTAGTATACTGAATTAAAAACTTAACAAAATTACACCAGACGTTTAAGCAGATGCTAGTCATTTAAGTATACAACCTCTTAAAATATAGCTACACAGAAGCAAAAACAAATTAGCAATCCACAACATAACACACAGTATCACACAAATCCACACAATTCCACATCATGTCTATTTGTTTGTTTGATCTATTTGTTTGAGATACCCCTTTGGGATATTAGTTATCCAGGAGGCAGAAATTTAAAAAATTTCCCCTCCTTGAAAAAGCCTCTAACAAAAAGGCAGACACAGCACTGGAAATTTTAGGAGTGGAATCAAGAAGAAAAATAAGTCAATTAAAAAAAAAAAGTCCTACTAGGGAATTGTAATACAAAAGGCTTCAAATGTCTCTCTCTCTCGAGAGGTCTCACAAATTACAGACAAATAATATATGACCCACTGTCTCTCCCTCCTGCTGGTCGAAAGGATCTAACAATAAGCCAAAACGCCTTCCTTCCAAAATTTTGGAAGGAAGAGCATTCATCCTAGCATACACACACACACACAAAGATATAACCGTCTTCTAGAATAAACTCCAGTTAAGTATGTAGCCGTTTCTCCAAAATTTAGAAGACACATGTTTATAGTGGGCCAAAGAAAATGAGGATACTGTTGCATAGTCATCCTGGTGATTAGTATCCTCAATTCTCCTAAAAGTTTCAGTTTTGGCCTTATCAAGGACAACACCCTGTAAATGTTCAGGCGACATTCCCCTTCTAGATAATTGGCTTACAACCCCCCTATCCCAGGAATTCGAGAAAGAATCATTTGAAACCGTGCCAATAATCCCGGTGCTTTGCTCTGAAGAAGATGGAGCCATAAATACACGGTCTGTTTCCAGGCCTCCATTCCCCATACAAGCTGTCCAAATTCTAGTCTTACTGCTGCCGAAGGGACCCCTCTCTGAATATGCAATAATGATCGATAATAGGCTAACACTGAATTTTCAAGACGTCATAACTTAAAAACTACTAACCGGATTTACAAAACGTAAGCCAGAAGGCGCCTCCTGGCAGCCTCATTGAATTTTCTAAAAGGCTTACACCTCCTTCCAACCAACACAAAACCCCTTTACCTTGCCGAGATCAGAACGATCTAACTTTTGAAAAAAACAGGCTTTCAATGTGCAGTTTTCAAACTGATCTCAGCTGTTATCCAGCCGATTTGGCTGAATTTTGGGCAGCATGAATAGCTTACTCCAGTGATGCTTCACCACAAAAGTCACAATCCTAACTTTAATCATGCCAATTTTATAGCAAACAGAATGTTGGGACTTTAATACTTAAGGTGTGTTACACCCTCCATTATAGAGTGCTCCTGCGCTTTAATAATGATCAAGACCAAGAAAAACTGTAAATCCCTTCTTAGCTAGAAACTCACTGGGCAGTCTTAGGCAAGTCAGTATCTCCTAGCTTCAATTCCCCATCTTTCAAATGGGAATACTGATGATTTACCTCACAGAGTTGTTAGGACGAGCTACGTAAGAACTGTAAAGCACTTTTAACACTAAAAGCACTCTAGAAATGATAAACAATACATAAGTTTCAGAGGTAGAGGTAAATAAAAAAAATTAACAGTTGGTGGGTAGTCAACAAAAGATATTGCTTTTAAAGGTTTCCAATTGCTATGAGGCCCCTTGTTTTTCTTAATACTATGAAGAAACATCCTTACCTCCTACAATAACCAAACTCAAAAGGAAACCCCTACTATGAGCCATGATATACAGGAAGTTGTGGAACAAACTACTTCTGGCCTTTATCCCGATATTCTAGTGCATTGAAAAAGAGTGCTTCCATCCTCACCGAGTCTCATCTTCCAATAAGATGGCATGCAGACAACCAAGAGGGGAGAACTTGGTTAATTCAGAACTCTAAATCTAAGGCCATTTTTAAACTGACTGCGGTGGGTGGGGGGATGGGTGCGAGGCCACGGTGAGTGGAGGTGGGTGTGCAGCCGTTCCCATAGGCAGACACCCACGGAGCATCAGGCATTGGAGCACATCGCTCCATGGGTGGAGCGGGAGCGTGCACCTCCACCTATCCCCCGTGGCATTCACATGGGCACCTCGACCCATCTCCACGCAGCAAAACTGTGTGGAGATGTGTGTGGACATCTTGTGTGAAAGGCCTAAGAGAGCTATCTTGTATGATGAGTTATCACTGGCTTCTCCTTCCATAACAAACTAAAAATCCATTAAATGAACCTCAAGTGACTCTTTAGCAGATCTGGTCAGTTCCTTCTCGCATGACCTCCCTACAGGTGGTGAAAGTTTAAGCCCAGGAAGACAACACGGGGATTGGAATTAGACCTGAAAACAAAAAAATTTGGCGAGTCCTGCTTCTGCTGGTAGCAGGACCTTCACCGAGATTCACACAACATGGAAACTTTCCTGCCATTTTTGCCATTTTCTGAAGTTGAACAGGGCTGCCACAGGCCAGTCCCAAGCCCCGTGTGTGCGCCCCGTGCACACAGCCAGGGCCTGTGGAGATGAAAACGTGCCAGGTAAGCACTGGGGAATTGCTGGAAATTGCCATAAAAGAGCTATAAAACTGCTGTAAAATTCCCGGAAAGTGACCAAAAAGTTATGGAAAATGACGGGGGGAAAAAATCACTGGAAACTGATGAATTCCCGACAGACACTCACAAGCACTCCTGAAATTGCAATATTTTCCTTCAGAACAGGAATTCTTGCTCTTGTTTCAGCCCTAACTGGACGACAGGATTAGATACAATCCCCCTGACTAGGCTTGTGGAAGCAAGTGCTCAAAATGCTTTCATGAAACAGCAGCAGAATTAAAAAGGAAGTTGGTAGTCCTGAAGTTCATTACAGTTATTCCTTGGAACCAGGATAGGAAACAAGGACCTGAAATAGATACTAGAATGCAGTAAAAGGCTATCTCTGGACACAAGGTATAGGAAATATTCAGGGTGGTTTATTAACTTTAGTCTCTTTTTCCATTGCCACCTATGAGGCTATAACTTTTACAATTGTTTAGAGTGCACCTCTATTCATTAAAAAAGTCATTGGAGCCAAGTCAAAGTCAATGGTTCAGCTCCCATTGTACTCACATTTTGCAAAATCACATTACTGGGCAAGTCAACTTTTCCTCACAATACCTACCTATATTCTACCTGCTGGCTCACCATTTTTGATGATAAAGTTATGGGAGGAACTGGAATCTATGACAGAACAGGTTTGGGGTGCTAAGCTAACTTCTTAAATACATTAAACAGCAGCCAGGAATATTAATGCAAGGACACGGGCAGAACAAACCTTCAGCATCCCAATAGGTCCTCAAGAGATATACATTCTTATCCAACAATTTTCCCGCTTTGGACTCTCAATGCTCAATGGCTGTACGCTAGCTGACTGGGGGCTTTTTTTAAAAAAAACAACAACAACCCACCGCCCCCCCCCATATTTGGGAGCCTCCATGGGGAAAGTGTTGTGGACTACATAATTGTCCCTTTTTCATAGAGAGAATTATTTTTTAATTTGGTCTGCACCAAGTGATCATCCACACCCCACCCCCAACCCCCGATTACACTTTTGTCCACATATTCTCTTATTCCTCTGGCAAATACATCAAAGTAAGGAGTCGAAGGGAGAGGAGGGAGTATACTTAAAATAATCAAATGGAATGGTGAGTGTCTCTGGAGTTGGCCAGTCTTTTAAACTCAATTACCCTTAGAAACACAATTCTTAATGCAGACGATGAATTTGAAATTATTCAACTGTTTTCATAAGTTGTTTACATTATTGCAGGGAACTTGAATGATAACTGAGAAAAGGCTTCATAATGGAGGGTTAATTGTAGCATAACAGCTAATGTAAAATTAGAAAGTGTGTGTTAAGATGGAGCCAGAAAGTTTAGAAATTTTTCTGCCAAGGATAATCTAATAGCTTTTTATTAAGAAAGGAAAATACTCAAATGTTGCACAATAAGAAGGCTTACAGAGAGAGCTTGTGATCCAGCTTTGAAACAGCAGCAGCAAAATACAAATGGTACTGCTGTTAGAGTCCTGCTAGCCAAAGGTTGTAAAAAATGACCACAACAACACAGGGACTAATATTTCTAAGAAGACTTGCTTAATTATTGTACAAACAACGATTCTTTATTATTTTTTATCCCAAGCAATTCAATACTGGTCTACCCCGGCTTCTCTTACCAAACTAACTAAATAGTCACCATCTTCTTCTGCCCAAGTCAAAGACTGGATTATGGTGCAAGGGGCCAGGGAATGACTACCAGCAGAATCATTCCAGGGAGGGTTTATTGGGCTTCAGTTTTGTCAAGTTGTCTTTTATGTATTTATTAGACAACATTCGTGACATTCCAAAGAACTAGGCAATCACCATAATTAAATCTACACATTTTTAAAAAGGTGATTTGTTCCTTGGGCCATATTCCCCCTAATAGCCTCAAAATGTAAAACTTCAAAGATTTATTCTGGGCGTCCTTTGAATTCTTTTTTTATTATTTAAATTGCACCAGCTATGTACCTAGCATTATACAATAATTACAGACATTAAGAGAATAAACTTTTAGAACAGGATGAGGAGAGCAAAATTATTGCTGAGGAACAAGCAGGTTTCAGCAAAGGGAAATCCACTTTTAGAGCCGGTTTTTATTTTGAATCATCTGGTTCTTAACTTTGCAGGCCTTAACACTATATTTGCAGCTTTTATTGATTTAAAAGCTAAATCAAGTACAGCTAATAAAGGGCACCTTTGGTGGATATTAGAGGAGACCTATATTGCATCTTGATTATTTTTAATCAAGGAGCTTTATAATAAAGCCAAACCCACAGGTTAAAACAGGGTAGGGTGGCAAATAGACTTCTTCCCAGCCAATAAAGGATTGCCTCTTTTTTAAAAAAAATGGAATTTCTATATGTATCATATTAAAGTAATCGTTTTTATCACACCCAACTGGAGGACTACTTCGTGTCTATCCTACTTATGAAGATGATGCAGTTTTACTACCAAATGCCAATAAGCCAAACAAATAAATACAATTTAATTATAAAATTATGATTTGACGGAAGAGATGTTCATTTCAAATAAAGTTATGGTCTTTAGATCTCCTAATATTGAGATTTCTTCAGACTAAAAACTGAGGGGAAAAACCTGGAAGGCTCTTCTGGGGCTTCAACTCTCCCTGCCCTCATGGCCAGCTATGATAAAGCAGCGTTAAGTTTGGCCTCGACACTAAAGTACTTCAGTTACCGCTCTAGCACTCCTGACCAGAACGAAAGTTCAAATGCAGTCTGGAGGTCAGAGTGGTCTCTGCAGTCCGGTACTCTTTTTAAAGTTGTTTAATGTTAGTAAATGGCAGTGAATGCATCAAATCTCTGGACAGAACAGCATGTGAAAAAAGGACAGTAAAATTTTAAGTGGGAAATTATCTGAGGTTCCAGAATAATGTTCATGCAACAGCAACTTGAGGAAACAGGCTTTCTACCATTCCCTGGTTGCGAGGGAGAAATGTTTGTCTAATACATTTGGTTTCTGTTGTAATGCATATGTATGGCACTTAGTAACATATTTCTCCACACAGAAATTGATTGTCAGATACTAGCTTCATGGAAGAATTAGGTCGACTTGGTGGGAATTACCCAAAGTAAACCTTTTTGTTAGTGGTGATGGCACGAACAGCACAGCATAGGTTCCCAAACGTTTGCCTGCATGACTCCATTTTGAGATATAATTACAGGTCCATAACCCCACATAACAGCAAAGACCTGAAAACTATAGTCCTTTTTACACGAGACGTACCCATGCACGAACACACAGAAATCTGGGTGTTCGTGCATAGGCGAGTCTCATGTAAAAGCCGCAGCGGGTGAGTGTGCGTTTCCGACGAACATGCATGCACACCCACCTCCACCCATCACCCACACATGAAGCAACCGGCGAAAACAGCAGTTAAGAACATAAGAAGTGCCACACTGGGTCAGACCAATGGTCCATTTAGCCCAGCATCCTGTCTCAGACAGTGGCCAATCACGGTGGCTTGGGAGAAGCACCCAACAGGTCACAATGGGGGATCTATTCCCTGTTTTCCCCCAGTTCCCGTCATGTTCCCTGATCCTGTCTGGCTAATAGCTGCTAATGGACCTATCTTCCAGAAACTTGTCCAAACCTCTTTTCAACTCAGCTATAGTACTGGCTCTTACCATAGACTGCTGTAAGGTTCAGAATACAAAGAGAACCTGTGTCAAGTTGTCTGTGTCAAGCACCCAGCATTGTGTACGCATAGTTTGGATTATTTTTCCCTACGTGCATCACTTTGCACTTGTCCATGTGCATTCTCTGTGCATGTTAATTATAGGTCCATAACCCCACATAACAGCAAATACCTGGAAACTATGGCTCTTTTTACACAAAACACACCTGTGCACAAACACCCAGTGCGTGGGTGCAGCTCACTTAAAAGCCACAGTGGGTGGGTGTGCATGCGTGCATGCTCCCGATGAACACGCATGCACACTCACCTCCACCCATCACCCAGTCATGGAGCAACCGGAGAAAACAGCAGTCACTCCATGCATATTGATGGGTGGAGATCGGTGTGAGCACATCTGCACACTCCCCCCACCGCACACGAAATGGTGTCTACACTGACACCCCCCCAACCACTGTGCCACAGCCCATGTAAGAAGTGCCTATCCACAGATGCTGCGATTTACCTAGGGTCCTGATGCAGTTTGGAATCCCATGCTGTGTAGTAGTCCTATATAATCTACCTGTGGCTTCACTACTCACTCAGTGCATGAGGAACAAACTGAAATGCTTACCTTTGAGAGCTAGGTCACAAGCAACATTTCTCATTCTGCTTTACTGTTTAACTGGTTCGGGCATACTACAATACAGACGTTAGCAACTATTGGAAAGTAGTCCAATCAATGCTGTAAATAAGAGTAGCATTTGAATCGTCTCTAACTTAATTCTTAGTAGTTCAAACTGTCAGCCTACTGACCCTTTCAAGTCAACTGGGAGCATACAATCTTTGCAGAAGATCCTCTGGCCTCTAATCAGATTCTCAGTGGGTTTTAAAGAGATACTACAACATTGGTTTGTAAACATCTCTCTTGCGGAAATGAAGATTACTTCTCAGCTACCCAATTACTAAATCCCAGAAGGTGTGCCAAACAGTCATAATGGAATGAACTGTGGGGAGCGAGGCAAAATGAAATTACCTTTGAAAGCAGGAAGTAGAGGTCTTGAACATATTTGCAGTCAACACTGTATCCCGCAAAACAGAAATGGCTTGTTTGTGCGCATTAAGAGATACCACTTTCCCCCAAACTGTGGATCAAGAGCCCAAGTAAGGTCGTGCCATCCCTGGATGGGGTGTCAATTCTGATTGTGCTTCTTTGTTGCTGGTGTGTGTGCGTGAGCGTGTGTGTGTCATGAGATTCTATTAAAGTGTCACAGGCAAAAAGCTGGAAAAAACACTATTCTAGATCATTTAGCCTCTTCTCCTGCCAGAACAGAATTATTCCCTGCAATACATCATGTCAAGTTGTAGACAAATTAGAAGTGAGACCTACAATCAATTAAAAACAAGTTTATGTGAAGCAGGTGCGATATTTAAAGAGCAACAGAACCTTATTACTATGGTAACCTGGAATGTCAACTATGGGTTTGTAACTTTGGCAAGAAAAAGTAGTAAACAGACGACCAACTCCTATTTACACAAAATGGCAAGAGTGAAGAAATTCAAGAAAAAATGTTGGGGAATTAGAGAAGACAGAAGTTTAGTGAACCAAATCCTCATTGCTAGCCTAACTACCACAAGCCTTAAGGACTTTCTTGGCTAACAACAACAACAAGCAGAGCAAATGGCACCCTATAGAGAAATCTAATTAGTAACCAAGACTTTAAAAAAATTAGGTGTTTACTTCAATACTGTTATAGACTAGCATGAAACAGACATCACCTCATTGGTCACAACAGACCCCAGTGTCAAGGTCTATTTGGAGACTAGAGTTCGTGGCTCACAGAGCCCAATTAAGCTGCACTGGTCTCATCCACAAAAATCATCACTGTAGCAAAATGGTGGAATTCACTTAAGTAACATTTGCATAACTTGACTTCTGTTTCTGGATAAGTTGAATTAATTTGTTTTCCCCAGCCCCAGGTCTGTGGGGATGTATTGCTTCTTGATCTAAATAAGAATTCTGAATCCTGATACTTGAATTTTTAAAAGGTGTAGATAGTATACCTGCCCAGCTAAAAAAAATATCAGGACCTGCACTACTTTCATACACATGATGAGTTCAAAACAACTGAATGGTTTCAAAAAAGTTTAACAGGAAAAGGAAAAAAGTAACCTCAGGCTGGGATTGTATGTATCCTATGTGCAGACTTTCTCCACTAAGTGAATTTTAGTTAAAATAAGGGTTTTTATATGGAAATGGTGACAAAGCCTCCAGTTGCAGCATAAATTACTCAACAAAAGCATCTATTTCAGGCAATCACGTCAAGATTGTCAGTCTTGTGCATCACTTGTATTAAAAGGATGAAGATGAAAATAAGTGTTTATTCCTGATCTGCCCAAATCCTTTTAAGAACGTCTTCCAGGAGAAGCAAATTTTCCTTTGGAGGTTAACAAGTTCCTTCCTCAGTTCCTGAAAAGTAAATTCTTAGATCCTGATCCCATAACCATTAAAAATCAAAAGAATCAGTCCTTTAATAGGTTAAGCTCTAAAACAGAATATGCAGGTAGAGTTCCAAAAATTGTTTTTAAGCAAGTGGTTTGAAGTTAAGTTACCTCTCACCATCCAGGTCCTGAGTTGAATATTCTACTATTTTTCTGCAACACAAGAGAAAATGAAATTCTATAAGGAAAAGTGGACTCTTACTCAGCTTTAGAATGTTCTCTCTTTAAAAAGGTGATACCAAAGTCGGCCCACTAAGTAAAATATTTACTTTTACTATGTATTTGTAGTAAAAGTCTAATTACATAAATTCCATCGTCACCCCAACAAAATCCAGGGTATCAAAATCCACAGCATCTTCCCCATGTAGCCAGATAGTTAAGAACGTAAGTGCCATACTAGCTCAGACACATTGTCCATCAAACCCAGCAACCCATCTCTAACAGTGGCCAGCTACAGTAGCTCAAGAGATGTACAAGTACAGGTCATGGAAGTGTGACCCATCTCTTGATAACCACTCCCAACTCCCTTGGTAGCCAAGGGTTTAAGCCCCAGTTAGTACGCATTTATGGCTCTATTCTCCAAGAATTTATCTTTTTTCCATTTGAAGCTAGTTATGGTGCTGGCTTTCACTGTTGAGGAATCATGCAGTTCCATTTATCTGAACGGCAAGTTATCCAAAATCTCACATGTCCTCCACACCATTTAGATGACTAGAAATATGTATGATTATATTTATTATTATTATTATTTATTATTTTATAAATTTATACCCCGCCCCTCCTGCAACGCAGCTCGAGGTGGCTTCCAGCATAAAAAAAGTAAAATACAATAAAATACATCTAAAAACAATCAAATATTAAATATTAAAACAGGGCTAGACAAAAACAAATGGGTAGGGGGCTAAAAACCTCCCTCCCCACCCTCCCTCCCAAAGGCCTGGGCAAACAGCCAGGTCTTACAGTTTCGCCGAAATGTTAAAAGGCAAGGGGCCAGGCGAGCTTCCTCCGGAAGGGAGTTCCACAGCCGCGGTCCCACCACCGAGAATGCCCTCTCCATCGTGGCCCCCCGCTTAACACGGGGGACCTCCAGGAAGGCACCCCCGGCAGACCGCAGGAGTCGCTCTGGGGCGCGAAGGGCGAGGCGGTCCCTAAGGTATGAGGGGCCGAGACCGTGTAGGGCTTTATAGATCATCACCAGGACCTTGAACTTGGCCCGGCACACTATCGGCAGCCAGTGCAGAGCTCGGAGCACCGGTGTAATGTGCTCCCGGCGACCCGTCCCCGTAAGAAGACGAGCCGCCGCATTCTGCACCAGCTGCAGCCTCCGAGCCAAGAACAAGGGAAGCCCCACGTAGAGCGCGTTGCAGTAGTCGAGCCTCGAGGTGACAAAGGCATGGATGAGGGAGGCCAGGTCCGGGCCAGAGACATACGGACGCAGCCTACGCACAAGATAAAGCTGGCGGAAGGCAGCCTTAGCGACTGCCTCCACCTGCCGCTCCAGACGCAGGTCTGCGTCCAATACTACCCCCAGACTCCGAACCTGCTGAGCTACAGGAGGGCGAACCCCCCCAACTAGGGGGGCCACCACCCCCTTCGCCCTCCCCACCACCATCACCTCCGTCTTATCTGGGTTGAGCTTCAGTCTGCTCAGCCGCATCCAATCCGCCACGGCCTCCAAACATTGGGATAGCAACGAGATAGCAGGGTCTGGGTCAGTAGAAAAGGAGAGGTACAGCTGAGTATCATCAGCATACTGGTGACAACGCACCCCGAACCCTCTCACGACCTCCCCCAAGGGCTGCATATAGATATTAAACAACAGCGGAGACAAGATCGATCCCTGCGGAACGCCACACGGTAAAGCGCGGGGGCACGATGTTTCCTCCCCCAGCACCACCCGTTGGCTCCTCCCCGAGAGGAATGAGCGGAACCATTCAAGAACAGTCCCGCCCAGACCCCCCAGGTCACGCAGCCGTCTCAACAGCAGCCCATGGTCCACGGTGTCAAAAGCGGCCGAGAGATCTAGCAGGATGAGAAATGTCGAACATCCTGCGTCCATCTCCCGGCGGAGGTCGTCTACCAAGGCCACCAACGCCGTCTCGGTGCCATAGCCGGGGCGGAACCCAGATTGAAAAGGGTCAAGGAGCCCGATGTTATCCAGATGAACCTGGAGCTGGAGCGCCACTGCCCGCTCAATAACCTTCCCTAAAAAGGGAAGGTTAGAGACAGGTCGGTAGCTGGCGAGCGCGTCTACGTCCAACGATGGTTTCTTCAGCAGGGGGCGCACCACAGCCTCTTTAAGGCAAGGCGACAACCTCCCCTGCCGAAGGGACGCATTCACTACCCTCGCCAGCACCGTCCCCAACGTCTCCCCGGAAGCTTTTATTAACCAGGACGGGCACGGATCCAGTTGACAACACGTGGCCCTCACAGACCCCAGGACATCCACCACATCGGCCGGCGTCACTTCCCGAAACTCTCCCCACAAAGATGGACCAGACGGGCCCTCCGCCCCCCCGCGCTCTTCCCCTACTGCCATCAACCCAGCGTCAAAGTCGGTCTGAATCCGAGCAATCTTGTCTGCGAAGTAGGTGACAAACTCCTCACAGCGGGCCCGGGACAAGTCCCCATCCAGGCGGAGGGAGGCCGGACTAACCAGCCCCCGCACCACCCGAAACAGCTCCGCCGGACGCGACTTCGCAGACGCTATGAGGACCGCAAGGAACTCCTTCCTCGCCGTCCTCACAGCCTCAACATAGGACCGCAAATGGGCCCTATGGAGAAGACGATCGGAGTCAGATCGAGTCCGACGCCAGCGTCGCTCTAGCCTCCTGCCTACACGCTTCATACACCGCAGCCCCTCAGTAAACCAAGGGGTCCTGCGGTGACGAGACCAAGGCAGAAGGCGCCTCGGAGCCACCCTGTCAATGGCCTCCTCCAGCAAGCTGTTCCAATGCCGGACCAGCTCATCCACAGAGTGACCGTCCACGTCCAGGGTAAGCTCCCTCAGGACCTCCTGGAACCGCTGGGGTTCCATCAGCCTCCGAGGGCGGACCATCCTAACTGGTCCCTTCCCCTTCTGGAGGGGGCGCGCTAAAAGACCGGCCTGAAGGAGATAATGGTCCGTCCACGACAAGGGCACCGCTGTCACCTCCCCCACAACCGGACCCCCCGCCTCAAGGCCAGAGCCGAAGATCAGGTCGAGGGTATGTCCCCCCACGTGGGTCGGGCAGATCACCTCCTGGGACAAGTTCATAGTTGCCATGGCGGCCATGAACTCCCGCTCCGCCCCAACAAGGCCGGCATCGGCGTGGACGTTGAAGTCCCCCAGAACCAAAGTCCTGGGGGAGCCCAACACCACCTCCGAGGCCAGCTCCGCTAGAGCGGCAAGGGATGCCGCCGGGCAAGAAGGGGCCCGGTACACCAGCAGCACCCCTAGCTTGCCCCCAGCCAAATCGAACACCACGTGCAGGACCTCTACACCCATAATCTCCCACACTGGATACCTCCTAACAGGCCAGTCCTCCCTAAAAACAATCACTAGACCCCCTCCCCGGCCGCCCATGCGGGGCTGATGCAGCACAGCATACCCAGCTGGAACAAGATCCGCCAAAGTTGGACCGGCCAGATCATCCAGCCAGGTCTCCGTGATGCATGCGAGGTCCACGGCCCCATCCAAGATTAAATAATGGATAACTGGGGCCTTGTTAACAACGGACCTCGCATTCATCAGCACCAGCCCCCCACGTGCGGACCCTGGACCCAGCACCTCCCTCTCCCTTAGTGGGGGGGTGATTATAGTACCAAACATTTATATAGTGCCAGCAATGTACTTTGTGCTTTACAAAGTAATTGATAGACACGGTCCCTGCCCTAGGGCTTACAATCAGAGATTGGGGGGGCAGGGGGGAGGGGAGATGAAGGAAGGGGAACAAAAGGAGAGTCAAGGATGTAAGATTTGTTTTCTACATAGGATTTTAAGATCTTCAGGGCCAGACCAAGGGGCAGAAAACACAGGCACCTGCCTAGGGCAGCAGATTTTTTTTTGGGTGGAGGGGGAGCAGTTTTGGGGGCTTCTGTTCTCAGTGCCTGCCTGGTCATGGTGCCCGCTCCCTCTGCCGCGGCACTGCTTCATCTGTGCTGCCCGGAAGGGGGAGGGAACAACCCCCCCCCCCGCATCCATCCCCACCTGGAGATGCACCATTCCACACCCGAGCCCTCACAAATGCTATCTGTGGTGGTGCCGAGTGTGGAAGAAAAGACTCTGCTTTTGTGCTGGGTGCCACCATTTTCTCCTTCCTTGTCTCAGATGGCAGCCCGCCTACACAACAGAACTCCAGGGGGAGGGGAGGTGGCAGTCTGAGTTGCCATGGGGTGCTAAAAACCCTAAATCCACTCCTGAAGATCTTATTTATATCGTATATTAAAAATAGACTGTAGCTTAAACTTCAACACATTAAATTATTAAGGAAGAAAAAAAAAAAGGTTATGCATCTCTCACATGCATTGAACCTATTGCTCTCTTAGATCTGCTGGAGCTGAAGAAGGTAGCTACTCCATCTCAAATTACAAGTTCATATAAATAATTTTTGAGCTGAATTATTAAAACTTACTCTTGCATACCAGGATAGGTTCCCCCCCCTCCCCCCCCACTTTTTAAAAAGTAGCTGCATGCAAGGTGGAAGCATCATTACACAGTATTAAAGTGTCAGGAGGTTTAAACTCGGTTGGTTTAGTCATAAGTTACCAACCACCACTGATGGCAGACATAAAGCCTCCCTTAAATTATTAAACATAAAACATCAGACTGTAATATTTTGCTAAACCAAAGTACAGACATAGACAAAGATGTCATTTCAATATTTGAAACCAGCAAGTTTAATTTAAAATAAGAGCAAACCAATAAGCTCAGAAAATAGCAATGTGAGAGGAAAATTACACTGCTAGAGAAAAAAGTGGAAAGACTTAAGAAATTTATAAAAGTAATCTCCAAGTGGAAATTAGAAATCAACCCCAAGAAACAGAACAACACAAAAGAAATATTACTGTCCACTTTCTAAATCAATATAACACTGCTACACGACAGAATTACCATGGTAACTCAAGTAAAAAGAATAAAGCAATTCTTATTATTTCAAAATAAAATCACAGCCTGAAGCCCAGCTTTTATTACAACTGCTGATAGATCGCTGGCTTGTATTTATCTGAAATATTGCTTTTCAATCAGCTACTTTATGAATGTACAAATTTCACTGATCAGCCCACTTAAAGAGGCCACATTTGAAGAAAAAACCAAAAGTCTAACACCTGAGTCGATTTCTACACTCAAATATACACACACACACGCACAATTTTGTTTTTAAAAAAGGGACAGGTTTTTAATTTAGATTAATTGAAAAATGTGAGAAAAAGAAAGTTAATGCTTCTATATGTGACCTACAGAGAATTCCAGCTCACATGCTCACAAGACTTCAGGGACAATAGGGAGTATAGCAAAACAGTTCTTAAGTACTGTAGTAATTGCACAAGGACTGTTTTTTGTTTAAATCTTGAGAGGGTTACACATCTGTTCTGTTACCATCACAGTACAAGAAAAACACTGACTAATCAAAAAGTTTCTCAAGGATGTTTTGACCTGCTCTGTTGGATACTTTAAACCCACGTTTGTATGTGGTATAAAATGCTCCAAGGAGTATAGATGTTGATTGGAATTATATATAGAGGCCACTTTAAAAGCAGAGTCTAGTTAAGCTCCCTCATGTCTCCAATGTGCTCCTTGCACTAATGTGCTTAAAAGGTGGCAGGCCAGCAGGTTACCTCCTGCTCCTTCCCTCATGGATGTTCAAAGGAGCATCGATCAGGAACTGAAGGCAACAATCCTCTTAAAATAGCAATGCTATTTTTTTATTTTCTTTAATAGCTGAATGAACTCTTTGGGCTGGTTAAATATGTACACATGCAATGGCATTAAATAGGGCAGGGGCAGCATCAGAGTGTGACCTTGTAACGGTTTTACTCCAATAACTGAGACACTTTGGTTAGCAAGGAAGTGATCTATGAAAAGAACACACACAGTGGTGTTAGGTAGCCTGCTTAAATTTGTCCTGTCCACAGAGGCAGTCAGAATCAACCTGTAGCAGACATTTCAAGATGGCAGAAAATCACGTGTTCCCCTTCCCTCCTACCCCCATGAAGGAGCCAATCTGAGGTGTGAAGCCATTGATGGTGACGGCCCAAGCAACAACAATCTCTTTAGCCATAATCTCCAACCTCTACCCACCCCACACATTCCCTGTGCCCACATGCAAAGTATGACAGCCCACATACAATATTCTGAATACTTAGTCGCATTAGTGTCCATTCAGGACACTTCTGGCTGTGTCTCCTGCTCACACCTCTCACTCCCCACCCCTTCCCTCAGGATATGTTTTTTTATCTCAAACTAAAACAAGCACCACAGCACCTGGGGGTGCGGACTGGTCAGAGAACATTTGTTGGAGGAAACCAAGGAGAGAAAATGAGAGCTGGGCCACAAGCCAATTGTGCTGGTTGTGATCATATTAGCGTTGTTCCAAGTATACATTTTTTACACAAGCATTCTCCAAGGGTCTGAGGAGCGGTCCCAGGTGTTCAGGACACTCCTTGAACCGTCAGAGAATACTTGTGAGTTTGAGGCCAGGGAGATGGCTTGGAGGGGACAGGGGAGGCTTAAGGGGGAGCGGAGGGCCTAGCAGCAGGGGTGTCAAGTGGGTTACTTACCTTCTGGAGAGATCCTATGCGATGTGTGGCCTCTTCCTGGCTTGTAAATTTGAAAGTTTAAAAAAATAAGCACTGAGCATGCTTTGAAAGCACCTGAATGGACTTTTTGAGCATGCTCAGCCCTTTACAAAGATGGTGCTGGCAGGCTGACGCTGCCAGTACCATCTCTGAAAAGGAACAAGCATGCTTAGTTTTTGGGGGTTTTTTAACTTTCAAATTTGCAAGCCGTGAAGAGATTACACATCATGCGGAACCCCTCCGGAAGGTAAGTAACCTCTGCACCCCTCCCCCACTTCTCCTTAAGCACCCCATCCTTACCCCCACTAGACCACCCACTATGCCCCCAAATCCCCCTTCCCTGGCACCTACTAGCCTATTCCCTCCCCGGCAGGAGGGACCAGGAAGGGGGAGCAGGGGCCTAGCAGCAGCCCTGGCCTCCGGCTCTTGCTTCCCTACTTACCCTCTGGCTCCCCCTTCCTTGCACTCGACTGAGGTTTGCCAAGTTCTGAAGTTCCAGGGCCCTTCCTCGGAACGTTGGAACTCGAGGCCAAATGCACCGGCCCTCAATGTTTCCCCGAGGAAAACGGAGGACCAGGTTTCAGCATCACAACAGTCTTGGGTTAGCTCTGAAATTTGCCTCCAGTAACTTTTACTAAGTTTTTATATATGCAATTTTATATATCCTTTATATTGTACATTTTGGTTTGTAAGCTGCCCCGAGCTACCGTGTGAGCAGGAGGGTGTGGATAGAGGATTATTAAAATAAAATAAAATAAAAAATAAATAAAGTGCTGTGAGCTGCCAGTGCAGTAAGATATTGGACCTAGAACGGGGATTCTAGGGTTCTACCCACGAAATCACTGGGTGGCTTTGGGCAAATTGCTATATCTCAGCCTCAGTTCCCCATCTGTCAAAATGGAATAATAAATGACCTACCTCACAGGGCTGTTGCGAGGGTGAACTCAGTGAGGATTGAAAAGCAGTTAGAGCACCGACAGTGCTAGACACCACCAACGCTTTCCTTGAACCAGGGATGAAACTAGGATAGTCACAACTCCACCCTATTGGCCAGGGATGGACAAAGTTTTCAGTTCCTTTCACAGAGCAGTTTGCTACCTTGTGGGTGCTTGGCCAGAATGTAGGGGCAGCCTCAAAGAGAGGTCTGTCCTTCAAACACAAATCATTTATCAACAGGGTAGATCTGGGGCAGGCACATTCTGATTTTCTTGCTGCCGTTGTTGTAATCGGAGTAGCCTTCATTCAACTAAATTATGGGGGGGAAAGCATGGCCTCATCCTTCCCCCTCCTCCCCCCAGATGACCATAAAAGAGCTAAACAAAAATCTAGCTCAGAAGTACTAGTTCTGGCTGTAACACCAGCTATCTTCTCTGTGTCCTTGAGTAAGTCGCCTGACCTCCCTGTTAGCTTTGCTTTCTTATCAATACAATGGCTCTACTAAGGGTGCAGTCCACCACCATTGAAATCAGTGGATCAAATCCTGTTGACTAATAATGGGGAACAGCACCCTGAAAGTATAGTGTTTATGAAAACCCTCTTTAAAATGTATACACCATGTCTGAGTGCTAACAGTCTGCATTCAGATTAAGCCCACAAAAATGGCTAGAGCATCCAAGTAGGGGGGTTGGACTAAGTAACCCCCAGGACCAGGATCCCTTCCAACTCTAAGATTTTATGATTGCAAGTTAGAATTATGTAACCCACAGGTCAACAGGTATTACATGTATCCCTCTGTACACACAACAAGAGGAGCAAGTTCGTTACTGTCCACCTACAATCTTGATTTTTTGAGCGGAACTGCAGAGGGGGGGCGTCATGCTTTTAGCTGCAGAGATCCCCAGTTTCAGTACCTGGTATGTCAGCCATCTCAGTCTCTCTCACACAGAGTAATAATCCACCTGCCATTTATATTCAAATATTTCAATGTTCTTACAGCTGTATTTCTGGTCTTCACAAAAACCAAGAGGAACTTCATGATTTAGAAGTAGCATTACTAATTTTTATAATACGCCACAGTTAGAAGTGACAGCAGCGTGAAAAAAACTGACTATATTTTAGTGTAACACAGCCCTAAACAGTATTTGGGGTATTGCATTTGGACTTTATACGCAATGGTGGAAGTAACGTGGGCTTAATTTGAATGCAGATTGCTAACAGGTCATCCTCTCAAATATCCTGTTTTATACAGTCTTTGGTTGTATTCCGAACACTTTCTAGAGACCTGAAGCCAGCTGAGGTCTCAAACAATCATGTGTGATTAGAAAAAGGACAGGAGATGGGGGGGGGGNGAGGAGAAGAGTCCTGTTCCATCTGATGCACTGAAATAAGACACTCTAAACTGCACTTAAAGTGTTTCTCTAAATGAAAATGGCTAAAGTAGCATGATGCGGAGAAACAGAACCAATAAGTACAGAGGCGGTTAGTCTTTATTCAAATAAAGTCTTGCCCCAGGAGATGGCAGGAGAATCTTGGAATATGGAGATTTGAATTTACATGTGTTAAAAGCATCAGTGTGACAATTTTTCCAAGGGGGGGGGGGCGACGAAAAAGAAAAGAAAAAGACAGACACCTTCGTTGCTATACATGACAAAATAGCAACTGAATGTTTGCTTTGATCCCAGCGCATAAAGGGTGAAGCTTTTAGGCAAGGAGCGGCAGGTGATCTCAGCTCTTCTGCAAGTCCTAATGCTCCTAAAAGCCACTCTTCCAGTTTCTGTAATTGGGCATCAGTAGTTAATGTAGTATTGACTGCATTACATGCTCCTGTGCATCCTCTCACTAATGCCAATTGCATCACCTTGTACATTTACCATATTGCTTAGCCAATAGCTGTTAAAAGCAATCCAAATCATGAATCATATAGGAAACTTTTAGCAAGACACGACATCCAAAGGAGACAATTTACAGTTGAGTTAATCTGGGTACATTAGCGAGACATGGATTCAGGAAGACAGACCAATTTATGTTACTTTAGTTTTACCCTTTATTGCTTTGTATAGGCAGATGAATGGAAGGGCACGGAGTAAAAACAGACATAAAGGAGTCCTTTTCTAAACAGAGCTCCATTTTACGCCGACAGGTCAAAGGGTTTAAGACTGATGCCTAGAACAGACTTTGATATCCATAGCAGGGTACTTACAGAAGTCATTTTCCACAAAGGATGATAAAAATGAATATATAATGGATTCTGAATAATGTTAAATATCCCTAACTATAAACACATTAGGCAAAAATAAAAAAAAATAAAAAAAAATCACCCACCAAGGTTACTGAAAACATACGCAAGGCCTATTCTGTTCATTACGGCAACCATCCTCAAGGCATTTACTTTGTCACGATGAAGTCAATGGGTCTACTTGAGTAAGTACTTTCAGGACTGCAGCCTGAGCTACCTGGCAAGTATCTTCAATACCATTATAAAGCTTAAACAGTTTATTCTTATGGCTGTGGAGTGGAAAAAGTAGAGAGTGTAGGTCTAAGGCAGCAATCTTTTATTCCTATAAATCACACACTGTATCCATCCACACACAAACCCACAAGATGGGCCCCATTCCTGTAATAAAGATGTTTTGTCTTCCCAGCAATCAGAATGCTTTGTAAAATAGATATCACATGCAGGCAAACAATTCGACTGAGGATTTACATTTCTGAAAAGCATGTCTGTTTGCACACCACTATCAGGGCTGGTCTTGGCCCAAGGCAAACTAGGCAGTCACCTAGGGTGGCAATTTCCAGGCAGTCAGGAAGATCCTGGTCCTTCATACTGATCTTAGCTTTACTCCCAATCTCCCAGTGATTGAAGAAATGGCTGAATCTTCTCTTGGTGACTGAAGAAATGGAAGAAAATTCACCCCATTCTAACTCTTCCCTTCTGCTCTCCGCCTTGCTCTGACCCCCTCGCACCCGACACTTTCTGGTAACCTCTAGTAAGCAAGCAGTGTGTTAAGGACTGACATAGCAGCAGTACTTGATGACCTAACATTTTGTGGTTTTCGGGGGGCAGCAGCCTGAGAAGTGCCTAGGGTTGCAAACATCCCAAGTACGGCCCTAACCACTACCGATGTGAACACCTGGCACAAAACGTGGATAACATCAATGCTGGTTAATATAGCTACCTTATCTTCACACCTTAAGGGACATGTTTTTGGTCTGGATTAAGGTGGTGTACCGTAACAGTAACACAGTCAGAAAGAACTGTAGCAGATACAAGGCAGGGCTAGAATAAACGACAATCTAGATTTGAGGGAAGAGATCCAGTTTACAGGTGGGAGTGATATTCTACCACACTAATGCCCAAAATCTCTCTCATGACCCCATATTGAGACTTAAAACAGAATTTTATGACCCCAAACAAAAAAGTGGCTCCAAGTACATCACGTATCATTTAGGATTATTACAATTCCATCTGCACATTGCACAACCTCACATGGGGTCTCAAGCTACAGTTTTGGAACCTTTATTCTACTACAACATCAACTGGTCGCCCCACCACGCTAAGCACTAGCCAGAATGCATGTCAAATGGAAAGATAGCACTTCTCTCACATTCATTGCCACAATTTTGTTTCTTCAACTTAACAGTAACATCAGAAAAAAGTTATGTCTGGGTACAAGTGCAATGCAGAGATGCAGGTGTACCCTCTGGTACACTTGAATAAAGTGCATTTGGGGATAGCACACAACTGTGTACCTGTCAGAAGGGTTACAAAAGGAAAAATCATTGCATCCTTAAATAATCAGAACTACTGGAACCCGGGTCCTCTAAGCCCCATTTAAGAAAAGATCATAATTCTCCTCTGAAAAGCTTCCAGGAGTCCCTTTGAAAAGGTTGCACATGCAGGACAAGTGCCAAAGCAAAACATTTTCACTAGCTGATCAATTTAAACAGCTGTGGTGAAGCTGAAGCCACTGGCACCATCATTAACAATTTACAGCATGGCTGCTTTTGTCTCCCTTCCCAGTTACGTTCTCATTATGCTTTTTATTTATTAGAAATACAGTTCTCCCGGAACGCACTGCTATGCCTCGGATCCATAATGAACCAGATAGTGTGATCTCTGGCCTTTACCCAAATCTGTGTGTTTATTGGTGAGGAAGGCTACCTGCTTAATTTTGAACCAGGTCTCTTCATTTTGTTAATGAATATATACAAATCTTAAACTTTTTTCTCTTATGGAAAAGACTGTAATTCTTAACAGTACCTGCCCCAAATATTCATTTCACTTCTCACCTCACATATTTAACTCTCATTTGCAAACTTCAAACTTTCAACATTGCATAAGGGTAAGACTATTAACAAAGCACTCACTGCAATTTTTAAAAAGTGCAGTCAGTTTGCATCATACCCACGGCCCTTTTTCTTACATTTTTTTCTGGGAAAACCATGCAAGATGGGTGAGATGGATGGGGATTAAGGGATTTAATGTGTTGTTGTATTTTATATATTTAATGTTGTGAGGTGTCCTGAGTCTCCAGAGAAGGGCAGGGTAAAATGTAAAAATTAAAAATAAATAAAAATAAAGAGTGTTCATTTTGAAAAAATATTCACAGCAAAGGAAAGTTTACATTCCTGCACAAATCTACATGTCAGAAGTTTCTAGCAGCAGTCTTAAAAGCTACTTGTGGGCCTTGGGCTTCACCCAGTCACAGACAAACCACCACACACAGAGTTCTCAAAATAATAGCTGCAGTTTACAAATGATTAACAAGGCAGAAATAAGCTCATATAAACGACTGGTTTTATAATGAAGAAATGAGCTCAGAGCAAGTGACCACAATAGTCCCTTTTAGGCTGGAAAGCCATGAAATTCAAAGGGAGGGGGCAACTAAAAAAAAATTGATTGGCCATGAGGTTGCTACATTAATTGGATGTTGGAGCAGTGATTTTTAGGCAATTGAGAAGAACGTTTTCATGCTTTTAGTAGTAAGTTTTTCAGAATGGCAAAAAAAGATTTGGGTTTATTTTAAAAATTACACCCATTACAGTTTTAGGGTGCAGTCCTCAACAACTAAAGTGTACAGGAGCTGAGCCACTTAATTCAATTAGGACAGGATTACACCCTTAAAAAGCTTACCAGTTATCAATATCAGAAGTGTATTTTCCATTCTTCAAGCACCAGGTTTAATGCCTTTAATTGCCTTACTCGGAGAATAAACTGTTTTACAACCCACAAAATTTCATAATTTTAAAATTCAGATAAAATGTCTGTTAAGGTGCAGTTAGTTAGCATCAGTGCTAAATGAAACTGTTCCTATGTAGTACCAGTTTGATGACTATTTGCACTGAAAATCTAACTATTGACCCAGATTAAACAGATTTTTAATAGGAAAGTTACTAATAAAGTACAAGACTTGAAGTCTAAAAGGCTTACCAAATGAGATCAATTAATCCTCCAACCATGATAAAATTTGTAACCATTTAAGAGACAGCTATTTCAGTTTCTGTTGTGACCCTTTATCACCAGACCTAATGGATTATTAATAATGCACTGCTCTTCAAAAGGACATTTTTGAAGATTCTATATTTTAACAAGTCTCTCTCGACAAGAACTGCCACAGCAAACAGATTGGTATTTTACTATCTTTCATGAGTGCAACACAAAATTGAACACCAATGTTCTGGAAGATTAAAAAAAAACTACTAGCCTGTCTCTGGATTGAACTACAGTTAAACTAGAACTAAAGCTAAGGTACGTTGCAAGTTTGTGTCTCCATCTATTGCTAATTGGCCAATCCAAGTTGAACAGCCTTTCCAAACTGCACACCAGCTGACTGTATGAGAACAGCAGCAGCATCTGTGAAGTTAGGGCACAGAACTTTAAAAAGAAAAGAGTCAGCCAGTGCACGTAAACTTGCTGGGTTTTGTTTGGTTTTGGTTTTTTGCAGTATGTGTGGCATGCACAGTTCTTAGATCAGAGCCAAAGACTTTTTTAAAAAACAAAAAACCACACACTCCAGACAAGGGCTGTTACATTTCTTCTTCAGGTTGCACAAGTACCCCTGGCTAAACAATATGGATAATTTTCTGAATTGGTTGAATTGCATACCCTCTACTTAGTATCAATTCTTCTTTGAAGGTACCATGCAGGACTATGTGCAGCAGTTCTTTATAAAACACAAAAGAGAATCACACAGGTCTGGAGTTGAAAAAGTTGTAGAAGAGCTCTTCAGTGAAATTTTAATAACATTTTTCTTGACTCTAATGAAGTTCCTTGTTCAGTGTCAGAAGAAAGTGACTTGTCATAGACACTCATTTTCCTCATCCCTCTTCACAAAGTCCTTCAATAAATGCAGCTGGTAAATTTATCATTTCCTTTTTCGTAATATCAGACACATATGGGACATTTTTTCCAAAAGACGACCTACTAAACCTTAGACTTGTTTCTATTAAGGTTTCTCTCCTCAAACTACTTCCTCCAGAATAGCCTCAAAATCTGTGGGACTAACTCTCGCATAGTGCGACCTAAATGTCTGTAATAAACTATCAATAATCTAACATCAAGGGGACTGTCACATCTTGACTGTCTCTGAGATTGGACATATCCAGTTCTAAAACAAATCCATGACTCGAGTCCTGCATAGGAGCAGAGCATTCCTGTCCCACACAGTGGTACCTCCTAGCCCCACATCTCTCCACCCATGACCACACCTGTCCTCATCTGCATGATCCCGCACTTCCCTTAATCTCCAACTCTTTCTCTTTGGCAGGAAGCAGACCAAACCTGTCCACCCTAAAGCAACGTAGGTGAGAAGGACTGTGCTGCTCATCCAAGGCTGGACTCAAGTCTGTTCCAGTGAATTACTGTGGAAGCAGCAGACATATGCCCAGTCTTTCGTGGAGACCTTAACATAAGGAGTGCCATACCTGGTCAGACCAAGGTTTCTGTCTCCAATAGTGGTTCCCATCGGTCACTTTGGTAAAGTATCCAGCAGGTCATAACGGAGTGACCCATTCCCTGCTGTGTGCTACCAGCTCTCGGCAGTCAGAGGTTACATCCTCTGACCTGCTTGGCTAACTTACCCGGTCCTTGTTTAAACCAAGCTAAGCTACTGGCCTTGACATCATCCTCTGGCTGCACATTCCACAATCTAATTATATGCCGAATGAAAAAGTACCTCCTTTTGTTTTAAATCTGCTACCAGTTAAATTGGGCATCTCTTCATTCTAGTATTATTTGAGAGGTTAAATAACAGCTCCCTATTTACTTGTTCCACACCACTCATCATTTTATAAAACTATCATTTCCCCTCAGTCGTCTCTTCTCTGAGCTAAAAGTCCTAACTTATCAAGTCAATTTTCATATGAAGTCATTCCATATCCTTGATGATTTTTGTTGCCCTTCTCTGCATGGTTTCCAGTTCTGCTATATCTTCTTTTTTTTTTTTTTTTAATGTGGCAACCGGAACCGCACACACTTCTCACATTTCCATATGGACAGTTCCCTGGGACTCCCCAGGAGAAAGTCCTATTGGTGGTTTTACCTGTGACCA
Source organism: Sphenodon punctatus (assembly GCA_003113815.1). Lineage (NCBI taxonomy): Eukaryota > Metazoa > Chordata > Lepidosauria > Sphenodontia > Sphenodontidae > Sphenodon > Sphenodon punctatus. Next base: position 747,324 of record QEPC01009171.1, on the reverse strand, counting down.
TGCCTTAATGGTTGGAGTCATCCTCTCACTGATCATTCTTTTCAGTGAGATGGAATGGATTAAATATGCTTGTTCTCTTTTACCTACCACGATTCCAGACTGAAGGATTCTCTTCTGTCCACTGCTCTTCCTCCTACCTACAGCCAGTTGGTGCCCCAACAGCTATGAATTTTAATCAATCTTTTGCCACATCTGTCCACTTTTCCTTTTTCTCCAACCATCTTGATTAACTTGGTTGCACAGGTAATACTACATAGATAGGTGTGAACTTGTTGCTAGTAATACTATTTTGTGACCCTATTTCAAGATTTCCCACTTTAAGATTAATTCTCCCTGTATCACTCTCTTCCCCACACTGTGACCCTTGCCAATACGGCACAATTCGTATTTATTGTTTCAGTCCATATTAATTCAGACTTCTGAAATGTCAAACATTTCTACAATATGCAGAATTAATTCTTCCCCTTGGCTCTCCCTATTTCAGTTATTTTAGTGGCCTTTAGGTTCACTTGAAGTTTGTGATGCCTTTCGCATAAAAACACTCAGAAATCAGCTGCTAAGCTACAGCTCAAAAAATGTAGCTTACGACCATAAATGTTGGACTCTTAACACACCTCACACTGGCACATGCCTTTCTCTCAACACATCATTCTCACACGTAAAGTTGTCCTTCGTATAGTATTGGACCTAAGCTTTTTGTCTGTTCTAAAAATCAGCTCTTTGTTCATGGCAATCATGCAACTTTTACAGTTGCTCAGACTCCAATGTTTGGTGATATTTATGTTACTTTGGCAATGTTCCTTTGGTGTGCTAAGATTCCTAGTCAAGTTAAAGACAGAACCTGCAGAATTCACGTTTTCAGGTACCATTTGTTGTGACAACATTATGCTTTAAATGAATTCTTTTCAGTGCCTTCAAACATCTAAAAAACCCAATGTTTTCTAGATTATTCTGGTTCTAGACACTGCGCTTAGTTAACAAGTTATGTGGGGGGGTGGTGGTGGTGGAGGGAGTCTCCCCCTTTTATCTAATATACCACAATTTCTGTCAGATCATTTCATGCCATACACATTGCTTACTAAGTTGGGCTTCGTTGCTAGCACAAATTACAGCTGGAATAAGCAGGATCTCTTATCTAATTGCTATTAAAAAGTCATGGGATATGAAGCAGTGTCCTATTCTGGATTGGTAACTGGTTAAAGGATAGGAAACAAAGAGCAGGACAGTTTTCACAGTGGAGAGAAGTAAGTAGTGGAGTGCCCACCTCAGAGATACGTACTGAGACTGGTGTTGTTTAGTAGGGATGGGCGAACGCGGTTCGGAAGTTCTGAGTTCGGCCCGAACTCGAACTGTTCGGACGACCGAACTCGAACCCGAACGCGAACATACCAAACGGCAAAATGGCCAAACCGTTCGGTCAGTTCGGATCGCGTTCAGATGAGTTCGGGTGGCAAAAAAAGGTTCACTGGAAGGTCAAACATTACAGGGAGGTGTCAGTCACTGAGGAGCAGACTTCCAGGCACCAGGGGTGGAGAGGCT
>QEPC01009171.1:710538-745252 GCA_003113815.1 Sphenodon punctatus | reverse complement strand
AACAGCCTGTTCGGACGAACAAACCAAACATCCGAACCCGAACTCGGTGAACGAACCGAACGAACGGAACAAATCCGAACCGAACGAACGAACCGAACCGCGAGCTGTTCGCCCATCCCTATTGTTTAGTGTATTCATGAATGATCTGGAAAGGGGAGTGAGGTGATCAAATTTCCACACATCACCAAGATATTGAAGGTAGTTAAAACACAAGCAGACTGTGAAAAATTGCAGGAGGATCTTGCGAGACTGGGCATCTAAATAGCAGATGAAATTTCATGTGGACAAGTGATGCACAGAGAAAAATCATCCAAACTTTATATACACTATGCTGGGTTCTAAATTAAGAGTTACCACTCAGGAAAAGGACCTTGGGAGTCATTGTGGACAATACATTGAAATCCTCAGATCATAATGCCACTACATAAATCTATGGTGCGACCACACCTTGAATGTTGTGTGCAGTTCTGGTCACCCCATCTCAAAAAAGATACAGCAGAAATAGAAAAGGTACAGAGAACAGCAACAAAAATGATAAGGCGTATGGAACAGCTCCCCTATGATTAGAGGCTGGATAGGTTGGGACTCTTCAGCTTGGAGAAAAGATGACAGAGGGGATATGACAGAAGTGTATAATATCATGAGTGGTGAACAAGTTAATAGGGAACAGTTATTTACCTCCAAAAATAGTACTAGAACCAGGGGACACTCCATGAAACTAACGGGTAGCAGATTTAGAACAAAATAAAGTAGGTTTTCACTCAATGTACAATTAAGTTGTAGAATTTGTTGCCAGAAGATGTGGTCACAGCCAGTAATATAGCTGGGTTTAAGAAAGGGTTGGACAGTTTCTGGAGGATAGGTCCATTAGCAGCTATTAGCCAGATAGGACTAGGGAATATAACCTCTTACTGTCGGGAACTAAGATTGAACAATAGGAAATGGATCACCCCATTGTGGCCTATTGGGTACTTCTTCCAAGGGACCGACATTGACCACTATCGGAGACAAGTACAGGGCTCGACAGACCATTGGTTTGACCCAGTATGGCACTACTTATGCTCTTATTATGAAGGCTAAATTTTTGTTTTGCTTCATAGGTTATTCATGGATTACACATGAAAGTTTGATCCCTACATGATGCATTATTGCGTTTGCCTAGGTTACAGTACTACCTTAAAAACATTTTTTTAAACCATTCTGCTCTATTCGTATCATTCCATCATTATAGAATATCAACCTGAATGCATGTGTCAACTAAAAAGACAATTTAACGAAGCATGGGAAATATTGCTTGCCTTTAAAAGCCATAACGTAGAAGAAAAGATATTTGGTACCTAGACTACACTAGGTGCACTAAGTTCTATTCAGAGGAAGATTATGAGAATAGCCTTATGCCTTTAATAAAATAAACTCACTCGATCATCTCCCACTGCCAAAAGAAACAATGAAACACCTTTAAGAGCCACACTGCTTCAAAGCCCCTTGAAAAATCTAGTGAGCTTCTTTTGTTTTTCATGAACAAGCAATACTCAGTCACTTAGTACTTCTCTTGTCCACAGTCCAGTCATCTGCAAAGTTGATCTAGAAGATACATAACAGATGCTTCTGATTCACTTTATTTTCTGAGCTCTAATATGTTAATGAGGAAACTAATCAGACAACTCAATAGAAATCAAGACAGAAATATCCTTCTTATGGGTCACCTTATTTCATAGAATTTCAGAATTCCCGGATGCCACATCCACTGGTTTAGTGTTGGTAGAATTGTTAAGTTTATTCAGAAACAAGATTTTGCAGACTTGAAAAAACTTGGAGGGGGTGTGTGTGAAGAGTTCTGGAGATTAAGCTGAAAGAATTAAAGTTGTGAGTAAAAGAATTTTAATCACCACAATATGGTCACAAGCAAGTCAAGCCATAGAACAAGTGTGCGCATTTCACACCAAAAACTAAACTTAGATTCCTTTCTCTTGCAAGCAAGTTGGAAGAGACTGTTCGTGCAAAAGTAAATGACCTTGTAATTACTGTTTGTGCAATTCATTAGGCGAGTCCACCATATGAGAAGTTGACGATTTGAAATTGATTTTGGACAATTTAAAGAGCTGGGGGGGGAGCTTCCCAAAAGCTTGTTAAAGCCACAAATTAAACCTGTAATTTTAATTAGAGTGTGTGTGTGTGCGCGCGCGCGCGCGCGCGCGCGCGTACACACATGTATGTCTGCGCTCTGTTATTATTCTCTAGTCCAAACAGTTGACTCATGTTTTATGAAACCGTCATTTCAAAAAAAAAAAAAAAACCCACCAAAACCCAACCTTTCGTCTGGTGCCTGGATATCTGGTGCACTACTGCTGTTACACAATTACCGTATTTTTTCCCCATTTTTGTTTTTAAAAATCATATTTGTCTAAAACAAGTGACACACCTGTCTCTTATACACATCTAGATGTGTATACACACACACACCATATCCATATCCAGGCACTGACAATATTACTAAGAAAGTGTTTCTTCACAGAGACCCAAACAAATTGGAGAAAACTCAGCACCTAAGCACCCAGAACATGCAACTATTCCAAATTTCTCCTCTACATTTTCAGGTGTTAAGGTTTGGATGCAGAGGCATCATTTCACATACGCCAGGGATGCTAAAAGCTACCAGAATCCATACTATCCAGAGACATATTGAGGTAAAGACATCACAGCTGCACAAATCAACAGTGAAGCTACCATTTAGAAAATGACAGATTACACTATAAAGTTAGAATGACACCACCACTAAATAAGTAATTGATATTTAGCTTTCCCACCAACACATGCTGCTACCCCAAAAATGCTTTGCCTGTAATACTTTATTAAAGTTTCTGTGAACTATATATAGGAAAACCTGGAAAGTAGAGTATGTTCTCACTTTAGATTCAAAACACAAATTTTCATATATTACTCCTGCATTTCTATAAATCCCCAAATCTCTTCTTTACCACAGGAGCATCAGGACTAATTCAGGAAGTAGTCCCCACCCACAACTCGGTTGAGCTGCGAGAAACATTTTCCCATTCATAAAGTTTGCAATGGAAGGGACGATATCCTTCCTAGACAACTACCAATATAAAAGAAATATTAAAAGCTGGGTTCCGAGGGCATGCCATACTCACAGGAAGAAAGCCTCCATCCCACAATGCCCAGCCCTCTCCCACTCCAGCTACCAGACACCATAGCCTAAATCTATGAAACTCCACTAGACTATTACACTGCTCATCGGTCCTTTATAAGTACCAGTTAGCTTTAAAACTAACGTACACAGAAGGTCTCAAAGTTACACCTTTAGCTTCATTCATTAAATTACTTGCCTCATCCCCTCAAAACTGTCTTACCACCTCTTCCATTTAAAGAGTAAATTCTCCCAACTAACCAGTGGTGCTTTGCTACATCCATTTAGCAGGCATATTAGCTTATTGTCATTATGTTTATCGCTACAAAAGAAAAAGCAATAAAAAAAATATTAAACGCGTCAATTTTTTTTTAGAGAGAATCATGACGCATGAGCCAAAAGGAAGGCGGCAAATTAGTTTCAAAAGAAAAGCAACTAGAATTAATGAGCTACATAGGAGAATGGTTCAGTCGCCGACTAGGAAAGAAAAAAAATCCAAATCTGGGGGGGGGGGGGGGAAGAGGAGAAGAGAAGAATTTTTTTTAACCAATATCCCTCAGTGCTTTGGAGTAAAACATGCCAGGCCAGTTTACTTCAGGAGAGGAGAAAAAATAAAAGGCATGCTGTTATTTGGGGAAAGACTAGAAAAGGCAAAGACAGAAAAGACAGACGTGCACAGATTAGATCCATTTATTACATATAATGTACATACATAATACACTGAGTACATGCTAAAGGAAGCACAGCCCACCTACCGTCCTCCTTGTCCAGCACCATCATCTCAAGGATCAAAAAGGGTCCGGGTACAGATGCTCAGCCTCCAGCAGCCACCACTCAGGGGAGAAGAGAGCTAGTCTCTGGAAACACAGATGAGCTACTACGGTACAGCTGATTGTCCTTTAGCGGCGAGTGAGCTCTAATTACCCAGTTGTCCATCTTTTAACCTAGATTGCACTCAGTTAGAATTACATTCAGAAATGAAGCACTTTGCAGATACAAAAAGGCAGTCTCACCTACTTTTGTGCCACAGAATTGCAAGGAACTAAAACTGCAATTTAGAAAAAAGGGGGATCAGAGCCGTTTCTTTGGTTCTCACCTTCTAAATGGCTCAATTTACACAGTATAATCTGTTTTAATATAATTGCGTTTGATAGCTCATAACCCTGGCTGTTGCAACTATACAGCTTTCAGTCTTATAAAGTGTTTTCCCCTTGGATTTAAGCTGAATCTAAATCTAAAATTATATTCGGAGAGGGGGGGGGGGGAATAGCTGAGCCCAGCTACTGCTGCCTGTGCCTCTCAATTTGTGAGCTTTGCACCCTTGCTGCTGAATAAATGCACACATTTCCCAGGGACCCCCTCTTACTCTTGTCAGGATTTAATGGTGAATGCAAGGCTTTCCAGCTCAACAGCACCACCTGCAGTACAGCCTCTATAAGTTTTGTTGTAAGAGCTACTCAGTATCTCGAGTTCCACAAACATTATCAGGTTTGCCGTTTTTATGCTGTTCATTATCACCAATCAATATACATTCAATAAAATACTCAAAAAAAGACTCAATACTTGGCTTTACAGACTACATCATACTTACACATTTCTTTCCCCCAAGCATGCCCCCTTCCCATCTTTGCTCACTCAAAATTGACCAATAACCTTTAGTAGAAAAGAGATGACTCTTTGCTCCACTACAAGTTAAATCTCTACATCTTGTGTACAGATCTCTAAAACGCTAGCCCTGACACATTGACTTCTTCCATTATTACACAACTGTGTCATGGCTTAAAATCCACTCTCTTAATGCCCATTTTAACCTCCTGTTTTCCATGCACACTCGTGAAATTTCCAGAATACTCTTTGCTAAACAAGAGTATTTCATGTACCATTTTGGCCATTTGTGATATTAGGACGCACGATATACAAATTGATTACAATATTCCGACTAACTGTTCACAGTTATCACCGTTGCAGTTAATGCTGATCGCACTAAAGCATAAAGAGAAGCACTATTTAAACCTGTGGCCCTCTTCCTCTTATTGGAACCCACAGAAGCAATTCTTACTAACACAAGTAGTCCATTGCAATCATAATGACTGCTGGAGAAGATCCTTTGATGCTAAGCGACACAGCCCAAAGCCCTCTTTTTAAATCCAAGAAAACATTTCATTCCCATTTTCATGATACTTTCCCCTCCCCTTTACAACTGATACAACAGTACTCTTTAAAAGCATGATAGCAGGCTCAAGTTATATATCCCTAATACCTATTTTAATTAGATTCCTTATCCTCAGCTCAAATGGCTTTGCCATCCCCCTTCAATTTTGAATACTTAATCCTAACAGTCCTTGAACATATTTGATGTTAAATATATCATTTTGCATAGAATAATTTTCATCTAGTGCTTTAAACTTCCTTTCTCTTTCCTCCACTATTGGCAATGGAAGATAGTGTGCTTTAGTGTAGGACTGCAACAGCAACAAATAAAGTGCTATTGTAACAGCTGACAGCTCGATCCTCAAAGTGCTCAGCTGGTGCAATCCTCAAGTATGTACTGAAGGGGATGGCATCCCAAAGATGTGATAACTCTAACAAGACTGCTAATTAGACTGGCTGTTCAAAAATGGTTTCAAATGAAAAGAAATTATTGAAGACAAACATTGAGTAATTCTCTAATGCATTGTTAACCTTTATTAGCATACCAATTATAAACATTTTGAGTACACAGTCCTCTTTGACACTTCATGGTCTTTTTTTAGCAATACCATTTGCCATTGTGAAGCTGCACTTAAGTAATTTCAAGGAATTTAAAGATCTTGTGTGCCTTATACAGCCATTGTCCATTAATGTTGCGATTTCCGCTAAGTATACCTCCAAGCATTGACATTGTCAAAAATATGACATTCATGTGTGACACTCTACCGGTATGTACTTTATATCATCCTTATGTACTTTATACCCATAATTTAGATAATTCCTCACTGCAAAAATTAGAATTGTCTAAATATCCCATGTGCAATTTCACCACTCGCTTTTTTTTCTTTTTTAAAAAAAAATCGACAATATTTAAACCCTAAACTCTGCTATTTACAACAGCCCTTTGGAATTGGTCACTGATTTTTAATCAAGGTTCTTTTTGCTGCACCCAAAATATTATTGGCACATCCAGTTTTTAAAGAATATTTAGCCTGAGTTTTAGAGTGGTTTGTGTTTGACACTTGATTACTTTGTGCACAGCAGCCCCCCTTTTGTAAAAGTGAAACCAAATGTTCGAAAGACTAAATTCAGGAGATGCACAAAATGCAACGCTACATATTCAGGCCCAACAGAATTTTCTTCTTCAACCACAAGTCTTAACACTCACTTTGAGAAGACATTTGTCTAAACTACCTCCTTAAAATGATATTTTCCTGTCACATTGTGTTACATCAGTCAGATTACATTGAGTCACTTCAGACATATGAAATGATGCTGTCTCACTGACATAACTTGACACAGTGCCACAATACATCAAGTCATGAGTCTGACTGGGGGGGGGGGGCACGGGGTGCTCTCCCCTCATTACCCCAATGATATTTGCAACCACATTTCTATTCACACCTAAAAATGCATTTCCCAAGGAAGCTTTTGCTTACAAAGCAACAAGCTCCTTATTAGACTATGCATAGGACAATGGTGGTTTTCCAGGGCTTGCATATTCCCCTGGAGTCTCCAATGCAACATGTACCTCTAGGCTGGAAGAGCAAACTTTCTCCTCCAAGGCCAAAATATGGCTTCACAGTTAGTACTTAGAGATGCAAAAGCAAGAAACACATCGCAACCTCAACTCAAGAGGATAAGAGCTCTCATTCTGCAAAGGCCCAAGGCTGCCAGAGGAATTAGAGACTTCCAAAAAACAAAACAAAAAGAAAACCCCACAGCCGTGTCTAGCGTTAACTAAGATCCCAATGTCCTCCTAGATACGAAAGGTGTTTTTTGCAAGATAAAAAAAAGATCTGGAAAAGCGACTGAGAATTAGATTTTTATTTTTTAAACTGCAACACTAGAATTTTTAGAGGGCAAGAAAAATGCCTGATCCCACTTTCAATAAAACAGGCCCATTTTCTTTAGCAAGGTCTTTCCAGCCTGATCTCGACAGGTATTGGAATAGATAACGAAAGCTTCTATTTTACTCCATTTGCAACCCGTGCCGTCACAGCATCTACTTTTAACATTCATAACAGGCAACTAGAGCCTGGCAAGTCAAGCAGAAAGAGAAAGAAAGGTAGGTGTAACACAGCCTCCCTGGAAAATAGTTTCCTCTCTTTAATCTCGAATTCTGTCCCGAATTTCTCCCACACAGTTTTAACAGGTACAATTTTTCCCCTAGCATTAACTTCCATATCAACAGTTTTGAAGATTCCCAGGCATCACTTCAGTTTGTTACTCTGATCTCTACAAACCTCTCATCAGGGGTTTGCGCCTTACTTTGCTTCTTTTTAAGTGCATCCCATTCTAATTTCCTCTCTACCTTCACTGCCATCCCCATTATTTCTTTTTATGTAGCCATTCATGAGAGCTCCTGGAATGAGGGCTGTTGAGAACTGTCTGGATAATCAATGGTTCTAGTTTCACTTCCTTACCCCACCACCATTCCAGCCCCTGAGCTCCTTATGTTTAATGAGTATGTCTGCGATACTTGAAAGAACCCAAATACCCCCATTAGGGAACTCTCTTTAGATCTCAGTCTTTCCTCCTAGCTCACCTGCTTCCCTTACTTCTGCTGCTGAGGCAGCATCCTGCTGTTAACCCGTCAATCAGATTTAAACAGACAAGGGCTGGCAGGCAAGCAACCTTTGGCAAAAACTTGAAGAGGGAAAAATTGTCACCCACTTTATTATTAAAGGATGTTAACATTAAAGGGGGCGGGGGGACAAAGATTTTCTTCTAGCCAAGCTTTGTAATGTTAACTTTGTGGAATCACTCAACCCATTCTCACACCCAAAATCAGTCCAGATGGAAAGCAAACACCCTCCCATATGAGCACAGCAGCTATGAATTAACCTTGCTTAATTACACTGACATTACTTAACTTCTTAGATCTGTGTCTTGGTGGGGAGGGGCAAATACCAAAAAGAAATGACTTTTCACTTAATACCATTGAGCAAACCTGTAGATTCAAATTTCTTAAGAGGGAGACAAACTTTAGATGGGAATGCTGTATACCCCATTAATAAGCCCTCTTGGCCGGGGGGGGGGCAGGGTAGGAACCTGCCTATAACTATTGATTGTGCAGTGCCAGGTACACTGCTGTTGCTATATAAATAAATAAATAAAAGATCATTCCATGTCACAGAACATAAAAGGTGTCTCAGCCTGCAGACACATGACTGTTTAGCATTCCACTCCCTCCCAATCTACCCCAACCCTGAGCCACAGTATGCATTTGACCTACTGCGTGTTAGAAGTTCTCCACTCTACTTACATAGGTGGTGCACATGATTTCTCCACATGCCCCAACAGTCTCCATAGGGGCTTGGTGTTAAGTGTGCTCTCACCTTTTAAGGGGAGATATGCCAAAATTGAGAGGGGCAAGGAAGGAGGAGTTTTCACATTCTTCATCATCATTCTAGGATGCACCTTTCCAAATTAAATCTGTCATCTGGCAGAGAGAGGTTTTATGGTAAATAAAACAATTACAGAGCACATAATGATGTTAGATGTTGCCGTAAAGCTTCTCATTTTGCAACAGCATCATAAAGGTAACCGAAGCCAGCATGAAGGCGATACAAATTAATACCATCTAACCGCTGTAAGGTTCACAAGCATAGGACTTCAACTGGCATTCCCCTTTAAGCTAGCAACAAGACCGGATCATGACTATGAGTATGCTCCCTCATCTATCTCCTGCAAAGACCGTCACCTTTGTGAGGCTCCAAACACTGTCTGAGAACACATTCAATAAGATTAAAAGTGTCAATAAGACGTGTATCACAACACAGATATTGATAGAACACCTTCGCTCATCAAAGGGTCAGAGCAAATATCTACTTTTTGCGCTGCAAGGACCTCTCTGTCCCCGAGGATGCCTATGCCCATGAAGAAGGGAGGTACAGAAAAAAGCCACTATGTCCTAGGAAACATTTTGGAAACAGTTGCACACATTAAAAAGGAGAGCTGAATGCTGCTGTCAGTGATGTCCTGGCACAGACATGGATTTCTGACAAGTAGTCATGCCGACAATCAAGTGGCCTTTTCAATCATGATGAAAATGAAAAAAGACATTAGGACTTGATCTTAACAGGAAAAAGACACACAGTATAAAAAGTAAATCACTATGCACAACAGCGAATGAGAACAGCAAACTTTCACTGCCCACTGGTGTTGTTGAAATAAGTGTTAACATTTCTAGGATGAAGGTAAAAGCATAAAAGCCCTGGTAGTATAAATCTTCCAGACAAGATTTTTGTTTTAAAAAGGTACTGTTATATCAAACCCATAACAAAGAATTGCTTTCAAATGACCTTCCCAAAAAACTATTACCCAAGCTTTCTACACCAAATAACCCCACACCTAGACTTGACAGCTAAAACTAGAGATGAGTGGATGACAGAGCTCCAAGTTATCTACTCCAGCACTCGAATCACAAAAACTTCCCACTGCACATTATTTCTATCTGCTTTCAGGATACAGGAGGCTATTTGGAAGTCACTACTCATCTCTTTTTCTCCCCTCCTCATCTCTTCTTGTTACCTTACTCTGCCAAAATAGTTTCCCTTTTAGTTAGCTTAGGCTTTAAATCTTGCCTAACCCTAACCCCTAGCCAACCCTAGGCAAGCCTAAATATCTAGCAAGACTTGACTCAAATAAGCACATGGTTGATCTAAACTTGCATGCAGCCAGCTCTCTCATTTCCACATACCCCCCCCCCTTTCTTTCCAGCCCTCATTTAAAAAAAAGTAAATCCTTTCCCACAATAAGCCAAGGAGCCTTTTGTGAAGCAGTTTAGCAAAGCTGTGAGCTCTTAGTAATTAATAACAGGTTTAGAGCTATTGGGGGGGGGGGGGGGGGAGGCTTGAAGGGTGGCAAAATAGGAAACAGGGTAAACACTACAATAGGAGAGAGAACGATTGTGGACATGCCGGGAGAATATAGTGAAACTAATGGATTTAAAGAGACAGGCAAGATAATCCAGGGCAGAGAGAGACCCAGGGAGCAAAAACAAAACCCAATTCCATCTGGTAACACAAGCAAAGAAATAAAGTGGGGAAGAAATCCGAACGGATTAAATGAGATGGGGGGGGGGGGGTAGATATCTTACAATCAAATCAATTTGTTTTAGTAGAGCCCGCGATCTAAGCCCTCCCCGCCCAGTACATGCACATTATATACACACACACACACACACACACTCTCCCAGAGCCAGCAAGCATGCTCTTATTTGTACAGTAACAGTGACATGCACTTGCAGAAATGCCCCCGATCCGCGCGTGCACACAGCAGATGTCTTCTGCAGCTCGCTCTGCCTATCCGGCTGCAAGGAAGGGGAGAGAGCAGGAGCCTAGGGAGCATGCTGGCACCATCGCAGCCTCTCTCCGCTTGCTTCCTACCTACCGTCCTCCTTGTCCAGCACCATTGTCCCGGGGATCGAAGGCAGCAGCTGCCTGCGCTGCTCGGTCTCCTCCGTCGCTTGCTCTCCTCTCCCTCCAGCCGCCGCCGCCTCTTCACTCCGAGGGAGGGGAAGGGAAGGAGGACAAGAGTGTTCGCAAAGCGCTGCCGAGCGAAAAAGGCACCCGGATCGTCCTCCCTTTTTTCCCTCCCTCTCCACCCCAGCCAAGCCAGCTACAGTTGCGCGACTTTTACCCTAGATCGCACTGAGCTAGCTCACAGCTAGATTACAGACTCAGCGCCGAAGAGCTTTGCTAATGCAAAAGCAATCTCGCCCTCTGCCTCCCCCCTTCCTGAAACTCGAATGCCAGTTTGGAGATCGCAGCAAAAACACAAGAGAGAAGGGTAAGGGAGGTAAAGCGAGGGCTGGATCGCCAGCTCTTTCTTTTTCCAACCTGCACGGTCAAAAAACGAAAAAAGAAAAAGAAAAGAAAGATCTTAATGCAATTGTGTATGATTGCTCACACACGCGCGCGCACACACACCCTCTTTTTTCTTTCTTTTTTTTTTTTGCTGTTGCTACTGCAGAGCTTTCCAGGCTTCTAGAGTGCTTTTCTCTTGATTTCACTCTAAATCTAAAATTATATTCAAAGAAAGGGGATGAGGGGGGAGGAAAGATGTTAACCTATCACTGAAAGCAAATGCACTTGCTCGCTCTGAGCGAGCGAGACAGCCTACTTGTGCTCTCTCTCTCTCTCTCTCTCTCAATTTATGTGCTTTGCACTCTCTCCTGCTGCTGAATAAATGCACACATTTCCCAGGGACCCTCAGATTCCCCTGTTAATTAAATCAATTCATTATGCTCAGATCTGATTAGCAGCCCCTTTCCCCCCCTCTTTGAATCAATTATTCAATACACAAACATAATTGCCTGTGCCAGAGGTGTCTAAGTATTAGCTTATTTAACTCCAAGGACACTAATTACCCCTAGGGCAAGGGAACTTTTCTCATTAATTCTGACAAAACACAAAAGCACAGTTAAAGTGTGTATATATACGTGTGAGAGAGAAAACGGGGGTGTATACAGCCAGGGAAAAAAGAGGCATTGCTATAACACACGTGTTACTGTATAAATAAGCTCCATTTTCTTTCTGCCTATTGCATTACATTATTCCCCACATCTCCCCCTTGCTAAACTTTTTCCAAAGTACAGAGCAGACTTGCATTGCAATGAACATAGGTAGCATTGCTGGACTGAAGAGTGTTTGCAACTAAATAATAATTCTTAAAGGTGTATAGGATTGGAGGGAGGGAGCAAGGCAGAATTTGTAAATAGTTTTTTTTAGCACAGCAGAACACTGAGAGACTATTTTCTGTACTTTAAAAAAAAAACTGTTAAGAAAATGACCTTATGAAAGCAGCCGATAAGAGATGACACATAATATAGTAGGTGCTGGTAGCAGTTCTGAATTGTTTACAATCTGAATTAATGTCAGTGCCCGCTATTAATGTACTTGCTTCCTACGTTTACCATAATAGGCTTAATTTCCATTAGCTGAAACTGGAACTCTGTTAAAGGGACTAGGCAGAACTAATACGAAGCGAAAACCAGCAGTCATTACACTGTCTGCCTGCTTGAGATGTTCACAGGACTTGTGGCTTGCAACCAGCCCAAATTTTACCACTATGTGAATCTCTATTATTAAAAAAATAAAAGATAATAATTAATTCCCCCAAATTAGCTTTTTTGTCTTTCTAAAGACCCTTATTGTTGGTGTCCTCAATGCCCACAGAAGTATTGAAGATTTTCTTTTTGTTTCCTCAGGCAGTGCATGAGCTGATCCATTAATCCATGTAGCTTTATATATCAAGAAACTAATATTAGCTTGGCTCATGCTAGGTTTTATTTCATTTTTTCCCTGTGCAACTGCCCCCCCTCTTTTTTTGGTAGTTTTGTTCAGGGTGGTTCCTCTTGACAGGACACATTCAATTTTTTTGAGGGGGGGGGGAGGACTACACCAATGAGAACACTTGGCTCTTGGGATTTTTCTCTTCCCCAATCCCACATCATCACATTCACCCAGGTCAGGTCTGCCATGATTAAACTAGCTCATTTGGCAACTCTGCCCATTATCTTTAAAGCACACCTTGTCCATATCACTTAAAGCCAAGGGGAAAAAAAAACCTGGTAAATTGGTTGCCAAGTAAGCTTAACTGAAGTACACTCATTGCTTGCAAGTATAAATATGACTTGGAACACAGCATTGTGTTCCATTAGCACAGGACGTATTTCTCTGAGTGTAAGGATAAAAATGCCCTCAGCTTTGTAACATAACAACCCCTGTTAATTTTCTGGTCTTTAATTTCCAGCGTATGGCATATACTGCACCCTCAGGAACTTGACCCGTCTAACTCAATGAATCTTATTTTGAAAGACACAGCGGAGCTAGAGAAATACCAAACTTTTTTACAACAACGTTCTCCTCAAATAGGTTAAATGAGCTGAGCTCAGTCCTGCTCTCGTTGGGAATTTTGAGAGCAGGACTCTGTCCTTAGCATGTCTAAAGATTTAGCCTTACTCAGTGTGTTCTAGAGATCATAGAGTTTTTTTTAATAGCACTAACTGGATATTTGTTTTCAACACACTGAACTGAAGGACATTTTAGAGGGTGCTGATGGGAAAACATTGAGAAACTGAGGAAACGGCCTACACTGTGAAAGGAATAACGATTTTGGTATCATCTCTCTAGAAGCAATGTTCACAGTTGAATTCAGAAAGATTGTGGCCACTGGGGATGCAAAAGAGAAGTGGGGCCAAAAGAGAAATTCAGGTGGGGTCACATAACCAGAAATTATTACAACACAGTAACCACGATCAGATAATTCTCAATACAAACATTTCACATTTTAAATTTTACTCCCTAATCCCTCCATTTTCATTTATGTGGGGTTTTAGGTGCTCAGCTTTTATTGATTTTAATATGTTGCATGGCTGAACTCTTACGCAAAGGTCTCCACTTTAGGTAAATTACCTTTTCTAGTATAGTGGTGCAGCATTCTATGTGCATATTGCAATTTTATGTATTCAAGAGAACTAGCTCAGACAAGTAACCCAATATCAGAATGCTTATTTAAATCTAAAGTCTACAAAATTACATTGGGAATGTCGAGGACGCTGCCCCTTTTTACAAGTCTTCCCATACTATTATTTATTATTTGCACTGGGGTGATGTGTGATGGGTGTACATAAAGGGGCACATCCACCTTGGCTTTGTCCCTGGCCCCAGCTGCCAGAAGCCCTTCCCCTTGGTTCAGGCTGTGCAGAACTTTAATGTCAGCAGCTTAGGGGAGTACCAGCAGGCCTAGCAGATCCCCCAGAATACGGCTGCTGGGGTCTCCAAGCAAGTCCCACACTGTTACTGTATGGAGTGAGGCTAGCATGGGGGAGCCCTACCCAGGCCAGAAATTTAGGCCTGAGCCTAACTGCCTTGGGACCAAAATGAGCCCTATGCAACTGGGCTCTTCTGAGCCTGGCCTGATGAATCTGAGTGGCCTCCACCCCTGTTGTCACAATGCTCCATGAGGGACAGAGATGCCAGAAAAGGGATGAGGCAGGCTAAAGCATTCCCTGCTTCTTTCCAACATGGCCAACCCCCCTATGGTCGGAGCACCATACCATCACAGCATTTTGTTAAGGGTGGGACCTCTTCCTAGACCTCACATCTAGGAAACCAGGCTCAAGCCCAAGGTGTATGGGTAGCTAGTGTGCCCAACCTGATCCTAATAGTACCAGTCAAGTCCCACTGGGCTCATGATACCTCATACCTTAGGGACCGCCTCGCCCTTCGCGCCCCGGAGCGGCTCCTGCGGTCTGCCGGGGGTGCCCTCCTGGAGGTCCCCCGTGTTAAGCGGGGGGCCACGATGGAGCGAGCATTCTCGGTGGTAGGGCCGCGGCTGTGGAACTCCCTTCCGGAGGAAGCTCGCCTGGCCCCAAGCCTTTTGACATTTCGGCGGAACTGTAAGACCTGGCTGTTTGCCCAGGCCTTTGGGAGGGAGGGTGGGGGGGGTGATTTTAATCCCCCGCCCATTTATCTATTTATTTATTGTTTTCTAGCCCTGTTTTATTGATGTTTTTTATATTTATATTTTAAGTGAATTTTAATTGTTTTTATTGCTGTTGTTAGCCGCCCCGAGCTGCATTGCAGGAGGGGGCGAGATATAAATTTGTAAAAATAAAAAATAAAAAATAAAAATGATGGGTTATTTATTTATTTTGATTTATATCCCGCCCTATCCCTGAAGGCTCAGGGCAGCTTACAGCAAACACCTAAAATACAAATATAAAATAATTAATTAAAACTCCACAAAACTAAAACATCCCTCAATCTATCCCTACTCATTGAATGTCTGGCCAAACAAAAAGGTCTTACGCTGCCTCCAGAAGACATTCAAACTGGGGCTCAGGTGAGCATCCAAGGGAAGGGAGCGACAAAGCTATGGGGCAGCCACCAAGAATGCCTCTCTGCGGGACCGAGTCGTACAAAACTGGGTCAGTGATGGAACCCGCAAGAGGGCACCCTCAACAGGTCTTAAGGGCTGTGAAGGAGCTTAAGGAGAAAGACAGTCCTTCAGATATGTAGGGCCCAAGCAGTTTATTATTTATTTATTTATATAGCGCCAGTGATGTATCTGGCACTGTACAATCAATATTTATGGATGGTGGGACAGAGGCAGAGACAGGCAGGCGAGCGCTGAGCAGCAGCTGGACCCCCGGAGATCGCTGCCTGACCCCCTGATAACCTGGACTAGGGAACTGTGGTACTATTGGGAGGAGTTTGTCTTGGGTCTGGTCCCTGGCTGTGAGACCCCTTAATTGACTATTCGTGGGGATTGGCAGTCAGGCTGCTCACCTGCGGAGCCTTGCTGTAATCCCTAGGAGGCGGGACATTTAAGTGCTGTGACTGCCTGCGGCTGTACCGTGGGCGCGCGGCCTTACGCGCTGGCTAATGGGGCGGTAGGGGTCTGATGCCCATTGCCTTGGTGAAGCCTTGCTCTAAGGTTAGCGTCCCTTAGAGATTGGGTCCCGAGCAGTGCAAGAGGAGAATTTGAGTTATCTGGGTGCTTTGGTCTGCTCGGTGTGCCCACTGTGGAGCCATTTGCATCTCCAGGGGAGGGGTAGCAATTGGTTAGTGAGATCTCCTTCGGGAACCTTGTTGGAGTAGTCTGACTCCATTCCGATTTACGGAGAGAAACTCCTGTGAGTCTGTTGATCCTCAGGCTGGTTTTCTCCGAAGGTTTTGGGCTGGGTGGTCATGACCAGGAAGAGGAGGCACCAGGGGGTCCCTACTCAGGGAGATCTCTCCCTGTCTAAACAGCAAAAGTTAGACCCCTTTTTAACATCTTTAGTAGCGGGGGCGGCAGGGGGGGCGGGAGTGGGGTCTCCGCTGTCCATTACTCAAACCGCCCCATCCCCTGTCTGTTTGCTCTCGGGGCCTGGGATGCCCAGACGGAAACCAGCATTAACCCTTCCCTCCTCCAGCCCGCTAACCCCGTTATTTGCAAGTGGGGACTTCTCCTTTTGTGCCGCCAGTTTAGATCCTGCGGAGAAATCCTACTCTTCATTGCGTGAAATGCTGGGAAACCGGTGTTTCCTCATTGCTGATTTGATTAAGAAACTCTTGGTGCAGTTGGAGGGTATTTTTAGGGTGTTAAAATCCCAGAAATCCCAACTGCAGGTTCTAACTGACCATATAGCGGGACTCAGACTGGGTAAGTTGGGCACTGATGCCCAAAATTGCTCACAGCCCCCTGGGGGTTGCCCTAAGAGGGTCCCCGGTTTACATTGGATTGGCTCGGCTCCTGGGTCAAGGGCTGTCACCCCTGTGAGCAGTCAGGCCCCGCAGGCAGGGCTATCAGAGCCATTCAAGGCCGGTAACCAGAGGGACTTGATTGCAGATAGGAGAGTAGTTTCGTTTATTATTCATCCACTTCCAAACGGTTTGTTCCCGTTATGGAATTCTAAAGTAGCCATTTGTCAGCAACTCTCCCTTATACTATCTTACTCGTTCCCTGTCCGGCATATTGAATCCTACCAGGTCTTGGATGTACAGCGCTTGGTCATCCACTTTCGATCTGTTCCAGTGGCCAAAAGTCTCTTGATCAAATGGAACCTTTTGGGGTCCTGGGGGGTCCAACTGGGGGAGATATTTATTGATACACAGAAATGCCCCCTGGAGTTGGGTGCCTCCAATGTGGGTATTTGCGCAGGGTCGACCGAATGCCCAGTCTCGCCTTACCCCCAGTGAGGATCCCCATAGAGGCTTTGTTCTCCGTAGGCAGGAAGGGGCACGTAGTTGGGTCCCGATTAATACTAGATTACAGAGGTTAGCTATGCCGGAAGTCCGCTCCAATGCTGTTCCTTTACCCACAGCTTTAAGTAATCCTGTTTCTCACCAGGTAGAGTCACAGTTCTCCCCCATGGTGGCAGATATTATTGACATGATGGACTTTGACGCCCCGGTCTTTTCTAATCCAGTGCCATCTTCCACATTGGGAGACTTTCAGCAGTCCTTGCCAAATAACACCCCCAATCCGAATCAAGAGGCACTGGTTTTGACTGAGGGGCCTCATTTGGTTAGGGATGTGCTGGCCTCGCCAGCAGTTGTGCCATGCCTCCCTATGGAATCCCAGACCAGACCCTGACTGGTCCCATTCTAATCTGCTTACTTTTTGTTCCTGGAATCCAGCTGGATGGCACCGTCACCTTAATCACCCGGATTTTAGAGCCTATCTTGACCACTTTCATATAATTCTTTTGCAAGAAACCTGGTCCATGGATCCTCTGGTCCTTGATCATTTTACAACTTATTGCCTCCCAGCTGTTTTGTCCAGTAATAGGGGTCGTCCTAGAGGGGACTGGGATGTCTTATTGTGAATAGTCTGAAGGTTACAATTGTATCAGTGATTCGTCAAACCCCCCCCCCCCCCCCCCATGCTTATTGGCAGTGGTTTTCAAATGTGCAGGGCACTTGATTTCATTGGTAAACGTATATATTCCTCCATCCAATGCTAGATCTTATCACCCCAAGCTTTGGGTTATAGTGGGGGCTGCACTGGAGGAGACTGCCACTGGGTAGCCCAATGGGAAGATTATATTGACCGGTGATTTTAACGCCCATCGTGGGCAAGAAGATGAATCTCTGGCTCCCTTTTGTGAGACCAGTTTACCTGTGGATACCTGTTTTTTCCATCATAGGCAATCTAAGGATACGAAAACTAATAGCTCAGGCATTATACTGACCAAATTGTTGATGGAACATTCCTTACGTACTTTGAATGGTATAGGTTTCAGTGACTGTAATGGTGAATTTACCTTCTGGGCCCATCAGGATCCAGTGTGGTAGACTATGTCGCTGCTTCACCCAATGCGATATGTTTAAGGATTTTGTAGTCGACTGGTGTCAGGTTAGTGACCATAACCCGTTGAGATTCTCATTAGAGTTGTCAGGGTTGGCTTTTGCTCCTTCTATTTCTGTGCCCATTTCTGCGGAGCCATCTTCAGCTGTTGGGGTTAGGCACTGTTCGATTAAGTGGAATGATTCCTTAAGGGCGGCTTTGGAGATTTTTATGGCTGGGCCTTGGCTATCGATGCCAGGGCGGCTATCATTGGAGGGGCGGATGATGTGGACATTGTACGAACTTTTTCATCATTAAGTCATAATATCTATCAATTTTTGCTTTCTAAATGCCATGCGAATACCAGTGTAGGACCAAAAAGTTGGATCGGTTAAGTTTGGTACGATCGTGAGTGCTTTAGGGCAAAGGAAAGGGCGTTGTTCCTGTATGCTCAGTACCGTAGGGGTCACTCCCCTGCGGTTTCCCATCAATACTTTGTTGCCAAGGCAGAGTACAGGAAATTAATCCAATATAAGAAGCATACCTACTGGGATAGTTACTGGTCCAGTCTGCTAAAAGCAGCTGACTCTAGGGACAGTAAGAAGTTCTGGCTCCTGGTTAACAGATAAATTAAGGAGCCAGGCCTCCCATCAGCGGCAGTATCAAACCAGTGCTGGATGGGACATTTCAAGTTTCTGTATGCAGGAGACGTAGGCGATAGTAGTTTTCTCCCCTTGGCAACAGGAATGGCTTCTATGCCACCTTGGCCTCCAGTGTCGGACATGGAGGTTGATGCACTTATTAACACCTTTAAAAATGGCAAGGCCCCAGGGCCTGACCTTGTACCTATTGAATGTATCAAGAAGTTTAAGACTTGGTGGGTGCCACTGCTGTCTGTCCTTTTCACAGCAATAAATAACACAGGATGTTTACCATCTTACTAGGAGGAAGCTGTTGTGCCCATCTACAAGAAAGGTGATCGGGCCGACCCTTCCAACTATAGACCTATTAGCCTTCTTTGCTGCATTAGCAAGATCTATGGCAAATGGCTACTACTGAGCAAGCTAAATGCATGGGTTGGGTGGTGGACAGACATATTTTACATCCTGAACAGGCTGGATTTCAGAGGGGGTCGCTCCACTGTCGAACACTGCTTAATGTTGTCATATGTAATTGAGAAATATGTTAAGGCTAATGGACAGGTTTTTGTGGCCTTCTTGAACCTTAAAGCAGCATTCGATTCTGTCAGCAGAAACATTCTCTCGGACAAGTTAGATCATCTGTCTACTGATAGAAGGCTTTTGTTCCTTCTTCTAAGGCTTCATACCGACACTTCCTTGGTAGTCAAGACAAATAGCCAGGGCCATTTGACAGACAAAATTCCCACCATGTCGGGGGTTAGGCAGGGATGCGTGCTTGCCCCCTTGTTATTTAACCTGTTTATCAATGATGTTAGCCCGCTGCTTGCCCCCTCAAGATTCTTTCTGCCCAAACTGGCCTCACATTTTATTGGATGTCTCCTTTATGCGGATGATATCGCCATTATGTCCCAAACTCGTGTGGGCCTTAACAAGCAACTTGAATGTTTTGCCGATTACTGTGGACTAAACAAACTGTCAATTATGAAAAATCTAAAGTAGTGGTGTTCTCCCATTCAAGAAAGTCTTTTAAATGGGCCATCGCTGGCAGCCACATCCAACAAGTCAAGGTATTTAAGTATTTGGGCCTTTATTTCCAGGCTTCAGGCTGGTGGTCAGTGCAACATGAAAGGGTTCTTACAGCTGCCAAGGGGTCTTCTTTGGCAATTCAGAAATTGTTTGGTAGCACTGGGCAGAATGCCGTCGCTTTGGCGATTAGGGTCTTTAATAGCAAAACCCGGCCCCAGTTATTGTATGGTGCCGAACTTTGCATGCCTCTCTCTTGCTTTGACTTGAATAGAGTGCAGTGCCATTTTTTTCGGGGCCTTATGAGGGCTCCAAAAGGCACTCCCAGTGCAGCAATATGGGTGGAAGTGGGGCAGTGTAGTTGGTCCAAGGTGGCGTAGGGACTTGCCCTACGCCTCTGGCTGAGATTGCTGAAATGTAGGGAAATTGGGCTTGTTAAATTCTGGATGGCTGACTCATTTGCAAGTCAATGGTCTAAGGCCATTGAGGCTTTTTTGTTAAGGCTGGGCTTTTCCCGTACTTATTTGCAGGGGAAAGATCTGAGTGCTGTCAAAGCAGAAATCTTGCTCAGGCACGCGGATGTGGCCCGGCAAGAAGAATTTGTTAAATCAGGATATCGCCCAGTATGGCCGGCTACCTGTCAGTAATGCCGAACTGGGGGTTTATGGCTTTTTATTTGATCAAATTTGCAGATGACACCAAGTTATTCAGACTAGTCAGAACACGAGCAGACTATGAGGAGCTGCAGCAAGATCTTACAAGACTGGGTGCCTGGGCATCTAAATGGCAGATGAGATTTAATGTGGACAAGTGCAAAGTGATGCACATTGGGAAAAATAATCCAAATTATGAGTACACAATGCTGGGTACTAAGCTAGGAGTTACCACTCAGGAAAAGGATCTGGGAGTGATTGTGGATAATACACTGAAATCCTCAGCCCAGTGTGCCGCAGCGGTCAAAAAAGCAAATAGAATGTTAGGAATTATTCGCAAGGGAATAGAGAATAAAACTGAGGATGTCATAATGCCTCTATACAAATCAATGGTGCGACCGCACCTTGAATATTGTGTGCAGTTCTGGTTGCCCCATCTCAAAAAAGACATAGCGGAACTAGAAAAGGTACAGAGAAGGGCAACAAAAATGATCCAGGGTATGGAACAGCACCCGTATGATGAGAGGCTTTATAGGTTGGGGCTCTTCAGCTTGGAAAAGAGACGGCTGAGAGGAGATATGATAGAGGTCTATGAAATCATGAGTGGTGTGGAAATTGTAAACAGGGAATGGTTATTTACCCTCTCAACTAGTATTAAAACTAGGGTGCACTCCATGAAACTCACAGGTGGCAGAGTAAAAACAGACAAAATAAAGTATTTTTTCACTCAGCGTACAATTAGATTGTGGAATTTACTGCCAGGGAAGGTGGTCAAGGCCAGCAGTTTAAAAGAGGTTTGTACAAGTTTCTGGGAGATAGTTCCATTAGCAGCTATTAGCCAGATAGGATTGGGGAACAAAACTCTTTACTGTCGGGAGCCTGGGGATGACCCACAGGGAATGGATAGCATGGTGACCTGTTGGGTGCTTCTCCCAGGCCCCCTCTGTCGGAGGCAGAATGCTGGGCTCGATGGACCATTGGTCTGACCCAGTATGGCACGTCTTATGTTCTTATATTTATCCTCCAAAGTGTCCCCAAGGGGGAAGTTTCTGTTTCTTAGTGCCCGATTCAATGCCCTCCCTACTATGGTTCTGAAGGGGTGCTTTTGAGTCATTAGGTTTTCGGACAGACTCTGCCCGTTTGATCATCTTGTAACAGAAACTGCAGACCATATGCTGTTTTCATGTCATCTATATGACAATCTACGCAAGGAGTTTTTGTCTTCTTTTTTGCTTAAATACCCGGGCAGGACTGACAATGGGTTATTACTTCTTGCATTGTCTGATGTTGATCTTGAGACCACTTTGATGGTCTCAAAATTCTTAATTTTGGCCCTGAATCGTCGTCACCTCTTTTTGCACTCTAAACTTTCCTTAGTGTAGGTGGAGGCAAGTGGCACTTAGCCTATTACAGTTACCTAATTCTTGCTAATTAGTTCTCTGGGGACCCTGGGAGTCCTAGAGTAGAGTTTAACAATTATTGTTGTTTATGTGTCTATCTGATAGGCCCTTTGTATCGTTACTTGGTCCACTCACTTATAACGTATGTATACTGTTCATTTTTTATTTTACTTTGCAATGCCACTCACAATAATTAAATGAATTGAATTGAATTGAATATTTATGGACAGATCCCTAAGCCAAAGCACTTTAAAAGTCAAAACCAACACCATGAATTGTGCCCAGAACGCTATAGGCAGCCAGTGCAGATTCTTAAGCCCTGGTGTAATGTGCTTCCGGCGACCCACCCCCATCAAGAGGTGGGCCACCACATTCTGCACCAGCTGTAGTCCCTGGACAGTCTTCAAGGGAAACCCCACGTAGAGCACATTGCAGTAGTCCAGGCAATGGAAGGCATGGATGACGGTGGCCAAATCCACATTGGAAAGAAAGGGATGCAGCCTTCTCACCAGATGATGTTGGTGAAAGGCACTCCTGGTCATAGCCACAACCCGACCTTCCAGGCGCAGCTGAGGATCTAAGAGCACCTCACTGCTATGCACCTGAGTAGCGAGGGGAGGCAGGACCCCATCAATGATGGGAGTCCCAATCCTTCGCAGGCAACCGGGTCAGCCAACCATCATCACCTCAGTTTTGTCTGGATTCAGCTTCAGACAGTTCACTCACATCCAGTCCCCAGTAGCAGCCAGACACTGGGTAAGCACCGAGACTGACTACAGGGCCTGGGTTGGATGAAAAGGATAAGTAGATTTGGGTGTCATCCGCATATTGAAAACAACACAACCCAAATGTACATACGATCTTACCCCAGGGGCCTTAGATACATACTGAAGAGGAGGGGAGACAGGAACCCTGCAGGACCCCACAAGAGAGGGGGGAAGGAGGAAGAACAATCACCCATCACCACTTGCTGAAACGTCCCCAACAGGAATGAACAGAACCACTCTAGAGCCGTCCTGCAAACCCCTGCCAGGTCCCGCAGCCGTGTCAGCAACACCTCATGGTCAACTGTATCAAAAGCTGCTGAAAGATCTAAAACGATCAGCAGAGTATAATATACCCTGTCAATTTCACAGCGAAGATCGTTGACCAATGCCACAAGCACAGTCTCTGTGCTATACCCAGGACGAAAGCCAGACTGACATGGTTCTAGGAATCTGTTTGCATCTAGATGTCCCTGCAGCTACCTGGCAACCACCTGTTCAATAACCTTCTCTAAAAAGGGAAGGTTAGTGATGGGGCAACAGCTGCCCAAGGAGTCAGCGTCAAGTTATGGTTTTTTGAGCCTGGGCCACTGTCTTGAGCACTTCTGGAACCCTGCCCTCCCAAAAGGAGGTACTGACAATCCCAGACTGCAAAAGGCCCACGTCTTTCACAGTTGGCTTTCACCAACGAAGACAGGCAAGGATCTAATTTACAATGAGTTGCCCGCATTGCCCCAAGGACATCTGCCGCCTTGGTAGGTGACACCAAGTGAAACTGATTCAAATAAACAGGACAAGACTGAGCCTCCAGAGTCCCAAATTCTGACTCTGCCAAAGAACTAGTAGCCCTCGGGTTGAGGTGCATACAAGCAATTTCGTCTGCAAAGTAGGTATTAAATTCCTCACAGCGGGCAGAAGATGACTCAACCACAGGACCGAGACAGCTCGGTTTCATCAGGCTGTTAACTGCCCGGAATAGCTCCGCTGGACTACTATACAAACATATAGTGAAGGTGTGGGAGTAAGGCTAGGCTTGTACCCTGCGAGTGCCCCTGGGGCTGCTCGATGGAGCGCTTGCACCCCTTTGTTCTCTGGAGGGGGTTGAGGGAGTAGAGGAATAGTCCTCAATCCCTGTGGTAACCCACCCTCCACGGGCCCCTGCCCGAGCCTACCCACTCCCTCCCTCCGGTCCTTGCTCCCCTTGCTCAGTGTCTTCAGCCATGTTGTGCCACGTGGCCCTAAGCTCCCTAGCTCCTTTCCTGGGGACCCCAATCCCCTTCTCTGACCCCCACCCTCCCCTCAGTCACTTCCCTGTTCCCATGTCCATACGCGGCTCCCACGCCGTCTTTACTGGGGTGGCCCAGCCGGTCGGGCTTGGTTCCCTGGGCGGCAGGGTGGTGTCAGCTGTGGGGCTGATTTTCCAAGAGCGGTGTTGTAGCGGGCGGACTCCCCCCGGCCGGGGCAGTCGAGCTCGTCCTCTCCCCGCCGGCTCCCTTAGCTCCTCCTTCGTAGCATCCCACGCTGCCCCTCCCCTCTCCATCATCGCTCCGTCTGCCCAGCTGAGTGCAAGAGCCGTTGCGTCACCCTCAGCCGCTCTCCATCTCTCTCTTCCGCTGCCGCTCACTGTCCTTTCTCTGGCGCCAGCTGGTGCTCTTGCCTGTCACAGAGGGACTTTTCCTACCCCAAAGAGCCAGTACTACAGACACAGCCAATGTTGTTGGTGGGCTATAGCCCACCTTAACCCAGAACTCACCTGTACGTCTGGTCTGTCGCCACCAGATGTTCACATGCAACCATCCCAGGGAGGGCTGCCAGCTGCTATGGGATGTGTCGGGCAGTGGCAGTCGGAGACAAAGCCTGGGCTAAGGCCCATTAGGACTAAAGCAGGCTAACCGTTTTCTTTCAGTCTGTTTCCTACCCTCCAAGTCCCACCGAGAAGCAAGGTCAGGGAATCAGGCCCCTACACTCACCCTGGCCCCGCCAAACAGCTGATCAGGGGGGCTGAAGAAGCGCCCCCCCATTAGTTGTTTGTCAGGCGCCCTCCGGCCAGGTGTGGACACACCGCTGGGCTTCCCCATCAGCTGTCAGTGTGAGTGTGCACGACCAGAGAGCTGAAGAGAATTAGTGTTCTCTAACTCCCATCTTCAGTCTGTTTGACATGAAGACTTATCCAGACAGGATATATACGATAGTATTTTAACCACATGCTACTAAGAAGTCAATAACAATAATGAAGACTTTTAGGGCAGTTGGGGTGAGGTTTTTAGGGGACTTTTATATTTGTATGTATTTTATCAATTCTCATCTTGTAAGCTGCCCTAAGCCTTAGGGGAAGGGTGGTGTATACATTTAAAAAAATAAAAGGTCCTTATTTATATTTTTAGTTGGGTGGAAATACTCCATAGACCGTAAAAATTCAAGTTATCAGGGTACAGAATTCAGATCAAGAAACGATACATCCCCATAGTTCGGGGTGGGGGGAGAGGGAGGAATTAATCCTTATCCAGAAATGGAAGTTATGCAAGTTCTACATAAGTGGATCCACTGTACAGACTATGCATGGGAGTGAAATTAACTCTTCTACTGATGAGTTAAGAAAATTCTCTCTCTTCTAACTCTAAAGTTATAACTGATCTCTTGAAGTTCATACAAAGTAAATCGCCAATTCAATACAGCACCTAAGTATGTGCTTACATCTTATTGTTTTCAATGGGATTTAGGCAAGTGCTAAGCTAAAGTGCTGTCCTGGATATGTATACTTTTCTGACTCACTGCCTCTTTTTCTTAGCTTGCACCATGATCTACTGTATTTGTGCTCACAGAGATGGTAAACAACCAAAGACTTAATTCGGTATAGTAGGCTTTGTTTCTTGAAATAAAAAGCACTTCACTGTTTTTGTTAAATGCAGAGTATTTTGAGCTGAAAGTTATCTCCGTGCTGAAAATATAGCATTCCCTCTGACACCAAGAGAATAAAAGCTGAAGGATATCTCATAAAAGTACAGCCCCTGGAGAATGTGCGCTCTCTTCCTCTGTAATATAAGGCTGGCACTTTGGCCATTAGGCTACGCAATCCATGGTGACCTTCGAGGGGAATTTACAGGTATTAAATGATCTGCAGGATGTGGCTTTGCTGCTGTCCTGTGAGGTATGCTTCACTTTTGTTCTGATTTAACCCCTCTTAAGAAACTCTACATGTACAACATGAGATTTAACAAATAGTTCCCTTTCATCCTGTTTGAAGCCACCTCTTCAACCAGTTTAATAAGGCTGGTTTTGATCCAACACAGCTTAACCAGTTTAGCATGTGTGCAGACAACAGATTACTTATATTGGTTTTGTAGGGCTGCCCTGCTTGGACATTGAGATAGACGCCTATAAGACAGAGAACTTATGCTGATGCAATGTAGATGATGATGGATCTCCGATGAATGGTACAAGTACCGGGTGAACACAGAGGAAGGCCAACTCCTTAAAGTAGGTCAAAGTAAAAGCAGTGCAAACTGCCATGTGGACAAGCCCTCACAGTACCATGTAAATAAAAGGTACAAGGAAATTGTTTTTAAATCAAAGAAAATTTAAAGAGAATTAAAGCTTGTTCCCTAGTTCAGGGGCAGGGAACTCTAGCCCATAGGCCAAATTCAACCCATGGCTGCTGCTTATTTGGCTCTTTCCAGTCCCTCAAACTGAGCCATGGATCCAGTTCCTACTCACAAGCACTGAATGAGTGAGCTCACTGGAAGGCAGTGGAGACGAGGGCATGCACTCAAGGATAGCTGATAGATCAGTGCATAGATCTATGACCTGGACCCTCCTCTGTCTTATCCCATCCTGAGCATACCACTGCCCCATGAAGCTTGTTCTAATTTCCAAAGTGGAAAAAAGGGGAAAGTTCTCCACCTCTGCCTTAGTTGATAACAAAATCCACTGACATTTTTCATTGGACAAATTTTGCCTCCCTTATGGCATGAAGAGCCCCAATGCCTCTTTGCAAAGAGATGAGGCAATGGACTCTAGAAAGAGAAAGTAAGATTCCAAATGGCATCAAGAGGAGTGTGTATGTCCCCTCCCTGCAAACTCTCATTAAAGTAGGTGGAGATGAATGAAGGTTGGATGAAACACTGCAAAGGTTCACCAGCCATTATCCAGCTCCCCTGCAAAGTTGAGCTGCAAGTAGAGTAAGTTTTGTGAGAGTGGGCTGGGAACAGGATTTACAGCACACTGACTGGATCACAGGCAAAGGCCCTTTTCACACGAGACTCTCCTCCACCTCACCCAAGTGGGTGACTGAGTGGGTGAGGGTGGTGGCATCCGTGTGACTGCCGGTGCGGATGTGTGCACACTCCCACGTTCCACCAATCCCCCATGAATGGAGACATTTGAGAAAGCAGAGATGCCTACATATGTGCAGATAGGTGGGCATCCGTGTAATGGGCTATCCACACGTCGCACACCTACTACGGCCTCCACTATGGCCTCCCCCACAGCGCCGGCCTGTTTGAAAAGGGCCAAAGACAAGTCACAGTTTAAATCTTTTCTCTCTTCTCCCACCTCATCTCACAACCTCTCTGGAGTGCAGTTCTCCCACCTTTCTTTCACCCAGCTGGTAAATTAGTTTGTATTTTCGATTGTCTTGGCACAATTAAAATGTGTGTCCTATTATGCAAAAATTTTGATCTTTGACCAGTCAGAGCAGGGGGCTTCCAGCATTCCACCCCCAATGAACAAATTCATTCATAAGCTCATCTTCAAAGCAAAGAGAGCTGTTACATCTTAACCACATCACTCCCTCTTTGGGAGAGACAAAGCTACTCTTCTAATATGTAAGACAAGAGTGACCAGCAAAGAAGAAAAAAGAAAAACCCATTAGGGGCATAAAGTTTCAATGCCTGGATCTATAGCAGTGTGTACATCAACAGATTTTTTTCTATCTTGGCTTAAGTCACTACCACATCTCACAGTTTAAGTGTATGGTGTTCATAAATATTTTAGTTTGATCTGAAATAACAAGGGAAAATAACAGACAGAGGAAACTCTCTGTTTTTCTGGGTTGAATATATTAAGGCAAAGTTGGTTGAAGACCACCCGCCACCCCCCCCGGATCTCTGGGGCCAATGCAGTCCAGGTTGAGTCCCCCCACATCTCTGGACATTAGGATACATGCAGTGCCAGCCTTTCCCTCAGCCATAAACTGGGGACAGGATTTCCATGGAGAAGCCAGCTTGATCTATGAACACAGAGAACTTGAAGTCAAGTCATGAAGAGCAGATATTACAAGGACTGAAGCCCAGACAGTGATGTGTTTTGGGGCGTTTATACACAAAACGCTACCACACAGGTTCACCCAGTGGACACATATGGTAGGGCCCATGTAAAATTGTGGGGGGTAGACACACGCTCCCGTGACCCACCCATCCCCCTGTCCAGATCAATGCAAAAAAAACCATCTACCGCTGTTTAAACCCTTCTGTACTCACTGGAAGGCGCACATGGCCCTGCCCCACCTGCCCATTTAAAAATGGCCCTAACTGCACTGAACATGCTCTGCCACATGCAGAGTATCTGCTCAAAATTTTCACCCCTGTGCAGACAGTCTCCTGTAGCCAGCCTCTTCACCTCTGCTTTAGCATGGGGCATGCTGACTTGAAATGACCCATAGGAACATCATAAGTGTTGTACTGGGTCAGACCAATGGTCTATTGAGCCCATCATCCTGTTTCTGACAGTGATCACCTTCCATCGCTTTACAGAAGCACACAACAGATCATAATGAAATGATCCACTCCCTATTTACTTCTAGCTGCTGACTATCAGAGGTTACATCCCCTGACAACTTGACTAACCCTTCAAGAACTTATCCAGCCGGTTTAAATCCAGATCAGTTATGCTATCCTTAACCACCACCTCTGGTAACAAGTTCCACAAACTCATTGTATGTTGAGTGAACAAGTGCTTTCTTTTGTTTACTTTAAATGTGATACCAGTTAGTTTCATAGAGTGTCCCCTAGTTCTAGTACTGTTTGAAATAGTAACTTACCATTCCCTATCTACTTGTTCCGCTCCACTCATGGTTTTGTAAACTTCTATCATATTCCCTCCTAGTCATCTTTTCTACAAGCCGAAGAGCCCTAGCCAATCAAGCCTCTCCTCATACGGAAGCGGTTCTATTCCCTTGATAAATTTTGTTACTCTTCTCTGCATCTTTTCCAGAGCGAGGGGGGAATAAGTGAGACTGAAAGAAGATCTCACAAAAGTATGAAATCTTGTCAAAATCCCAGAACAAACCAAGCACCAGGATATCTTCACTGAAAAAAATAAAAATAAAAAAATCACTGCAGATTCACAAAATGATCTCCAGGCCATTTTGCGCATGCAAAAAATGGCCCCCGCCTTTAACCAAAATGACAGCATGTTGCAGCCATTTTATCTACACACAATTACATTTTTTCAAATGTAAGAATTCACTGAGAATTCACACCGGGACCAAAATCTCAATGAGATCTCGGTCCTGGTGCTTGACAAAGAAAAAAATGCTCACAAGCAGAAATTTAGCTGCTCGTTTCACTCCTAATGACAAGGGCTGAGGGGTAATGGGTCCTTACATTATTTACTATTATTATTATTCATTTATTTCTATGCCGCCCCTCATGCCTCCAGCAGCTTGGAGCAGCTCACAGAATAAGCAATACAATAAAATCCAACAAAATATTCAATTAAAACAATCAAAAGACAAAAAACCAAACCATCAGTGCACTGATAATATATTAACAAACTAACCAAGACCCCTCCCGCCAAGTTACCCCAAGAGCCGGGCCTTAGATTGCCACCAGAAGGTGAGAAGATCGGGCTGAGACAGACACCCATGTGGAAAGAGTGAACAAAAGCAACAGGCTAAAAATGATAATAAAGGAAACTGAATAAATATATTTTTATCACGATATGTTTCTTACTATAAAAAAAACTTGATTTCACCGAGTTCATCACTCTTCAAAGAGAGCAGTCAAACTGGATTAGATCATTAAGACACAGATATATAAACAAATGGCTCACCTTAAGTTTTCCTGGTTGAGATTGTTCAGACAAACAACAAACCGCCTGAAGGAACCTCCATGATGGGCCTCGCTTGAACTCCAGGAAGCATAGCGTAGCAGTGGCTCGGCTGCTGCAGAAGAACCATAGAGCAGAACAGGAAGTGGCCAGCCCTCTATTGAGTGCAAACGTTTCCCTCCTCTAGTAGACTTGGCCCTGAGAAGCTAGACTTTTGAATTTGGGTTCCAAAGTGCTCGGGGCCAGGGACAGATTAACCAGGACACTAACGGCGCTACAGACTAGGACTCCAAGGGGGCACTGAAACCCTGACAGGGAAAGTAAAGGACCCTACTTCTAGCTGACTGCTGAACCTAGGCTTCTCCAAGTATGATGTGAATGAAAGAGATTCCTTCTCCCCAAAGCAAGGGACTATGTGTGTGAATGAGAGGTTTCCCCTCCCCAAAGCAGGGGCTGTGTGCATATGTGTGAGAGAGTTGTATGAGAGAGTAATAGCATTAGTAGCTTTAAGAAGAGAGAAAAATTGAGATTTCTATTGCCATCAATTGCATGCAGCTTCCATCATGAGGTATATAGCAATGAAGGAATTCATAGTTTAACAAGCCACATGCCAGAACCCTGCTGTAAGACTGGCTCTGTAGCTGACTTGGGGACCACCACAATATGGCTTAGTTTGGCCCCAGATCCTTAAATCCAGCCCCAAGTCTGCTCCTATACACAACTTGCTACCTCCCTACTTTCTCAAGCAAACTTTGCAGCACAGTCTACCCTGCTGCCTGCCAGAGACACATCTAGCTCCTGTCATTGGCTACTGGTCTTACAATCGCACATTGAGTCTAATGAAGCTGTGCATTCTGGAATATGTATTCTCTTGCGACCACATAAACTAAAAAAATTTATTTACTGTTCTTCTACCCCCACCCCCTCCTGCTCACAGAGCAGGTTGGGGCAACTTACAAAATTGGTGTTACTCCTGGGCTGAGGTTGGACCCAGGGAAAAGGCTGGGAGGACAACACAAAGGAATGGTTGAAGCATTCCTTTGTGTTGTCCTCCCATGATCTTGCTGTGCTGCCTTGCAAGGCCTCTGTGTCTGGCTCTGCTCAGTAGTGTTGATTCCACCCTGGCTGACAAAGCAAAATCACAAGGGCAGGAGAAGCAATTACCGCCCCCCCCCCCCAAATCTATCTTTGCCCAACAGCTTTAAGAACTAACAAGGATTTGCCAGTGACCACACCTCTCAGATTGCCTTTATATTCTGTCCCTTCCCTTCTCTATGTGTGCCTTACCTTAATTGCCTATTAAGACTAAACTTTTCAGGGCAGTAATTACTAATTATGTTTTTGTAGGGCCTAATGTCAGCTCTTATACTGATCGGGATGAGATACATGCAAGTCGTATGGGATGGATAGAGATTTCTGATTCAAGGAGCAGCACTGCAGCCATGGTGGGAACTTCATATTTGTGATGACGCAGTGCAAACATCACTGTATCACAGTGGTGGGGCACCATGCAATCATTACCTTTCACCACTCTCCACCTCCATGTAGTGAAGTAGTTATTCTTCAGCTCTTCATGATTGAGTATTACAGACCTAGCATCTCAGGAATATAACTTCTGCTGACATTTGGCCATTAGGCTAGGTGGAAGGTGTACACACACAGGCTATGGCTTAAACACTGACTGCAGTAGGCGGGTTCTAACTTTCCCATCACTAGTTAGCGCACTGGATTGTTACTAGCCCATCTTTTCATCAGCATTCGTGTTAGTCTGAATCTGATGGCAGTTCTGTTCTTGATCTATTAGTAGCGGGAGGAAGAAGAGGGAAGAGACTATATACCCCACAACAGTAAGCAGCTGGGGGTGGGGGGGAATGCCACCCCCACCCCTCCTGTCAGCCTACCAGATTTCCTCCTGCATCTGGAGAGAGAAAAATTCACCAAAGGGGGAAAAAAAGAAAAAACTAAAGATAATTGAAAGTAGGCATTTGGAGGCTCTGCAAGTCTGTCAATGTCCCATTGTCACTATTAGACAAGGCATACACTAGGGTGCACATCTTGCCAACATGTTTTAAGTGGATAATAGGTGCACTCAGATGGGAATAATACTGATTGAGGTCTGTGGGGAAAGCTCTTTAAAAAAGATTTTTATACCATGAACAGGGTCCTTTTTTGGAAGTTTTTGATCTCTCTCTTCTGCAACCTTTCTCCACCCCTCTCGTGTCACCCAATTCAATTGACAGCTCGAACTGCTGCCCTTACCTTTCATGTATCTATCAAAGAAGATATTTGGGAGTAACTACCTCCCTCCACCTTCCTTCCTACAAGCAATGAAAATGAGCAAAGAGGTTCAATAACTCCACCCCACCCTGATCATTGGGAACTTGCAGGGACCTACCAGCAGGGGGAGTGGGAACTGGAATAATAAACAGTCGGTGAGAAACAGAGAAAAAACAAATGGAGGAGCTAGGACAACAGAGAACTGCACAGAGGGAGGTAATTACTTTGAACAGTACACATGAGCATACCCCCCCTCCACACTTTACCCTTCTTTACTTAAAGAGGCAAGTGCCCTTCCTCCCTTTATTCCCACCTTAACCCCCTATGCTCATGTGATCATAGGGGAGGTTAAAGTGAGTTAGGAGGTACTTACAAGCCTCCCCTTTTTAAGAAACAAAAAACAATCCTAGTGTTGACCTTTCACACACTTTCTGTGCCCAAACAACTTGTTATCCTATTTTGAGTCTATCCATGGCAAAAAAATTTAAGGATAGACTCAAAATAGGATAACAAGCACATAGAGAAGGAAAGATACACCTCCCAAGTAGCATTTATGATCTACTTGGGACACAGAGGGTCAAATTCATTCTTCAGTGGAATTAAGCCAGGGGATTTGGCCTATGGTTTCCATCAGATAACAATTCAACTAGGAAGAGGTGTTGCATTTTATCTAAAAGACTGAGAAAAAATATTTGCTATTAGCATAGTCTAGCATGGAGCCTTACTAAATGCTATTGATTTAACAATCTCCAAGAACATAAGAAATGCCATACTGAGTCAGACCAATGGTCCATCAAGCCCAGCATCCTGTCCTCTGACAGTGGCCAATCTCGATCGCATGGGAGAAGAACCAGCAATCACAATGGGCAATCCATTCCCCGTTGTTCACTCCCAGCTCCCGACAGTAAGAAGTTCATCCCATAAGCTACTTGGTTAATAGCCATGAATGGACCTACTCTCCAAGAACTTATCCAGTCCTTTTT
The DNA here is from genome assembly GCA_003113815.1 of Sphenodon punctatus. Classification (NCBI taxonomy): domain Eukaryota; kingdom Metazoa; phylum Chordata; class Lepidosauria; order Sphenodontia; family Sphenodontidae; genus Sphenodon; species Sphenodon punctatus. Next base: position 712,340 of record QEPC01009171.1, on the reverse strand, counting down.
TAAACTCAGCTATACTACTGACCTTGACACTGTCCTCTGGGAACGAATTCCATAGGTTAATTATGTGTTGAGTACTTCCTTTTATTTCTTTTAAATCTGCCGGAAGCTAGTTTCATGGAGTGTCCCATAGTTCTAGTACTATCTGAGAGGGTAAATAACCATTTCCTATCTACTCATTCCACACCACTCAAGATTTTATAAACCTCTATCACATCCCCTCTCAGTCTTCTCTTCTCTGAGCTGAAGAGACCCAGCTTGTCAAGCCTCTCTTTGTACAGAAGCCGTTCCATACCCTTTTTCATTCTCGTTGCCCTTCTCTGTGCCTTTTCTAGTTCCGCTATGTCTTTTTTTGAGATGGGGTGACTAGAACTGCACACAATATTCCAGGTGCGGTTGCACCATCGATTTGTATAGAGGTGTTATGACATCCTCAGTCTTATTCTCTATCCCTTTGCGAATAACTCCTAATATTCTGTTCGCTTTTTTGACTGCTGCTGCACCCTGGGCTGAGAATTGCAGTGTATTGTCCACAATCACTCCCAGATCCTTTTCCTGAGTGGTAACTCCTAGATTAGTATCCAGCATTGTGTACTCATAGTTTGGGTTATTTTCCCCTATGTGCATCACTTGCACTTGTCCACATTAAATCTCATCTGCCATTTAGATGCCCTGAGAGGTGAGGTGGTGTAGTGGATAAGGTGTTGGACATAGACCTTAAGGGCCAAGGTTCCTGGGGCAAGTCTCAGTCTCAGTTCCCCATCTGTAAAATGGGAGTGTGTGGGGGGGTGTCTTTCCCTGTGTTCCCTTCATCCTTGTCCGTCTTAGATTGTAAGCCCACTGGGCAGGGATGTCTCTCCAAAATATGTGACCGTAAAATGCTGAGTATGCCTAGTAGCACTATGGAAATTATTAGTAGTAGTTGTATCCTAAAGTTTATGCCAAAGGAACATGTTAGAATCTTTATGCTTTTTTAAAACACTGCATTTCAAACTGATATTTTAACAAAACAATAAGTTTCCTTACCTAGATCATACATCCACATGCATATATATGGACCAAACTGAACAATAATCAGGGTGAACCAGTCTACAGAGTTCCTTTGTGCTTCTGTTCCACCTTGAATGGCTAATTCCCCCAACAGCTGCTCATGTGCTCGGCACCCTGCTCTGGCCCCACAGTGTGGCATGGCCAACTGCCCACCACAGGGTAGCACAGGAATAGGGCCTGGGCAGCTCATCCGGCTGCAGCGTCCAAAAAAAGAAAATAATTTCCAGTGTGATTCTTGCATCTACTAGTTTTCTTCAAGAAGGTCAGAAACTTGCCCACCCAAAGAGCTTACAATACCAAAAAACAACAAAACAAAACAAAACCCCGAAAACATATAGCACATAATGTATATCCATCCCAAGTCAGCAGGACTGCCCTGCTTACAGGGAAATACCAGTTAGGGATGACCAAACATCCCCAAAGAATTTGTGCATTCAATTAAAGATGGGTAGAAATTTCAATTAAAAATGAGGATTCATAATTTCAACTTGCATAGTTGTCCCCATTATATGGCTGGGTCAAAAATTTGTTTTGAAATCAAAAGCCCAACCAATATTGGGAACTGAATGGTCCAAGATTTCAGTTGGCATATTTACTAGGGATGGGAATTCCGGATCTACCGGTATCCGATAATGCCGGTATCGGGCGTACCGGCATTATCGGATTCGGCCCGGTAATCCGGCCCCCGGTACCGGATTTCAGTGTGCCGGTTTTTTACATTGCAGCCATTTAAAAATGGCTGCAATGTAAAAAAA
>QEPC01009171.1:684463-701461 GCA_003113815.1 Sphenodon punctatus | reverse complement strand
GCGGCGGCGAGGCAAGCAAGCCCCCCCGCACCAGCAGCAAAGCAGGTAAGTGATGGTAGTCCCCTGCAGGCTTCTGCGGCTCAGCCGCTGTCCCCGGGGCTTTATGCCCCCGCTACTTCCGGGTGGGGGGAGGGGACAGGACAGCCCATGTGGCTGCCCTCTGCGTTCCCCCCCTAGCTCCCAACCTCACAGTTCGTTGTTTTTCTCCCCACAGGTGTCCGGAGGGGATGAGAGCAGCGGCGGCGGCCCCGGCAGTAGGTGTCAGCGGCGGCAGCAGCGGCAGCGGCGGCGGCGAGGCAAGCAAGCCCCCCCGCACCAGCAGCAAAGCAGGTAAGTGATGGTAGTCCCCTGCAGGCTTCTGCGGCTCAGCCGCTGTCCCCAGGGCTTTATGCCCCCGCTACTTCCGGGTGGGGGGGAAGGGACAGGACAGCCCACATGGCTGCCTTCTGCGTTCCCCCCCCTAGCCCCCAACCTCACAGTTCGTTGTTTTTCTCCCCGCAGGTGTCTGGCGGGGATGAGAGCAGCGGCGGCGGCCCCAGCAGCAGGTGTCAGCGGCGGCAGCGGCGGCGGCGGTGAGGCAAGCAAGCCCCCCCGCACCAGCAGCAAAGCAGGTAAGTGATGGTAGTTCCCTGCAGGGGATGGTAGTCCCCTGTGACTAAGAGCTTGTCTACATGATGGGAAAATGAGTATTTTCAAGATGAACTAGCTAGCTTGACTTAAGATTCTAGTGTAGGCAGGGCAATTCGGTTTTAAATTCAATTTTAGCAAGTTGAGGTTAATCAAGTTTAGCAAGTTGAGTGTGGGGGATGGGTAGAATAGGTTGCTCCTGACTAGTTAAATCTAGTTTGAAGTCAATTGCTCTATGCGCACAAAGGCTGTGATTCTAAACACACTTATTCATGAGTAAGCCCCATGGATTTCAGTGGTGTTTTCTCACAAGTAAATTTAGGATTGCAGCCTAGATTTTAACTTATATTAAAGCCACAGACTTTTCCCCCATAGCATATACAAACTCAAAAATTGCTAACAAACATCTTCCTTTTTTCCCACTAGGGTTGCCACCTTCCCCCAAGCTTTGACCTGCAGAAGACATGGCCCACAAAAAAGGGGTGGGGCAAAGGCAATCTCCCACCCTTTCCAACCTGGCCACACCCTTTTCTGAGTAATGTGACACCATGGTGCTCCACAGTGGGCGAAGTTACATCAGAAGGAAGACGGGAATCTCTGCCATGTTGCAACTGGCTCCCAACGCTAGGACACTTCAACAGCTGGTCTCAAGAGTGAAGAGGAGCACTCCTCTTTAGAAAGAGGCTTCCCTGCCGCACTGGAGGAAAATAATAATAATAATTCTCTGGCTTATTCATGTGCCCTTGAGTAACCCTAAAAATCAGGGTTTTACCTGCAGATGACATGGTGAAAACTTGAATTATCCAGGTCGAACGTGGAAGAGGGATGTAACCCTACTGCCAGACATGTCTTATTATGTCCCGTCGCAGCCCTTAGACATTCCTTTTGCAGAAGAACTCCTTATCTGGACACCTCTCAAATACAGCAAAAGTCATGTCCTACAAAGGTGTCCAGATAAGAGAGTCCCTCTGTACCTGCAAGAATAATTTGAAAGACGTAGCTCAGCCAGGCTGCTAATGACATCTATTTTTTGGCTAAGGTGTAGGCATGGAAATCAAGTTACCACTGTAAAAGGTTAAGCTGCAGCTCCAGCATATTTTGTAACAGATTTAATAGCATGTCTTTTTTAAGCTTATGGTCTTAAACACAGATCTTTAATTCACATTGCTTGATGTTTCCAATGTGGATTCATACTCTCACACCCTTGCAAATTATCTGTAATGCCCTGCATTGCTAGTATATCAAATTTGCATAAATATACTTCAAATATTTATAGATCAATAGATCTAAATGTGCATTTAAAGGTGAATATCAAAAGTGCATTACACAGAGAGCTCTTACCCAGCCTCTGATTAATTCAAATAATCACACTTTGGCTTATTAAATTAAACAGTATATGGATAAAATATAGGTTACCATCAACTCCCAGCACTAAAATACTGTTAGAGAGGACTGTTACTGCCAAGAAGTCAGTAGCAGAGAAAGCTCTACTGCTCGAAGATCTAGTGCCAGGCATGGAATGACTCTGTGCAAATTTAAAGGCGCTTTCACCAGTGGGGATGGAACCAAAATGGGTATTTTTATCCCACATTCAGAAACATTAAAACCAGATTTCTACAGATTGATGCTTAATATATTCATTTCAAACCTTACACTGATGAAAGGGTAATTTGAAAACAGGACACAGATGTCCATAGACTGCAATGGACCCTGGTGCAAGCGCGACTCCCCCCCCCCCCCGGCGACCTTCCTCTCAGTAGCAGGGAGGATGCCCCCACCCCCAGGCTTGTGGGTCCAGGTGCAACTGCACCACTTGTCCCTAAGATATCTAGCAAGCATAACCACCATTGCATACAATGTCTCCATCTCCAACTATCAAATATCTCTGACTCATGCAGGGGGAGGGAAGAGTTCTGCTCAACCTGCAAACTGCTTCATCTCTGACTGGCTACACTTCTGTAGGAAGAGTGAAGGCAACCTTGCCAAGAAGTCCCAGCCACCGACATGAGAGGAAGTTAACCAGCAGCCATCTTTCTTGCACAAATTTGCTTTCCTCAGTATAGTGCTGGGAAAGAAAGCAACACAAAACAGACCAAAATTTAACAAAGGGCTACAGCAAGGAGTGAAAAGGCACATGCTCTTTAGAGAAAATCTTCTTCCCTGCCACACTGGAGTTCTCCTAGGCCATCGCCTCCCCGGAGATATTCCCTAGGGCACTATTTCTGCTCTCCTCTGCAAAAGTGATCTCCGAGAAGCTGGTCCCCTTCCCCACACTCTGCTCTGCTGGAGACTGGGTGTTTTTAAACAAGACACATCCACATGGGGAAGCGCTCAGTTGAAGTTTGCGTATGGGGAAGCGTGCTCCTGTGACCCACACACCAGTTATCCAGGCCCCCCATGGGGCACTTCTGAAAACTCCAGCGTGCCCCGTGCAGAAACGGGGTGGCTGGTGCATAGACAGGACAGCCATGCTGGGAGCCTCTCATTTGAAGCACTCCCCATGCACGCCTGCCTCGCTCACGTCACATGCACTGACCACGGGCACGCACCCGCCAGCCGTGCTCGTTTAAAAACACTTGTGATCTACCAGCAGATCACAGTTTACGTCTTGGCTGCCCCTCTTCTGGGGAATGGTAGTGATTTTCCCCACCGCTTTATATGTTAAAAGGGAATGACTAATAACAGTGCATATTATTTTTTTAAAGTAGTACTTTTGGACAACTCTCCCCTCTCTTTGGTACTACAGTTTTAGCCTGCGCTCGCATAGCTCTGCAAGCTAAGTACAACAAGACAGAAAAACACCATGACACCAGCACATACTTTTAACAGGTCCCTTCAGAAACAAGGGATAATGTCTTATTTCCTCCAGCTGTTCATTTACTGATAGGTTTTTTTTAAAAAGCATCTAAAATAAAAGCATGCCATCCAATTAGAAAGCAAAAAAATTCCTTCTTGATCGTTCTTTATAACTCTTTCCAAATGAGAGTGCGATTACTAATCAGGAGTTACTGAGAAGCAGCGAGGGCAGCTGTGTGACTCGCAGGAAGTTTTCTTGGGCCTGGCCCAGTTTAAAGCTTTTATATGCCTACAAATGCTAGCAGAGAGTAAATCTAAGCCTTGCTTGAAAGGCAGTGATTAAAGTTTTTCAGAAGCACAAAGAATTTACACAGAGTGGTATCATACTCAGGACCAATTAAATGTCATCTTAAGTACTTAGCTGAAGCATTTTTATATGTTGGGAATCAGTTAAGTGGAAGGTGCCAAATTAAACTTACATTTAAATTTTGTCACAGAGTTAATCTCAGGAGATTATGCACCATATTTCAGGAATGATTTCGGAAAGCTTTCAGGGCTACAGTCTCCGTTAAGCTTGCTTTACGAGTACAGAAACAGCCTGAAAGAAAGAAAGCACAGAAGGGGAAATCGCCACCTCCTCCCCCAGAGCAAATAAGTGCAAATAACTACAAAAGTGTTGCAATTAAGTCCGAAATAATGCAGGTGGCATCACATGAGGGGGTCTCAGACAAATGACTCACAATAGAGCCTCTTTCATTACCAAACCAGAAGAAAGAGGAAAGGAAAGGGGGGGAAACCCCCCAGCTTTTTTCTTAACACACATGTGATGAGTTAATTTGCATCATGTCCTAATGAACTATGTGCCTTTTCTTCAACAAATGCTTTTCTCCAGAAAATGTACAATGGCAGTGGAGAATTTGGGGAAAGCTGGGCAAAAAATAACACTTCAAGAGAGAAAAAGGATACTTTGATGGTTAAGTCTTGGAACTAGGATTCAGGAGACACTGATGTTTTATTCCTAACTCTGCAGCATGCTTCCTGCATAACCACTACGGATGGATAGTTCAGATGTGCTGAGCATTGCCTGTTCCTAGCTAGGGGTGTGCATGTCATTCTTGTTATTACAATATCAATAACAAAAATTGTCATTTTCATTATTGTTGTTGCACTAACAAAAACAACAAATAATAACAATGAAAATAGAAACAAAAAGGACATTTTGTTTTTGAAATAAAGGAAAAAAACTGAAAAATGCATTTCTGGCTATAACATTTTGTTCCTTAATCTATTTTGATGAAACTTGGGGAGATTATACCCCCAATGGAGGGTACTATGTGCACCAAGTTTCTAAACAATTAGATAAAGAAAACCAATCATAAAAGCAATTGAACATTGTAATTTTAAGAAAAGCTCCATACACGTTCATGGCTACAACTTCTTTATCTTCCATCCAATTTGCATGAATACTGTAAATATTATGTCATTTCACAAGCTGAACATACCTGCCAATTTTCAGAAAGATTGGATGAAGGGTCCTGATGGTATAAGACATTAACTTGAAAGTACATTTTGAGCTGTACCATTTTTATATTTCATCCTGTTTACAATATATTTGGCAGGAATGTATCACATACTGTCCCTGTCATTCCTGCCAAACTACAGGACAAATTGATAAAGGTACCCAATTTTATAAGCAATTGAAGTTGTCCCATTGAAGACCATTATTCAGATAAATAGCAGCACATGCAGTGCCAGTCAGAGGCAGGCACTGGGCACGGCAGGGGGAAGAGAGACTGTAGGAGGGAGGATGTGGAGCAACCCAAAAGACTGACAGACACTGGCCAATTAATTCATGCTTCCAGCTTTACAGGACCAATTGGTAGTGACTTTGAGGCAGGCATAGGTGGCGGGCAGCCGGGCATAGAAGGGACATAACTGGGACTTTGGGGATAGCATCCCATAAATCAGGAGACGTAGGGTGTTTTCAGACATTATGAGATCAGAGTCAACCACACACAACCCCGCAGCGGGGCCAAAGGGCTAGCTAGAGCTAGCGGTCAACCAGAGGAACGAGCACGTATACCAGGAGATCGTGCGGGACATGGAGGCCGCGGGGCACCGCAGGACAGTGGCCCAGTGCCGCTCAGAGGTCAAGGAGCTCAAGAGGGGGTACAAGGCCATTAAGGACAACAACCGGCAGTCCGGCCACGGAGCCCGGACTGCCCCCTACTATGACGCCCTGGACTGCATCCTCCTTTCCAATCCGTATTCCTTACCCTTACATTTTACCTTTTTCCTTCCCCTGCCTGTCTCCCTCTATACACATAGATAGATAGATAGATAGATAGATAGATAGATAGATAGATAGATAGCATAGTTTTTATATATATATAAAAAGTATATATATATACTTATATATATATATCCCCAAGGCAGGCGCCAGATGTTCACCACAGACAATCCCCAGCAGGGGACAAAAATAACCACCCTTCCGGAACTTCAGCCCAGACTATCTCCGAAAGGGTGGTCAAAACAATTCCCACCAGGAAACAACAAAACGTAACGACTGAACGGCAACCACCAGTTGGAATCAAGCAAAACGATCCCCAGCCGGGAACAAAGCATGCAGCATCGCTGCCAGGCAACAATCAACAACACAGGCTGGGGAGGGAGATTTAAAGAGCACCCAGCAGTAGGGGGACATGGTGGGATGGAGCGAGGCAGAAGGGAGAGGAGATCGGAGGGTGAGAGAGCAAGTGAGGAGGAGGTGGAGGAGGCGTAGGCAGAGATGGAGGTCGTGCTGCACATGGAGGCAGTGGAGGGACGGCAGCAGCAGCAGAAGAAGCTGGGACAGGCCGCCCCGGAGACGACAACCGGCCTGGGGGACGAGGCACCCTGGAAATGTGTATGGGGAGCAAGGGGGGGCAGTGGCACAGGGGCAACAAGGGGGGGTGGCAGGAGGGGGGAAAGGGGGAGGTCTGCGGGGCTGAGGCAACCCGGCAATCAACCACCACCACCCTTACGACCCACAGACACGGAAACAGGCCCATGAGCCCGAGCCCCCGGAGGAGAAGGGCAGAGGGCATGTGGAGGAGCAGGAGGGGGACCAGGACCAGGAGGGCCCATGTGGGAGATGGCCGTACCACCAAGGGGGGCAATGGGGGCACAGGGAAACCCAGGGCTTCATCAGGATCTGGGGGACCCTGGAGCATCAGCTGGAGCTAGCGGTCAACCAGAGGAACGAGCACATATACCAGGAGATCGTGCGGGGCATGGAGGCTGCGGGGCACCACAGGACAGTGGCCCAGTGCCGCTCAAAGGTCAAGGAGCTCAAGAGGGGGTACAAGGCCATTAAGGACAACAACCGGCGGTCTGGCCATGGAGCTCGGACTGCCTCCTACTATGACACCCTGGACTGCATCCTCCACATGAAGGGATCCATAGTTGGCACCCCACGCCTCATGGGGAGCACCATGGTCCAGAGCAGGGAATGGGCCGAGGTACCCCCTCCCCTTGCCACCCCACGAGAAGGCACCGGCTCCAGGGGCCCCGGCCCCCAAGAGGAACACCCCGGGACCTTGGGGACCAGACGGCCCCCCTCACGCACCAGCCCTGAGAGCCCTCACCCAATGTCTGATATGGGGGGATCAGAGACTAGCACACAGGTTGCCCCCAGCCAGGGGACACAGGGGGACCGCAGCAACACCGAGGGGCAGACCTCAGAGGGTTCAGACACCGACATTGGGGGTAAGCAAGCGGGGGGTGGACCGGATGGGATGGGCCAAGAGGGGAAGGGGGCACACTGGCCCAGGGCCGCCCTCAGGAACCCCTGACACCCTAGACCACAGAAAGGGGGCCAGGGGGCCGCCATGGGACATGTTCCACCTACCTCCACCCCAACTGCCCCATATCATCACAGGTCAGGGCACGCCCTGGCACCCAGGACAGGCAGGTGAGGGGGACGGTGGTGAGCAGCCCCAGGAGCAGCCAGAGGTCCCAGGTGAGGCCACTCCATGAGTGGGGGAGAGGGGGCCAGGGGAGGTCGGGCAGGGGAACCCGGCCCGCGTGGTATGGGGGAGAGGGGGCTCAGAGGCAGGGGGCCACCGAGGGAGAGCACACACCAGCCACCCAAGGGGGGAGGGGCCCGGGGCCCCCCAGCTGCGACACGGGATGGGGGGTGGGAGGCCAGGGTGCCTAACCAACCCATGCCGTGCACCCCAACAGGGCAACCCGACGGGTCCCAGCAAGCCGGCCCCGTGCCCCCGGTGCAGCGGATGAGGGAGCACCATGCACGGGTATGATGCCAGAGGGAGGATCAGGCAAAGGACATAGTCCACACCACCACCGAGCAGGGCGAGCAGATGATAGCGGCCATCGACCACATGGAGGCGGCCACCGACAGGGCCATGCAGCAAGCGGAGGCCAGGGACCAGAGGATGCAGGTGGAGGTGTGCCTCGAATGGAGGTGGGAGCGCCGGGAGCACAGCAGGCAGGTGGAGGCGTTTGGGTGGCTGGAAAAGGCCATCAAGATGGTGAGGGAGCACTCCGCCAAGATGGACTGGTCCCATGACATTGGCACCTCGCTGCTCCTACACGCAGGGACCATGAACGTCTACATGATGGCCGCCATCCTGCCGGGCAACCTGCCTGACCCGGCCCCTCCACCAGGCCCCTCAGTGCCCCCACCACCTCTGCCACCGCCCCAGCCACTGGCATGCCCGCTGGGCCTGTGCATCCACCTACCAGTCCCGATAGGCCTCCAGAGGGAGCAGCCACCCAGGTGGGCCCCTCCGGCCCTGGGTCTGCCCATCCTCCAAACAACGCCTGCCCCTCAGGACACCGAGGTCTCCCAGGACATTGTTGGGGACATGGACAGCAGGGGGGAGGAGAGCTCTGGCCCACCACCCCTGTGCCCGCTCCGTGACCCATATCAGCCAGACAATGGGCATAGCAAGCTGGGCATAGCAAACCCATGGTTGCCCTCTGGCACTGGAAGCAGCTGTCCACCTCGCGGAGCACAGAAGCCCACTCCCGGGCATGGAGGAGGGCCTGTCGGGCTGTCCCGGACACCCACGGGGTCCTGAGTCGGGCCAGGGAGGTGCCTATGCGAGTCTGAGCTCTGGCCTGCGCTACTTTGGCTATGAGGCGAGCGCCCGCGATTGCCGACTGCATGCGGAAACGCTAGGCCTGCGTCCCTTTCCCAAGGGGCACATCCTAGAGATGAGGTGCTCGCATGTGGGGTGGTCCACGGCGGAGACCGTGTCTGCTCTCTCTTTGTGCAGCCTGGCTGCCTACACAGTCTGTCTGGAGGGTGGGGACCCTGCCCTGGCCGTGTCCTTCTTTGACTGTGTCCATGGGGCCCGTGGGTACCAGCGGTCACGTGGGGCATTCTATCACCACCTGTTGGAGCTGGGTCACTTTCTGTGGCCCCCAGCTGCTGACTATGGCTTGTCGGAGCCCACTGGGGTGGAGCTGACAATGCTGGCTGGTGTGTGGTCCTGTTTCGATGTCCAGGTGGGGCTCGCCATGCAGGTTCCCTTCGAGACGTATTACCTCGTCGCCCACCACATTTCTGCACTGGAATACTGTTGGGGCATGCTCCAGTGGCCCCACTTCATGCACCTAGTGGGCCATCCGGCCCCAGGCCCCTTCATGGCCCCCTGAAGCTGATTGTGAGGCTGCGGCTCACCTCCATCCCAGTCATCACACCCTCGCTGGCGCGTGAGGTCCCTGACCAGCTCCTGGACCATTCCTGGGTCACTCCCTGGTCCGTGTGGCCTCCACCTGTGCCTATGCTCTGCCCCTGAGGGGTCCCTCCATTCCGGGGGTGCCTGTGTAGCTGTGGGGTTGCCCGTGAGGGCTGTGTTGTTGTGGGGGGTTCTGGCTGCTGGTCCCCATGTCCTGCCCTGCCCCCGGGTTGCCCCCCTCACTTCCCTGGCCCTGGGTCCCCCTTCCCCCCTGTGTCCATTGTGCTGTGTGTGTTGTCCATCCCACTGTGTTCCCTTTTCCCTTCCTTTCCCGTGCAGGTGTGTATGCGCCCGGGCGTTTGTTTGTGCTGTGTGTTCCACTGTGACCTCGTTGTCTCTGTGCCTGTTGTGTGTACCGCCTCGGCCGCTTTTCTCCTTCCTACCCCTCCCTTCGCATTTCCCTGGTGTGGGCATTTCCTTTTGGCCCTTCTGGCTTCATTTTCCCTCAGTCGGCCATGTCTGGCTCCTGCTCCTCCCTGGTGCCTTCTGGGTGTTTTGACCATGGCCCGGAATTGGCGTCATGTCTGTTGCACTGCCCCAGGCCATGATCTGTCAGCCTGATTCCCTGCCGTGGTCCCGCTCCCATCACGTCTGTTCGGGGGCTTCCTGGACCACGGGGGGTGGGGGTGGGGTGGTTGTTCGGCTCGCCACCACTGGGAATCCACTGTGATGAATTGGGAGTCCATAACGTCTGAAATCACCCATAGTTTACACATCCAGGCTGGCCAATTATCATCACAATCACATCCTGCAGCACTGAGACAGAGGACATTAGAGAATCTCTATTGACTCTTTCCTAAAGAGATGCTTCTGACTTCCCAGTAACAAGTGGGGGAGAGATGTTGGGATGCTCACAACACAGAATGAGGATATTTGGTTGACATTTCTGCTGGCCAATTGGCATCACAAACCAATCTTATACCACAGTGATATGTAAGAGAATCCCTGGCATAGGCTTCTTCTCTGCATATGCTGTGCAGGCATATAAAATTGGGACCCTTTATCACATCTTTCTGATATTTGGCAGAGATGATTGTGAAAGTATGATATAGATCCCTGCTAAATTTCATGTGCAATGGTGTGACTATAAAGATGTGACAGTCAGACATACATTTATAGGTTAATTGCTTATACCACCAGGACCCTTTATCCAATCCCTCTGAAAGTTGGCAGAGATAGTAAATATGGGAAGGGGTATAAACGTGTTAAGTTTCATGTACATTAAATGTGAGGCAAAGAAGTTACACATAAGAATATATATAATTCAACAAAATAATTCAAAATAATTGTAAAATAATTCAACTGCCTCTAAAATTGGATTCCTTTATCCAATCTTTTTTGAGTGTGGTGCACATAATGTCTTCTACTTGAGGTATAAGCACCCCAAGTTTCAGCCAAATATAGTGAAAAACAAAAATGTTACAGCCAAAAATGTGTTTTCCATTTAAACCAATGGAAAACTAAAGCAAAAACGAAAACGACAATTTGATATTTATGAAAATGAAAATGACAGATTTAAATAACAAAAACAACATGGGCCCCTGGTGCGCACCTCTAGTTCCTACTGGCAGCATCGAGTGGAGGTTTGGGTGCTCAGTGCTCCTGAAAATTTTGTCTTTAAACCTCTGTCTCATTTGCCTGTCTGTAAAAGGTAGATATATTATAATTCTTTCTTTTGGCGTAGCACCTACACACTTAAATCAAGTCTGGGCTGGGGTCTGACTGCACTTGGCAGAGTCAATGGAAGCTGAGCCATTGACTTCCATGGATGATGAGCTGTGCCCAGCGTAAGCTTCATGAAGAGTTTACAGCAGGGGTAGGGGACTTTCCCACTCCTCCTGTAGGCCATTTTGAAAATGAGTAAAAGCTCTGTGGGCCACCACAGGAGGGTAATACACACACACAGGGATGCTGGAGGTTTGCGAGAAACCAGATCATGGCTATATGCCATAGCTCCATCCCCTGCCCGTGAGCGCATACACTAATCTCTACTCCCTTCCCCTGGGATTACTCTTTCAGGCAGGGGGGCTATACTTTCCCTTTAAAAGAGGATGCTTATAAAAATACATGATGCAGGGCTGCATTGGTTTTAGTCGCAGCCCCGCACCATGTATTTTTCATAATCGGCCTCTTTTAAAGGAGGGAAATGGCCATTCTACTTTCAGGGCTTCAGGGTAGGAACTAGATTCATGGGCCAGGGCCAGTAATTTGAAAGTGACCCAAAAACCCCAACCATGGGCCAGATTTGGGCCATAGGTGGAAGGTTTCCCCACCCCTGGTTTTCAATATAGAGAAAAAGGGGGAAATGTAAGAGTTCCTCTGTGACCAATTTACAGATGAGAAACTGAGGTACAGACAGATTAAATGACTTGTCTGAGGTCACCCAGGAAATAGGCTGGGCCCAGCTATTTTGTCACTGCTCCTCCCACCCATCCAGGAACTGCCAAGTAAATCCATCCAAGGAGCTCGACCTGGCGCACACCCTGAGGCCAGGTGTGACGCAGCTTCTCTGGGACTCAGAAAGGGTACTGTGAGTCTCAAGATAGACTGCTGCTGCTGCTGCTGCACTGTTGGACCGGGGTTCCCAGGAGTCAGTCAGCACCATGGGTGCAGCTGCACAAGATGCCTAGGGCAGGCCACCACGCCTTAACCCACCTTGGGCAGCAGGACCTCATGTGGGCAGCTGCTGACAGATGTTCCCCCCACTGTGGGGTGAGCAGCTGGCTGCTATGCGTCCTTGGGAAAAGGCCGAGGATACGTTATGTAGCAGCATGTCCAGGGAGGGGAGATTTTGGTTGGACTGGAAAAGAGAGACGGACAGGCCTGGGAACTTGTGTGGCCGGTGCTGCAGCCCACCCTGGCCATAAGCAGGAGCTCCGACAGCAGCCTGGCCGCCTAGCTTCCTCGCAGAGGCGCCAACCGTCTGGCCAGCTCCCTGCACTGGGCCCCATAGTCTGCCAGCAGTGCCTGCCTGCCTCGGGACTGTGCTCTCCACAGCTCGTGTGGCTGTACCCATCTCTCTGCTTGATCAGAGGCCTCCAACTCCATGACTTCCTGAAACTCTAGCAGTAGCATCTAGCACATCTGCCTAGCTGCTTTCCACAGGACTTCCCATTGGGTAGGGATGGGGCACAGTGGGACTGAAGAACCTGGAGCCTTGGGATGCCACAGCAGCAGCCTGGATATCCAGAAGAGTAGTTACAGAATGCAGGGTTGCACTGGGAGGTCCAGGATACAGCTGGAAAGGTTAGCAAATTTTGTACCCACAGATTATACCTACAATTTTGGATAGCCTATCGGGGGGAATTAACACATGAGATGTTGTCCCACATTAACCCCAGATTCACCTGCTTGTCTACTTGATGCCCACCAGATGTTTGCCCAGGGGACACTCTGTCAAGCCAGGAAATGTGGAGCACGCCGTGTGGGCACACCCAGGTAAACCCAGGGCAAGTCTCGTTTGTTAGGTTCCCCCGCAGCCCCATGTCCGCTAACACCATAGAGGCATGGCTAGTGTGCCCCTCTCAGCTGACAGCTGGCCAGGAGAGGGGAGCACAGAATTCCACAGAGGCTCTCAGGGGCAGGATCTGCACTCCCCTTTCTTAGTTGACTGTCAGTGTGGCTCATCCAGAGGAGCAGTGCACTGGCTTTGATCTCCACTCCTCTCCTTTACTGCCAGGAAAAGAGAGCAGCGGGCATGGAAAGGGGTGTGTGTGTGTGTCGTGCTAGGGAAGAAGCAGTGCAGTTAGTGCAAGTCCATGAACTTCAGCCAGGGGGCTGCCCATTTGAAGAACTCCCAACGCTGCCCATGGAGGTGGCAGCAGTGTGGGGACTCCACAGATTGAGTTTGAGTTCCAGCCGCCTCCTTTCCCATATGTTAACATGGGACTAAACTCTCATTAACTTAAATTACCCGTTTGGTATCTGCATACTGAGATGAGTAACCAACTACCCAAAATACCGGGTAGTGTCGTTATCGAGTAAGAGACTTTCCATTTTACCAACCCATTTGGACTTACTGAGTTACTGTTTTAGTATCTTTCTGAATTTCTGCATTTCATTATTTTTGTCATTGTGAACACAAGCAGCAAGAGGGGCCCTGGAACAACCAATGGATGAATGGAAATGGATGGAAAGATGGTAAAGTGGTAACTTGGTCAGTGGCGTAAAATGGAAAAACAGTGATGTGGTCACAGAAAATGATAATCCTGTAGTTTGGGTAACTTGCCAGGCACTAAATGAGTATCATTTAATGGCCAATCTGTCTGAGATGGTTCAGGTACCGCAACTTTAACAAGTCTACCTGTTTTTGCAGATACCGGTTTCAGCTCTAGTTTGGGAGCAGCTGGGGAATGTTGGTATTACTGCCAGCTGCTGCAGAAGAAGTCCTACCTTCCTTTCCCCCTCACAGACTGCTGCCCTACAAGTGTCCTACTTATCCAATGGGTGGACCTGCCTTGTCCCTGAACTCAGCCAGGAAGTGAACCCAGATCTCCTGAGTCCCGGGGCTGCTTGAAACTAAGGCCTTGATCCTAGGTCTGTGCACACGCAATGCATAGGCCCAGCTGAAAGTGTGTGAGTGTGCACATTGTACATTCACATAGTGCCACTGCTGGAGTCTGACTGCTTTACCTCCTGAGTCTGTCACCATAGCCCCTGCTGACTCAGGAAGTAGCATGGTTGGCTTTAGCAGGGGCACCATGAGCACACAATGTGTGCGCCTGCACTTTCAGTTCGGTCTCTGCATTGTGCACAGTCCTAGGACTGGAACTCAAGAGCACAATCCTGTACTATTAAAGTCAATGGGAGTTTAGTCATTGACTTCAGTGGTTGGAGGATTTACACCCTAAATGAACATATGTGAACAGCACACAAGCACTTCAGTGGGAGGAAAGGGGGTACAGTTAAGAACATAAGAAGTGCCATACTGGGTCAGAACAATGGTCCATCAAGCCCAACATCCTGTCTCCGACAGTATCCAATATCAGTCGCTTGGGAGAAGTATCCAACAGGTCACAATGGGGTGATCGATTCCCTGTTGTTCACTTCCAGCTCCCAACAGTAAGAGGTTAATTCCCTGTACCTACTTGGCTAAGAGCCGTTAATGGACCTACCTTCCAAGAACTTACCCAATCCTTTTTAAACCCAGCTATAATACTGGCCTTGAAAATTCCACAAGTTAATTGTGCATTGAGTGAAAAATTACTTTCTTTTATTTGTTTTAAATTTGCTGCCAGTTAGTTTCATGGAGCGTCCCCTAGTTCTAGTACTATTTGAGAGGATAAATAACCACTCCCTATTAACTTGTTCCACACCACTCAAGATTTTATAAATTTCTATCATATCCCTTCTCAGTCATTTCTTCTCCAAGCTAAAGAGCCCCAACCTATCCAGCCTCTCTTCATATGGAAATCGTTCCATACCCTTTTTCATGTTTGTTGCCCCTTCTCTGTACCTTTTCTAGTTCTACTATATCTTTTTTGAGATGGGACGACCGGAACTGCACACAATATTCAAGGTGTCTCTGCACCATAGGTTTCTATAGAGGCACTACGATACTTTCAGTTTTATTGTCTATTCCTTTTGAAATGATTCCTAACATTCTGTTTGCTTTTTTGATGGCTGTTGCCACCACTGCCGCACACTGAGCTGAGGATTCCAATGTTCTATTGGGTTCCCAAGCTTAGATGGGGGCCAAAAACTACAAGAATTTTCCTTCTTAATATACACTAAAATAAGATGAGTAAAATAATAATTATATTATATATGTAAATAAAACACCAGAAAGGTTTACAGAAATTGATTTGAAAACTCATAACAGGGGAATGGGAGATATATGGGGCCCCCAGCTACCAGGATGTGCTATGCCCCCAAATTTCTCCCAATGGGCCTGCTGCAGGATGGGTATTCTGCTGGTGTTTATAAAGAACAATCGATAGGAAGTACTCTTATAGGGAGTGCTTGCAAATGTAAACACACAGTGCAGGCAGATAATACACTGAAATACCATGATGTTGATGCCATTGTTCTGAAATTACTGGCAAGTCATTGCATGCCAAGAGAGTAGGAGGCATGTTCTGGAGGGATTAATAATAATTTTCTGTGTCCTTACTGCTTAGGCACATTTTTTTTTTAAAATGCACTTTTTTGTTTTTGTTTTAATGTCAAAAAGCATCCCAAAGTAATATGTGGTGCAATCTTGACTCCATTGAAGTCAATGGCTAAACTTTCATTAACTTCCATGGAGTCAGGATTGCACTCCTAGAAACATGGATTGCTTTATCCTCAAAATACTTACATGGGATCTGCATTTCCAAAGAGGGAGGACACAGTGGGTATTTTCAAACATGATGGCTTTTCCATGCTTAAATCCTGCTCGGGGTGAGAAGTCTGCACTGCCACCAAACAAATGTTCCGGCGCTGCTCAGTGTAGCCCGCCTCCTCACTGATGGGCGGGTGAAACAGCCTATGACGCCGCTGCGTCTGCCCAGAACTGCTCCAGCCACCGACCAGGGTTAGGTAGAGTGGGCCATCAGATGTGATGGCCCGCTCTACCATGGTCCTGGAAAGGCTTCCCTGGACCATGGCAGGGCTAAACCCGGGATGTGTGCTGGCAGGGAGCCCAGTGCACATCATGGGTTAGCCCTGCCATGGTCCAGGTTGTACTCTGCTCCCGCCCGTGGTTAACATCTGGTGGGTGTGAGCAGATGTGACACCACTATTGGTGGCCACGCCAGGGTAAGCGTGGCCACCGGTGGTGGTGTCACGTCTGAAAATATCCAGTGTCAATAGGCATGTTCCCAAACTGTGAGCCGGGATCCCAAGTAGGGCTATACCACTGCAGATGGAATCCAGATCCCAATTGATATTTCAGATAATTTGCATGGATTTCTTGCTGTTTGTGGTCACAGGATTGTATTTTAGTCTCCAATTAGGTCATGCAGTCAAACTCTCTTTAGGAACCACTGGCTTAAGCGACTTACCCACAGCTCCACAGGAAATATGTAGTAGAGCCAGAAAGAGAAGTTGGCCCCCATTCCTTTCCTTTTGTCAAAACTGCATGCTTTCCCCTTATTTTATTTTTGCACAATTATATCTGTTCCACTAACATATCTCAGAAACCTAGGATCACTCTTTTTTTTTTTTTTAATGTGACCTAACAAGAATGAGAAAATAGGGTTTGCTGTGTTGCTCCCAAATATAGACAACAGAGACAAAGTAGTCAAGTGATATCTTTTATTGGACCATCTACAGTTGGTGGAGATATGCAAGCATTCGGACCTCACAGGTCAGGGTGAATAACCCCAGACCTGCCTGACAAAAGACCCTGTGAGGTCTGAAAGCTTGCACGCCTCCACCAAGTGTAGTTGGCTTGATAAAAGATATCACTTTACTACTTTGGCCGTTTTTACACGGACAGCACAGCAGCACCGATGGGTGGAGATGGGTGTGGATGGGTGGGTGACCACACGCAGCGAACACCCGGCGGCACTGAGCAGGGAGACATTACATGGACAGCGCCGCAGGGGGTCGTGGGAAGGAAAGGGGAGGGGCCGGCAAACACCCATCCCGGGAAGCACCCAGCAAACACCCATGCAAGTACATGGACAGCCAGGACTGGCGGGGAAGCCCCGCCCAGCACAGCGACAGCACAACATGGCTGACTGAGGGCAAACGAAGCTGCACAATGCAGCCCCACCCCCGAGCCACCAGGGCCCGCACGGGCGGGGTGGGAGGGAGATGAGATGACAGCCGCTACAAAGGAGCCAGCTCCGCACAGCCCCAGCACAGAGTCTGGACAGCTCGACGCCAGCCCCCCCCCCCCCCC
>QEPC01009171.1:680394-683969 GCA_003113815.1 Sphenodon punctatus | reverse complement strand
GCACCCGGACCCCTGCATGAAGGGGGATCGGTTGGGCCAAAGGCTGGGTCCACATCAACCCCTACTTATGCTCAGCTGGCCAGCACCCATGGTGCCACTGCCCATCCATTGCCATCACCACCACCATAGACGGCCTGCACCAACAGGGGGAGAAAGCGGAGGGGATGGGGCAGGGCCACACCAATGCACAGGCGAGTCCAGTGGGTGCCCGGCCAACTGCCCACCACCAATACCACCCCTTGAGCAATCCCAGGCAGCAGCGCCCAGCAGGGAAGCCGCTAGGGGAACACACACCACACAGCCGGTGCCCACCCCACAGGTCCGGAGCCCACCAGTATACACCAAGCACAGCCCCTGAACACAACCACACACATGGGGGCAGGAGGGCCACCAAGGGGTAGGGGCACCCAGCCGCCACAGCAGCAACAGAAGCAAGGCAGGACAGACCATCACATAACAGCATTTTATTGGTGCCTGGGGAACACGGACCCTCAAGCACAGAGAGACAGAGCAGGGGGGCGCAGGTGGACCCACAGCCCGGCAAAAGAAGCACAACAGGAGGGCACAGGAGTGGCCGCACAGGGCGGCCGAGGGCACCAGGGCAACCCCAGATGGAAGGAGCAGCGGTCACCCAGAGGGGGCAATGGGGTCCAGGGAACTAGCAGCGATGCAGATGGCAGCACACAGCCTGATGGGAGGCTCCCGTGGGGGGGGGGCAGGCAACGCACCGGCCAGGACACCTGCATCAGCCAGCACACCCCCAGTGCAGCACCAACTGGTGCCCTGCCCCCACCGGCCTACACAGTACATAAGGGACCCGCTGCGGTTGGTTGGGTGTGGGGCGGAGGGGCTGTAGCACGGGATTGATCAGCACACTGAGAACGGTGACCCTGACCTGGGTGGACACCGAGGAGCTCCCGCTATACCAAGGGAGAGTGGGCCGTGGGCACAGGTCACACAGTGGAGCACGCTGCGGGCGCGGCACGTGTCAGCGGAGTGTGGCTAGGAGTGGGGAGCTGCAGAACCATGCTGCCGGGGGACACAGACCCACAGGCCAGGGACACACTGCTGCACCTCCTGGGCGCAGCCCTTCTGCTGCTGCACATGCTGCTACAGCAGATAGCCCTGCTTCGCCTGCCGGGTTGCCAGTCCGTCCTCCTGGGGCCATGGTGATGGAGGGCAGCAAACCTCAGGAGGGCGGTGATCATGCGATGGGCGAGGTGGGCGGTCGTCCGATGCCGCGCCCTGTTGGGCTCCGCGGTGTACCAGCACTGGTGCACAGGGCCGGCCCAGTGCCCCTGTACCAACATGCCCAGGGAGGGGCGGGACGCCATCTGCCGCCGCATCGTTGCCCAGGCAGCCGAACACCAGGCAGCGCCCGACCCACACCCATGTCCATAGGCCTGTGTACTCCTTCAATAAGGCTGGGTCCTACCTGTTACCTGCAACTGGGCATCTATTTCATGTGTGGGCTAGGGGGTCCCAGGAACGGGTCCCGTGTGTTGCCTGGGTGCGAGCGCCCTCCCCTTACTGTCGTCCACGGGGTGTGCGGGCCCCACTAAGCCCTGCCAGGCAACACTCGCCAGCTTGCCTGTGCAGGGTCAGTGCACACCTGTTCCTGCCACCTCAACTGCGTGAAGCCTCACTGGGCTAGCCCCCGGCCTAATCGGCTGGGCAGGGACTGTACAGAGCCCCCAACATGCCAGTGCTCCCCTGCATGCTGCAAACACCTCCCTCTCCCCCACCCCCCGGCCACATGTCCCGGGACAGAGGAAGCAACAGCACAGTAGAGGTACAACACATTTATTGGAGGGGGAAATGTACAATGGAAGGGGGTGGGGGTTAACGTCTGGGGCACCCTCTCGCCCTCTTGGCTACACCACCAGGGCTCACAACACTTGCAGCACTCGCTGGCTGGCCGGCCTGGCCTCCCTGTCATCCACTGGCCACTCCACACTGGCCTCCGCTGACAGTCCCTGCGTGGAGAATCAAGAATGGGGTAAGCAATCCTTGTGTGCACTCATCTCTGTTCCATGTCGGGGCCCAGGCCAGTGAGTGTCCCATGGTCATCCAGGGAGCCCCCTACTCCCCACATGAGCATGACTCATGCTGTAGGGTGCTCCCTGTTGGTGCGAGCCCCTGGACGGCCCACATGGCATTATGGCACATGCCCGTTCCAGTACAGCGTCACTGAGCAGGTACACATGCCTCTGGCAATAGCCATGGCTCCCCAGCACGTGTAATGCATGTTCTCGGAGTGGGTTCAACAATGTGCTCCCTACTGGGGTCCTGCCTTGCGCAGGTCCCCAGATTCCCAGTGCCCCCCCCGGTGTTGCACCCCCAACCCACAGGGTCCCGGGGTGCTGCGGCCTTACCAGAGGGGGTGGGGCATACACCATGTGTGGTTGGTCATCCTGGGGTGCACGGTCCTGGGGTGGGGGTGTTGCCTCCTGGTGGAGGGGTTGAGGTGGCAGCAAGGGCGGGACCACGGGGGGTGTGGGCTGGAAGGGCGGCCCCGCAAGCGGGTCCGGTTACCCTATGTGGGAGAGGGGGACCCCATGGACCAGGCCTGGGTAGGGTTGATGCTGGGGGAACCACGGGTGGCCGAGGTGCAGGGGGGGGCAACTGCACCAGTGGGAAGCTGCCATGGTGTTGGTCGGATGCTAGTCCTCCTTCCGTGGCATGGTGAGGCCTGTCACACTGGGGGTCACACCGCAGGGCTTCCATGGCCTCCCCCATGAGGTCCATGAGCCATGCAGCTTGACCCTCCAGCCCATCACAGGCGTGCCGCTACTCACGTTGGAGGGCGACAGCCTGGCGCCTGTCCCAGAGGTGCTCGGTGTGGGACCAGGCCATCATGGCAGCCAGTATCTCCTGGTCCCTTTCCCCCTCCCCTCTGATGAGCTCCCTGGTGAGCGCCAGCTCCCGGGGGTGCACCTCGGCTAACCGTTGTGATTCCTCCAGTAGCTCCGTGCTGAGGGTCCTCCCTCTGGCGCCGGTTCCTGGCCCGCATCTCCCAGTTCCGCTCTACGCTGGCGCAGCTGCTCCCCTCACATGAGTGGATGCCTAGTCTGTGAATGGGAGTTTGGACACAACATTAGTGCTTCTGGCCTGTGTGCCCTGCTGGCCGCTACCGCCAGACCTAGGGTGCCTGGTGGGGCAGCCCCCAGCCCTGCCCTGCCCTGTCGTGGGATGTCCCCCCAACCACTGATCACTGCAGGAGGGGCCCTTGATGGTCGGGTGTGCTGTGGGAGCCGCTGTGGGACCACCTGCCCCTCCCGCCTGCCCCCCACACCCCTGCCCCTGTTGGGCCCTGTTAGTTGTGGTTGCATGCCCCTGGGTGCCCCACCCCCCACCCTGTACCTTGGGCCCCTCTGCACCCGCCCCCTCGTGGCCCCCTAGCCAGTGTGCCCCGCCATGGAGGATCACCCACCTGGTGGTGGTGGAGCTGCCTGGCCCTCCTCGTCCTCCTTGTCCTCTGCTACCTCCATCTCATGCACCTCCAGGCTGCCTTGTGCTGCAAGCAGAAGGGGTACTGTTAGTGTTTGCCAGCCCCTGACCCTGGCTGCTGCGCC
>QEPC01009171.1:655394-675394 GCA_003113815.1 Sphenodon punctatus | reverse complement strand
AGGTGGCAGGACATAGCTACCAAATTTCAACTTCAGGTACTGATGGCCATATGCAAAGCCTGGGGTAATGTTGACCGGATGAATTCAAGAGGCAATGCCCTGAGTCCTTAATGAGAGAGAGACAGATCTCATATTACATTTGCAGCAACCTCCACCCCCATGGCTAATCTATACAGTAAGGATTGTATTGGCCCAGAGGGAGAGCTCTTTTCCCCTCCTTGCTGAACATTACGATGATGATAGTGGCCATGAATAAATTGGGAGTGGCAGGGTAAAAAAAAAGAAAGCTAAAATGCATAATCTATCCTCCAGCTCAGCACAGATGTCACATACAAGATGTGTAGAGGAGTGAGGGGAAACTGAAAAAAAAAAAGGGGGGGGGGCGCCTTTTATGTCATCGTGGGCAATTAATGTTAATGGAAAGAATTTACTCCTGTTTTTCAAAGTCAAGGGAGAAGCCCAGGGAGGGTTTGTTTAAGTCCTTGATTTTGTTTCCCTCCCATATAGCACAGATCCCAGTGTCCCCTCTCCAGTGTCACAATGCCCCCAAACTGTGGGTTTTGCCAGTAATCTTCCCTGTTCTCTTATGTCAATGTCGTTCTGTGAGAGAGGGGAATCATAACAGAATTCAAAGCATGGAAGCTGTCACCCCGTCTCCAAAGATAGCGTGGTCATCATTATGCCATGGTGTTTGTTTTCAGCTTTAAGTAAATAGGAGGCCTTTCAGCGTGCCAGTCTCAGGAGTGCTAGTGACTTCTCACTGCCCTTGGCTACCTCGTATTTAATTTAAGAACCGTGCAAGTACAGTAAAACGACCATTGTTTACTGTTGTCATTGTTATCAAAGCAAGTAAAGACATTAGAGCCTGCATTGTCACTGGGTTTTATTTCCCATCATGTCAAGAGACAATGAGATGCTCAGGATCTAGTCCTTGTCTAAGGACACCATTCAGCAGGAAATTGATTTCCATGGGTGACAGGCAAGGCTTCGTGGGCTTCCTTGACACAGAGTACTTGTGTGGAGCAGAATCTAGCTCCTACAAAGCTTTCTTCTTTCTTGGTTATGAATCTCACACACCCCTGGCTTAATTGTGGCAAATCCACCCCCACAAAGGCAGGCTTCCCCTACAATACCTGCATGGGTAGGTGTCTCATGTGAATGATATGATGCATCGAACAAGTGTTGAGGAGACAGCGATGTACACAGAAGGGGCGGGTGGAGGGAGGGAGAGTTACTGACTACACACCACTGTGGACAGGAGCCTTAAGGGCAAAACACAGTGCTTGTCAGTTCATGTTTGTCTGGTCTCTGAGAAGAGGCATTTCCAGCCTCTGCATCATGATAACCATAACAAGCTGAGTTGAGACATTTCAATACATGCCCAGCTATGGGGATGGACACTGATTTGAAAGCTTATGTATGCCTCCTTGCATCTTCTTCCTACAACTAGCTCATTCCGAAATCCACATGGGCATGATGAGTTTTTGAGGCTGGGAAATACATCTGAGGGAGGTTTCAGTTTCCAGTCATGGTTATGCCACTTTTAATGGTCATATACTTACCCTGTCTGGTGCATTTATTCATTTTAAAGCACAAAATTCAAGTGATCTTAAAAAAATAAAATAAATTCACCTCTGCTGACATTGTCTGACAGACTCAGGCTGCTTCAGAAAAATAAACATTGGTGCCAAGTTGTGAGACATCAGTGGTGTTCTCTCATCTTTATTCTGTTATTCTGCCACAGAGAAAAACTTTCAGATGAACAGCCACACTGGAGGGGGGAGGGCGGGACAACTCCAGCCCTCTTCCATTTTTTTTCTCCAGCCTGTAATCCTAATCAAGTTAATGTGGGCAGTGGGAGAAAATCCCCACATGCAGCACGTAGGTAAAAACGCATTGTTTTATATAAGCTCCATACTCCCAAAGCTTGGCATACAAGTAGTTCTGCTAGGACTTGCAGGATTCAGAAACAGATTCAGTGCCTAGTTTATGGAAACCTCCTTCAGTTTATTACAGTAGTTAACTCTTATTCACTCACGTAGGAAGCAATCGTCAAACCACTCACTCCACAGTAATCCTGCTAAAGTCAAAGAGGCATAAGTTGTTTGAGGATCATGGTCATATTCTGCAATATCAGCCTTTTTCTATGGACCTTTATCTAATTACGCCCCTTGATTTTCAGATATTGGTATGCTATGCTCTCTGCTCACGGCAGATTTGTTTATAGGCTCTATTCTTCTGTTGACAAATTCATCTGTTGGAATTCTTCTGGCATACCTCAGTACAAGGGGATGGACTCAGTACAAGGGGGTGGACTCAATTACTTCCAGGCTTATGATTCTATGAAGTTGATCATCAATGGAGTCAGTTATTTCAGAGATATAGGTTGTCAGATTTTTCTTTCTCCTCAGGATGAGTCTTAGATGGGTGGTGAACTTACTCATCAAAAGAAGAAGAAAGACTGGTTGCTCAAGTCCTTTCTTCATGCCACTTGAACACAAAATGTAGCCCTCGCTCTCTCTAGTCCCCCCATTTGTCAAAGGTGTCCTTACAGTGCACTGGACAAGGAAGATTGGAGATTCTTGGTTGTACATTCAGACATCTTGAGTACCTTTATTGCTAGCAGAAAGAAAGTGCAGGGTGTGTGTGTGTGTGTGTGTGTGTGAAGAGACGCCATGTCTGTGACACTGGCATGACTTCTCTAGGTTTATATCCTCAACACGTTAGACAGGTAAAGCGTGGTCTTCAGTTTACTGTTTGCTGGCAGAGAGGTGAGGAAAACTGAATCTTAGCAATATCACCAAAGATAATTCTTAGTATCATGAAGCAATTGACACAAGTACATGAATTAACTCATCACTTTATATCACTTGAGGCAAACGTGCTATTTGGAGTACCTCTTGGTAAGAAGAAGCAATTTAAGATCCATTAGTATTTGGAATATTCAACTTCATTAAAACCACAGTTATCCGTAAAAGTAAACGAGTGGAGAGAAGTAGATGTCAACCTCTTGGTTATAATGGGCAAGCTAAGGAAAATGAACTTAGAATACACAGCCAGGCTTACAAGTGTACCTGTTGTGTGTTCACAGAACCCCTCAGTGGAAGGAATAATCCTTGCCATGCTTGTCTAGTATCTTGTACTTTATGTTGTCATAAGTAAAGCTACTAACGGGGAGGGGGGGAGAAAACTTTTGTTCCTCCACAGGCCACTTTTGAATCTCATAACTCTGCATAGGCCTGATAGGGGTTTCCTCAGCATAGGCCAGACTGTCAACATGTTTTCCTTTCTGAGAAAACTGTTCCCCACCAGACCCTGCTCACCCAAATTAGTGACTTGGCCACTCTGCTTCATGCTCAGTGGCAACCCCACCAACCATTCCACCTTCTTCTCCCCTTCTCCTGCAGCCCAGGAGTGTGGCTTTGAGGTGGTTTACAACGAGGGGGTATGATCAGATGCTGGCTGGGTTAGAGAAGCACCAAGTCTGAGTGTTGAGCAAGGCCAGAGTCAGAGCTATTGCAGGACAAGAGAAGCAGAGCCACATAAAAATCCAGGAAACAGAAGTCAGGAAAGCAGTGCCAAGTTAGAAACTCATGCAGGACTAGGCAGCTCAGGGCCAACATGAGACATGACAGAGGAAGGACCAGAACAGGAGCAAGGCAGACAGGGCAGGAAGTCACTGAGGTGACTGATAGCTGCCATATTGCACAAACAACGTCTGGTCGTTTCTCAGGCCCATATGCAAATTGGGATGAAAATCTGCACTACCCAACTAGGAATTCTTGGGGTACAGCAAGCTCATGACAAAAGCCGGTAGTGAAGAGGTAAAAGCAACCACTCAAGATCCAGAAAACCTAGGTTCAAAGCCTGCAGTCCCACCAGATGCCTTACACCATTTATCCTGTGCTGTGGATACCCAGCTGGCCTCTACCATTCATTGACTCATGTATGAGCTAGTCATGGGGCTAGATTCATATCTTTGAAAAGGGGTGGGCTATATAACAGGAGGCTGCAGGCTATGTTTGGTCTACAGACCACTGGCTCCTGATCTTTGATCAGGAGGCTGATCCCTGATATTGGAGGCTGTGACCACAGCTTAGGTGCACCGCCCTGTTTATCGAAAATGTGGGTATGGCTCTCATATTCAAAATTTCATAATTAAAGGTATTAAAGGTATTGCTCCCCCCCCCCCCCCCCCCCACAGAATCATAAATTATTAGGGTTGGAAGAGAGCTCAAGGATTATCCAGTTCAAACCCTGCTCCGACACAGGATGCACTATACCTAAAGCATCATAGAGAGATGCTTGTCCAACAGATTCTGGAAAACATTCAAGGAACATCCAACCTCCCTAGGCAACTTATTCCATTATCTAAGTAAGTAAAAGTGTATCATTTTCTTTATATTTGTTCCAAAAGTTTTCTTCTTTGTGAGAAGTTATTTTCTGTTCGGATGATTTTTTTACTTTAGTTGTTATTTATGTTCTTATGGCTATGGCGAAAGCTAATGCCACAATAAATTTTACTTACTTATTCCATTATCCAAATACTCTCACAGTTTTCCCTGATATTTAACTGAAATCTACCTTGCAGCAATTTAAACTCATTCCCTTGTCCTATCTTCTGTGGCAGTGGGGAATACATGTTCTCCAACTTTCCTGTAGCAACCTTTTAGATATTTGAAAATAGCTATCAAGCCTTCGCTTAATCTTCTTTTCTGTGGGCTAAACATACCCAATTCCTTCAGCCTTTCCTCATGTGACGTTCTAGCCCCATCATCATCTTGGTGCTCTCGTCCGAATAATATCCAACTTGTTGAAATGTGGTGACAAAACTGAACATAGTATTCCAGATGAGATCTCGCCAGTGCTGACTAAAGTGGCACCATTACCTCCCATGTCGTGGATGTGATGCATCTGATAAGTCAGCCCCAAATGGCTGACTTGAGTGAAAGAGCTAAATTATTCATTCCTTGACTCTTCTACTAATTGCCTCTATTTTCTTAGGGTCTACTTTTCATTTACACTATAGGCCCTTTCCAATGGTCTGGCAGAATGGCAAGGTCTAAATGAGGGTAGAAATTACATTTGAGCTCACTTTCAAATTATTTGCAGTGCCAGAGTACTTGTAAAGGGGGTTTAGAATAAATCAAAATCAGGTCCTGGTTCAAGTAAAGGTTCTGCTACATTGATTTGAAGTTCATCATCAAAACTCCTCTCAGCTTGACATCAGCATTTACGGTAAAGAGTAAAATAAGACAATAAGAGTAAGAAAGCACTCTAGACCATACTTTTAATTCTCCTTCCCTAGTGGCTCAGAGAAATGCTTTTTCTATCATTATTCTATTACCTTTTCTATGCAGGCTATGGGTGTTTTCAGACGTGCCACAGACTTACCCGGGTGGTGGTGGGTGTTTTCACTCCGGTCTGGATCTGGCCCAGCTGCCGAACTAACATGACTGTGGCTGGGCCAGGTTGCACAGCAGCCCAACCCCCTGGTTAACGGGCATCCATGACAGACAATGATGACTGCCGTGGCACCCGCATCCTCCGGGACTCTGGACTGGATACAAGTGAGGCGGGCTTTCAGATATGAAAAGCCTGCTTTACTCTGGGTCCGGCGGCCGGATCCCAACCATAGTAGTGGCTAGCATGGACTGTGACTCAAGGATTTCCCTGAGTTACAGCCCAGGATAGATCCCACCATGGCTGGGATCCAGCCTAGGAAAACGTTTGGTGGGAATCTTTCAACATAATGGTGGCCCCCAGGTTAAACCACACTAAAACACATTAAACCAGGCCACTGTCAAGTCTGACACACCATATAGTATCTAAAATGCTAGAGATAGTATATGGTCACCACCAGCAGTTGGTCCAATAGAAGATATCATTCAAGCCACTTTGGGCGCTTTTAAACGATCCCACTCACAAGTGGGATTGTTTATTCTGCCGCATCTCCCCTCCCCCCCCATCCTCTCTAGGACGGGTCTGATGTTCAGAAGAGCATCAGACCCGTCTCAGAGACTATGTGCGCATTTGCTTCCTTCTGCGCGTGTTCACTCTACAATGGGGACCCGGAAGTGCGGCTTAAAGCCGGCACATCGGGGATCCTCGTCGTAGGGGGCAGGATCGCTGGGCCCATCTAACGCGGGGAAGATCCGGCTTCAAAGAAGGTTAGACATTTAAATGAGCACAAAGAAAGACATCTGATCAAAGGATCAGCTGCGTTTCTTGTCTCGTTTAAAAACGCCCTTTGTCTCCCTCTCTAAAATTCTAAGAATGCCAAAATATTAACGAGTATTTCTTTGACCTTCTGTCTCTGTCTCTTCTCTGCTTCTTCTCTGTCTTTGTCTCTTCTCTGCCAATATGGGAAGTGTTATGAACAAAAGGCAAGAGAGGTGATGTGAAGTAGATACGTACTTCAGGTCCTTAGCCAGTCCTAGGCCAAAGACAGTGGGTGTTTTTAGATGGACAGGCTGCCTTGGTACTGGCCACGGCAGTCTGCTTCACCCCTGGGCAGCCCATCCATCATAGAGCAGGCTGCTCTTTTCCCAGGGCAACCTTGCCAGTGGTGCTCCGGAACATCCCTGAGTGCTGTCAGACGAGCAGGATGGCCAAACTCAGGCACCGGTCCAAAGTGGAGCAGCAGTCTCCCTAATGCACGGACCACACCGCTGCTCTGCTTCCAACCATCCGTTGCCCTGGGCAACACCATAGTGCTGAGAACGCTCTAGCCCACAACTCTATGGTGTATGGGGGTTGCTGCATGGGCAGACCACAGGCCGGGGAACCCACTGGGTCTGTCTGATCCTGACCCCAGCAATGGGGTAGGGAGCGGGCGGATGTGGGGGTGCATCCCCAGAGAAGTTCCGGGGATGTACCCCCACTGAAGAGACCGAATGTGTCATCATTCACTACTTGGTCTGGAGCAGTTGCAAGGATTCTGAGGGCAAGAACATTCCTAAAAGACACTTAGTAAATAAACTTTAGCTTTTCAAGCTAGCTGAAGATTCAAGAAGTTGCAAAATACTTGATAGTTTTATCCAGCAAAGAACAGTAGAAATGCTACAGCAATCACTGGGAGCACCAAAGGTCATTTGGAGAAAGTAAATCCATCATTTAGTATTCTAGTAGCAGTCATAGACAGCACAGGAGGAGACTTCTGAAACAAAAATGTTCCCAGGAGGGAGAATCCCCCTCTCTGCTTTGGGGTTGCTCCCTGGCAGCACCATCTCTTATCTTGCTGTTGCCCTTGCTTTTCCTCCACCTGCTCTGCTGGTGAGTGCTGCTTTCTAAATTTGGCAGAAGGTGGCACCTTGCAGCAGGTGGAATGTAGGAAAGAGGAAGGAGAGGGAGAAAGCCAGTGGTGGTCTGGGCAGAGAGAGAGGAAGAGCCACTGGATGTCAGAGCAACTGGCCATGTGGGGCCACGACAGCCTGAGATGAGGCAAGGGGGCAGGGCTTCTCCCAAACCCAGAATTATTGCTTGGCCCTAATATCCTTCACAAATGATGAATACATTTTCAGGGCAATAGACTTCCACCTGACCGAGACGTACAAATCTCTGGAATTTCCACAGTTAATTGTTGCAGGCTCAACGAGAGAGGCCTTTGAAGAAAGAATGAATCAATACGTAGAAGCACATGACTGACCCTGGTTAATGTTGGGAACAATATGCCTTTCTGTCTTTGTATGGATTCTGATCCAACTTCCACTGTAGTCAAAAAGAGGTCTTTATTTTATTTATTTATTTATTTGTACACTTTTATCCCGCCCCTCTCGCTACAAGCGACTCGGGGTGACTCACAAAATTCATAATAAAAACAGTGTAAATATAAAATACAAAACATATTAAAACTCCATTAAAACTCTAATCATGCCCATTAAAACTCTCAAACTTTTTCATTGACTTCACTGGAAAAGCTAGGTCAGAAGAGCCCATGCTGAATTCCTGACACACGGACTTCTTAAGACCCCTTTCGCATGTTATGTTTCAGCCAGTAGCCCCTGCCCAACTTCTAGCATTTCAATGACTAGAGAGACATGGAGAAAACACAAGAGGAAAGGGCCCCAATGGAGGTGTTCTACTCTCTGCCTCCTGTCAGAACGGAACAACGTACTCTGGGATGTCATCTAGGAATGCCGGTGTGTATGGGAAGTCTGCCAGAGTGGTTGTTCTTGTTCACAACACATTCACTACTGGATGAAACGCCATGTGAAATCCCAGCTACTTGATGTGTTGCCACTTGCTGCATTGCTACTTGAAAAATATAACATGTGAAAGGGTCCATAAACCATTAGTCTGACCCAGTATGGCACTACTTATGTAAACTGAATCAAGTATATTAACAATCTAATGCCTTTGATTTGAATGAATGGCCCTATTTAGTTGTATCTGGGAGATCTTCTTGGGAGTGAAGTTGCTTATTGTATTATACAGGTTGCATTCCCTTTTGGTTCGATTTAGTTCCCTATTGGAACTGTTACACCATCTTGTGAGTGAACACAGTGCTATCCTAATGAATGAGCTTGAGCTTAGGTGCAACAAAGAGCCAGTAGGTGCATTAAGCCTTATTCTTAGAGGCCAAATTCTCTTTCCTGGATTACTGAAACAGCATTCTATACAGAGCTTCTATATCTCAGTTTCTCAAGTTCAGAGCTGGATTAACTTTTTAAAAAATCCCAAAATAGTTTCTACCACCACACAAAGGTTTTGGACTCAAGTGAATCAGGATTAGTGTTCTGCAACAGTAGGGAAGATGCATTATAATTAAGTCTGCACCCTCCAGCAGATCTCTGCTGGAGGTACCAGCAGTCTTTGGCAAAAACTGGTTTGTAATCAGCCTAGCTTCCGGCTGAATAGCTCTGCTGGTGAGGAAGCAAAATCTGTGTGTTTCTATGGCTCCCACACAGCAGAAGCTCATTTAGAATACCTGGGAATGCAGACCCAATATATCTCTATTGTCCTTCAATTATTTGTTTCATTCCAAAAACAGATTTATTAATTTATATTATTTACACTGGTGATAGTAAAGAAATCACCTAGCTTAAAATTGTCAAGGAATGCTACCACATTACTATTAACTCTCTCTTGAAAATTATGTTGGCCCATTATGTGGGGGGATTTGTAAGTACTTGTCTGGCAACCTGAGTAGGTACTTAAATCCTCATATTTTGACCACTGGAAACTCTATCCAGTACTGTAACAAGGCAGAATCGAACTTCGGACAAGAAACCAGAAATGTCCTGATTAGACTGTGAGAGTTGGATTGACATCAGAACAGCGAGCCTCCCATCTGGTCCAAGTTAAACATGAACTTTTGTCTGATTTACTTATTATTCCACACAAAGATGGGCTGTTAGGCAATATCTAAGGGTGCAATCCTGTCATCATCGAAGTCAATGGTTCAGTCCCCATTGACTTTAATGGGCAAGGATCACACACTGATTATCTATGATACGTGTTTACAATGTTTTTAATAGAGAGATGATAGAAGGATCTATTTATCCAAAAGGCAGAGCATTACAGCCTTCATCTAGTTTACTCTCACAACCCTGAGAGATGATTATTGGGTAAAAACAGAAGTGACACTGATGGGGTCAGGTCGGGGAACCAACCACATGTGACCCTGCCTGGGGAGCTGGCCTGCTCCTGAGCTGTGTTCAGCTCCCCATACTCCCCGTCATGATGGGCAGCCAATCACAGACCACCATGGCATGGCAGCCAGCCATGGCAGCCCTGATCCAGGAAGGGCCACAGTATGTCAGAACATATGTTCGAACCCGTTGTCACCCACTTTGCCCCGGGCTGATCACAGGGGGCGCGGGTGGGGACAGTAGCCTGGGCTGTAACTTCAGTACTTTTCCAAGTTACAGCCCGGCTAGTCGCTGACACACCCAGGGTCAGTCCAGGGTAAACATCTGGGGGCCTGAGCACAAACATGACAATGACCCATGGGCCACAGTAGGACAAAGCTGGCCAGAAGAGGTTGCTGTCAGGTTTGTTTGTACCCATTGTCCCTGTTTTTGGATTAGGCCCTATAGTGCACTCCGATGATTCCCAAATTTTGGGTCAGGAGAACCTCATGTAGAGTCACACCATCTGTGAATGAGGTCACAATCCCAGTTGATTGTTGCATACTTTGCATGTCCTGTTGCTTTTATGATCATATTTAAGTCTCAAAACGGGAACTCACAGACAGAAATTTGGGGATCCACTGCTGTACACCAAAACACAATCTCTCCTCATTCTTTTGAACTCCAACATAATCTCAAAGAAACTTTATTGTGGAGTTACCCTGGCAGCCTCATAATATTGTCTTTTATAATGTTGCTGTTTTGCGGAGGCATCGTAATCCCTCCTAGATGGCACATTTTCTGTAGACATAACCAAAGAACTACAAACACTAAACTCTTCTGACTAAAACAGCCTACCCATTGTGGGTGCTACCATATTTTGTGCAGTATATTTCAGATACAGAAATAATGGTCCTGGTCCGAGAAGGGGAATCACTCTGACCCATATAGACAACCTTTTTTCTTTTACTATGATACAGTTGATAGCATCTTTAATGGGGAAAGAAAATGTCCCGTTGTGTTACTTTTTGCATTATCCGTGCGGTTAAGAACATAAGTAGTGCTGTACTGCGTCAGACCAATGGTCCATGAAGCCCAACATTCTGTCTCTGACAGTGGCCAATCTCTTTCCCTGGGAGAAGTACCCAACAGGTCACAATGGGCAATCCATTCCCTGTTGTTCCAGCCCTAACAGTAAGAGGTGATGTCCCCCAAACCTACTTGGCTAATAGCCATTAATGGACCTATCCTCCAAAAACATATCCAATCCCCTTTTAAAACTAGCTACACGACCAGCCTTCATCACTTCCTCTGGCAATAAATTCCACAAGTTAATTGTGCGCTGAGTGAAAAAATACTTTCTCTTATTTGTTTTAAATCTGCTGCCAGTTAATTTCATGGAGTGACCCCTTGTTCTAGTACTGTCAAGAGAGGGTAAATAATCACTCCCTATTTACACATTCCACCACTCATGGTTTTATAAACATCTATCATATCCCCTCTCAGTTGTGTCTACTCCAAGCTGAAAAGTCTCAACCTATCAAGCCTCTCTTCATAAGGGAGCCATTCCATACCCATGATCATTTTTGTTGCCCTCTCTGTACCTTTTCTAGTTCTACTATTTATTTATTTTTTAAGATGGGGTGACCAGAACTGCGCACAATACTCCAGGTGCAGTTGTACCATAGATCTATATAGAGGTATTATATTTTCAGTTTTATTTTCTATCCCTTTCCAAATGATTCCTAACATTCTTTTTGCTTTTTTGACCGCCACCACACACTGAGCTGAGGATTGCAGTGTATTAGCGACAGTGACTCCAAAATCCTTTTCCTGAGTGGTTACTCCTAATTTAGAACCCAGCATTGTATAGAGTTTGGGTTGTTTTTCCCCATGTGGACATTTTGCACTTGTCCACATTAAATTTCATCTGCCATTTGAATGCCCAGTCACCCAGTCTCACAAAATCCTCCTGTAATTCTTCACAGTCTGCTTGTGTTTTAACTACCTTGAATAACTATGTTAATTGTACTTCATACATATTTTCTTTTCTTTTTTTAATCTTGAAGTCTAAATGTATTTAGCCTAAACTTTGATCCATCTCCCCTTTCTTTATAGGTAACTTTGTTTGCTTCTCAGTGACTAGAAAGCCTGCAAGGCCTAGCAATGGTATTCATAATGCTTTCCCTTGCTTCCTTATGGCAAAGGACTGTCAGTGCTCATGGCTGAAAGGACCATATACTACAAATTCCACTATTGCTTTGGTGCACCCACATAAAACGTTCTTCCTTCCCTAAGGGAACATCAGTCACAAAGACTTCCCCTGTCTTATGTTAAGCTATGGAAACACTTACTGTGGGTACAGATCCTGTCTTACCCCAAATTGTTACAACTCAAAGAGCAAGTAGAAAGTCCAAGAACTTCTAGATAACCCAGCTGTCTGATGCGATATTGGCTTGATAGTTCAGATTTTGAATTTACCACTCGAATAATTTGTTCTTTCCTACAATCTGATACTTCTTGTTATTGTATCCTTTCCTTTGCTCCTCAGCTTCACTTTATGTCAAATTATTTCACTTTCTGTCACTCGGTTTAGGCTTCACCTGTCAAAATACATGAGCTAATTCGCTTTGTGATCACCTGTGATGGTTTCTTAGTCTCCACTGACAGAGGATTCAGCACTCACACGCCTGCAGTGCCTTAGCCATGGAAATCACCTGGGCACCCTCACTTTCACATGACAAACTGAAGAGACAAGACAAGACTGAAATGCTTTGACCAGTTTAGCTCCCCTCAGTTACTGCCAGACCTTCATACTACCTCCTAGAGTGCTCTCCATCATTCCACACCTTTGATTAATGGATGATAGAGTGTTTGCTTTGCTGGCTCGCTATCCCTGGGTGTCTGAGTTTATTGGTATCTGCATCTAAAACATGCGAAGGAGATTAATTTTGGCCCATGTGTCGGACTCTCCTTTTTCATAATTGTTGATGCTGGTGTCATGTAAATATGGACTGGTGATGCAATGATCTAGGGTGGGGTGGGACAAGGGGTACTATAATGGATCTGCTGAACTCCTGACCCAACATTCTAGAGCAGGAGTGCTCGATATGCAGCCCACAAGGCTATCCTCTGCGATCCATAGACAATTGGCCCATAGGCTATTGTCTGCAGCCCACAGAGCTGCCACTGTCCCTAAAGCCTAGGAGAGCGACTGCTGACAATGCTGAAAGGGAGATCCCTCTGGCATTTGGGCAGGAAACACAAATAGAACCAAATAAGATTGTGTCTGAAGGTTGGATTCCTGGGGTGAGGGTAGGATGGATGTGCAACCCAGTGTTAGGCCAACACATTTATTGTGGCCCACCCAGCAATTTAACAACAACCCTTTTTTAGAACCAATGGCCACTTTCCACCTGCGAGAGGATGGACTTTGAAGGCGAGAAGGTGGAATGTTGCATCTTGCCAGCTCATGGCCTAGCACTGTTTTTGACCATCTTCTTCCCTCCTGCTCAAAATCTAGGGATGGGGAATTCCCCTGTCTGCAGGTTTCATATGGTTCACCCTCTTTTCATCTGGCCCAGGAGCACTCTGCGGGGGTGGAACCCATTGGGATGTGTTGGGGAGCAAAGATCATGGCACACTGGGATGGGGTCCATTCACAGCATGCTCTGGTGGGCCTGCTAGGCCTTGCCTACTCAGAGTGCCTTAGAGGACCCCACACCTGCAAACTCCATCCCCTCTCTTCAGTCTGTAGTTCCCCACCCTTGCTATAGACAATGAGAATGGACTCAGCAAGCAGCCATACTCTGAGGGTGAACTGTTGTCAGAGCCCAGAGGTGACATTTTGAGAGCTGACTAAGAAAAAGATACCGTACAGCTGGGAGCACAGAAACAGACTGTCCCATTACTGGATCTAAGAGCCTGGGGAGATGGGCTAGGAATGGGCCCTGTTGCTGATAAGGGCTCAGTAGCAGCTACTACAGGAAAGGGTCTTGGACTCTGACACAGGGGCAGGAGGATTGCTGTGTTGACTCTTGTCATTCTGAACCTGGACTGTCCTGTCCCTGAGCTGAATTAGGAGCAATTAGGGTGATTAACTATTGGGAAGCTGAGGCTAGGCACCTACAGTCTGTTTCTTATTAAACTCCCCAGGTAGCATTCGTCCTGATGTAGACTGGCTTTTGTTGGGGTAAGCACCTGTAGCAGGCTGTCCAACAATGGAGGGAGGGCAAGCCAGGCACAGCCTCATTTCCAAGTGAACCAGCAGGCTGCCATTCCTGCCACAAGGGTGGCACTTTGAAAAGGAGGCATTGCCATGGTAACAGTGGGGTTCACTAATGCAAATCATCCTCTCTGCAGCTTTAGGGACCCTGTGAAGAACTTGAAACTGTCTTTCCTGAGGAGAACTCTAGGAGAAGGGTGGCTAAGAAACCCATGTGTCCATACTTCCCAACAGCCTTGGTTCAAGCAAGACTATCCCGCTTTTACCTCAAAGTCCTATGGTCCCACCCTTTATACTCTCAGCCTCACTTTCTGGAGGAGGAAGTCAGGCAGTTGTGTAGTGGTAATTTTAAAAGTGCAGGAGCTCTTCCTGAGAGCCCCCCAACCCCCAAAGCCTCCAAGGCTGCTGGGAGGGGGGGAGCAAAGGAAAAGTGCTGGAGCTCCGTTCCCCCGCATTCCTGCTCCACTACACCACTGAAGCCAGGCCTCCATGGATTGCCACCAGAGCGAGGCAGACCTGTGCCACTGCCAGAAGCAGGTGACTGCTTGCCACTATTGCCACCATCTGCCTCCACAGGAGATAGGAGGAAGGAACCACCAACTCCCCCATTGGCTCTATTGGAGTGGGATCGAGGGGCAGCAAGGCCCCTTGGCCCACCTTAATAGGCGGCCACCAGGGGAAATTGGCGCACTCCCTAGGAAGGAGCAAGGAGGTTCGGTCACACTTCCTGCTTGTAGCTTGGAGCTGCGGGCGGGGATGATGTTGCCAGGCAGAAAGGGACGGGCCGTGGTGGGAAGTACGACGGCCCAGCCGAGGTTGCTTGGCAACAAAAGGGGGTGGCAGCCAATAGGCAGGCATGGGTTGGAGAGCCCCTCCCCGTTGCCTCTAGGGGAGTCTCTCATCTGTTGCGCCATGCCGGCATTCCAGCCGGCTTTTACAGAGCAAGCCCTCACACTCCCTCCCTAAGGCACTGCAGGGGATACCCGGTCGCTGTAAGGGGCCAGGAAGGATTTTTTGCAAGGGTACTTTATTGGCAAATGGTCTCTTGTTTTTCGCCTTCCTTGCAGTGGCTTGTTAATATTTGACTGATCAACAGGTTGAAGTTAGAAAGGAGGGAGTAATTGTTAGTGTGAGGTCAATACAGTATGTCTTGTCGCACACTTTGCAGTGGTTTAGTGCAGTACATAGAGTTGGGTTAAGAATAAATTGGGGATAGAAGTCATCTCCATAAGAGATGGGGAGGAACGAGCAGGTGCACAGGCATGGCACGGCCAGCGCCAGGCTAAACTCCTGGGGGATGGGTGCTTAGCACACAGGTGGGCAGGGGCAGGCACGGTCCCCAAACCAGCTGCATACCAATCCCTTACTTATGTTGGTAAGGACACTGCCTCCCTCCTACCCTCTCGTGCCTCGGCAAATAGCCGACGTGCGAGGGAAATGGGGGAGGGAGGATTCAAGATGGCATTGGGGGGCACCTCCAGGCCATCACCTATTTTAGTAGGTTTACGTTGATTAATTATAGTACCGGCACTGGTCCTGAATTGCCATGAGGGCAATTACCCCCAC
The DNA here is from genome assembly GCA_003113815.1 of Sphenodon punctatus. NCBI lineage: Eukaryota > Metazoa > Chordata > Lepidosauria > Sphenodontia > Sphenodontidae > Sphenodon > Sphenodon punctatus. The sequence goes on along the minus strand of QEPC01009171.1, from coordinate 660,031 downwards.
TAGGCTGATTCATAATTCCAATTTGAATAAAGAGTGCGGCCGTTTAAACCCAGCACAGTTGTCCTTGTCTCATTTCGAAGTGCCATCAAGGCCTGTATGTGCAAGCAAGAGAAAGGCCCTTTTGAAATGGGCGTGGGTGCATTCCCACGGACCTCACCCATCTCCACACATGGAGCATCTGGCATTGGTGCCCATTGCTCTGTGTGTAGGAGGTGGGTGGAGCGCGGGAGCATGCACGCATGACCCCCCACTCACCGACTGTGGCATTCGCACGTACACCCACCCATCCCCCCTGCAGCGTTCAAATGGATGCCTCCCACCCCACCCGCACACATGGGCGAGGGGAGGGCATCCATTTGAAAAGGGCCAAAGAGACTGTGTGAGAGATGAAGGGGGTATGTGACCTGGACAAGTCACTGAGGGGAAATTACCAGTCTTTGAATACATTACTCTGCTGAAATAAGGGGGTGGATCTTATTGTATGAGGGTACAGGGCTTATGTCCCTCTTTGTCCACTTAAAATGTTAGGAGGTATGTGTGTGGGACACTGGAGCAGCAAGGCTTGGTTATCTGGATGAATCTGTCCCAGTGGCCACAATCTCAAACCCCCTCCATGCGGGATCTGCACGGCACAGTGCACTCACAATGGATCTGCGTGTGGCACACGTGGGGCATGGGATCGGCCTCACCAAGTATAGATCTAACATAAGCCTGTGAGTATCTGTAGCTGTAGACAGGGGCTCAGTAGTGATGCTGTCTAATGCACTGTGCTGATGAAACTGTGTAACTTTTAAAAGTTCTGACACACAATTAATAGACTCCTTAAAAATTCAGACTAAAAATGAATGGCTTTATACATGGTAAAAGCTGCACTTGGGAGTACTGCATTACATAGTGCTGCGAAATGCCAAGAGCTTAAATCCTGAACATTTAATTTTTGTAAATACCTATTTCCAAAAAAGCAATTCATTTCGAGGGTAATACTTCCATGCTAAACGAATCAATAATACTTTGACTGTTTCCTTATGCTATAAAACCTTAACGACCTCAAATCTGAATTAATACAATATTTTATCCCTGTGCCGAGGGCCTGCTCAAAACCTTGAGACTAGAGTGGGGTTCAAATGGTGGTTAGCCCTACTGGCATTGTAACGGCACAGGCAAGATCTTTACTTGGAAGAGTACAGCTGTGCAAAGCCAAGGTTTTTTTTCACTGCAATTGACCCTCCCCCCCCTATATTCTTCCCATTCTATCGCATTTTGCCAAGCTGAATTTTCCCTCCTCTGAAAATGTTTCTGTCACACAAAGTTTTGTCCTTGCAAAATTTAAAGCTATTAAGCAGTATACTAGCACCTCTGCTGGTGTAAACTGATGTGATTCTGCCGACTCCAAAGGGTGTGTGATGATTCAGCTGGGGGTCTGGCTCATAACACTTTTGGTGAAGGAATGGGTATCTAAGTGAGAAATGGATTAGTTAGGTTCCATTGTACCTTTTAGTCACAGACCAGCATGGGATGAAGCACCACAACAGAAGCTTTGAGAAAATGTAGGAAATGCTTATGATGGGACCCAGGACTTGGTGGAATATGAATTAGAATCTGTTTGGTTTCTAGACTGTGATGGCTAGATGGCACACCTGCTGCCCAGACTCCCCTCTTGCTTTTGCTTTAGCCTTGGCCCTGCTTAGACCTGGCCTCCAGAGCCCTGGCCTGATCTTCATTTCATGATCATCTAGGCTACCTGACTCCTTGGTTTGTCCCTTGGTACGGAACCAACCTCTTACCTTGCTTTGGCTAATGACCTAGCTCCTGCCATCCCACAGTTAGTATTGCCCAGTTAGGATCGCTTCTCTGTCCCAAGCTGACAGATAAACTTCTCTAAAGCCCAGAGGTATTCTTAACCAAGAAGCGGGGTCCATTCTGCTTCACTTTATTTACAGTTTGTAAGCTCTTAAGTAGCATCCAAACCCAGATATGGCACAGAGGTCCTTTCTCACCAACCCTTAAGTTTCCCCCAAGACTCTGGTTATCCCTGCTTCAGCTGGATCAGCAACTACAGGCTTCTGCTTCCTCCATCTTCTCCTAACTTCTGGGCATCCTAGGCTACTGTAACAGGGATGGCCTTGGGCCGTAGTTTTTTTCAGGATCAGGACCCCAATGGGCTACACCACCCCAAAGATTTTCCACCACTAACTGCTGGTTTATTTTCAGTGCAGGTCTGGAAAAACCAAGCATGATCAACAAAGTCCCAAAACCTTCCCTTGAGGTGCTGCAGCAAGCCACTGTCTAGGCTAGGGCTGAAACCCGCCCTTGCATTTTTGCTAAATCTCGGTGAGAATCAGCTTCTTGCTGAGATTTGTGAGAATACAAATGGGTCGAGCATGGGCTGATTCTCAATCCATTCTCACACGACCGAAAACTGGCACCTTACATTGCCGAAAATTGGCACCGTGCATGTCCAAAATGGCCTCTGTAGCCATTTCTGCGCATGTGCAGCTTCTGATGACCATTTTGAGCATACAAAGAGTGTCTTTAGGGTTTCGAGAATCTCATGAGATTCTTGAGAACCCTCAACAAATGCTCTGTGCATGCGCAAAATGGCCACTGGGCGCTGCACGTGTGCATAAATGGCTGTGGTGGCCATTTTATGCATGTGCAGAGTGCACCCGAGATTTTCAAGCATCTTGTGAGACTCTCAGAAATCTCAGTGAGATCTCGCGAGATCCTGCCAGGGGCTGCAAGAACATGCGGGATTCTCGTTTCAGCCCTAGTCTAGCCCCTGCCTTACTTACAGTCCAGGCCTCTGTCCAGGCCCCAGGGCAAACCTCTTGGCCCCTTAGCCAGGTCTCTTTCTAGACCCTAGGGTCAGCATTCTGGATAGCTCCCTGCAGAGCCCAGCCCCAGGCCCATCTGGCTTAGCAGCCAGAACCTGACTGCTAAATCCCTGTGCTTGCAAGTTTTATGGTCCTAGGCATGGACACAGCAACTAGCTAGCTCCCTTAAATGGACAGGCACCCATCCAGACTCCAAAGGGTTTGCATCCTGCCAGCACTTATGGTCCTGCCCAGTTACAGCTATCTATATAACCCAGTTCCGCATTAGGGCACTTAGGCTTGTTCCATTAGTCCTCTTGTGGTACCCCTTCAGCATTGTTGAGTGACTGGCTGTTGGTTGCAGAGGGACCAGATGCTGCAACAACGTATCCATGCAACACTCTGTCATATTGCTGCTCTGCAATGCCAACCACCACCACCTGTTACCGCTGCCTTTTGTCTGCCTTCTGCAGGATAGCAAGCTCTTATAAATATATATACTCTTCAGAACACTCTCTTTGTCCTGCACGTTGGAGAAACTACGCCAAATAAAGCCATGCACCACCTCTCTGCTATGGATCAAGAAGTGAACCATGGAGAGCAAGAGCATACTGCAATTTACAGCAGACCCTGTGAACAGGATGTGGATTTAATCAAAATGTCCCTTTAGGCTTTCTTTACATTGGGGAAATTTACCAAACATGGTACGCCAACTTTTTTTTTTTTTTTAAATTGTTATAAGAGGATGGGTAGAGAGGAGACTGCCCAAGCAGCTGATGGCAGTGGATTATTAATTATTATTATTATTTTAGATTTTGATCCCACCCTCCTCCACAATGGATTCAGGGTAACTTACAAAAACCAGTCACCTTCCAAAATACATTACAGTTTTCAAAACAAGTTCATACATTCACGTTTCTAAAATTACAATCTTCCCTCCTCATGCCTATATCTGCCCCTCTCACGGGTGTGTGTGTGTGTCATGTTATGACATGCACCCCCTTTCTCCCATGCCTGTATCTGCCCCTCTCGTGTCCCCTAAAACGCTGGGTCAGGGCATGGCATGAACTTTATCCTGCCCCCCCGTCCCCATACACTTTCTAAGAAGTCAAGGCATAAGCCCCATCCTTCCATCTCAGGTTCATGGGACATTCTCCTTACGGAAAGTCACTGCCATGAGGAACAAACTCTCTGTCCCCAAGCCCTGAATGCCAACTGCATACAGCTGCCTGCAGCCACTTCCACCCTGATAAAACCAAAAAATAGTTTCTTCCAAAGGGCCACATTCTTGAAGTGACACTCCTCCACTTTTTTCTGGAGTAGCATCTTCTCAATAACCAGCCTTTGAGTAATCACCTTCTTGACATTCAGGGACAGAACCAGCACTTTAGGGGACTGAATGTCCTAACTTGGAGGTATTCTAGAGTTAGCTTTCTGTTGAATAACACACAGCAGAAGTTTCTTCAAAACAGAACTTTACTAAGAACTTAGAAGACATGCTTCCATACTGTACAGACTGCATGGGACAAGGTGGAGGACAGAGAGAGGAGACAAGGAGGAAAAAATAAACTGTTTCATCCCCTGACCCTCCCCCTACTGGACTAGCCCCATATTAAGCTTGTAGGGCTTGCAATGGGCTTTTACTTGTGACTAGGGGTGGGAGCCCGGGGTAATTACCGGATACCGGATTTACCAGTTTCCGGTTCTCAAAGAACCGGATTCCCGGATTAAATCCGGTATCCGGTACCGGTTTTATTTCATTGATTTCAATGGGGCACTGTGTCCCCATTGAAATCAATGAAATACAATTAATTCCTCCCCCCT
>QEPC01009171.1:616469-628969 GCA_003113815.1 Sphenodon punctatus | reverse complement strand
TTCACTGATTTCCCTCATCTCTTCCAATTCACCCATGTTAATGAAGCCAATTGAATTATTTCTCAACTTATATCAAATTAACAAAACCGCCTATTATCCTACTCAGCACTGTCAAGGAGGCGAAACCCGCGATCCCATAATTGGGCTGATCGCCAAAATTCCTCCTTAGCCCCTCTAACGGCGACTAGTCTTTTGACCACAGTACTAGAGGGTGGGTTGGGTGGGGCTGACTCGCTGAGATTCTGGGGCCGAATGCAGGCTCTCCACCGTCGTGGCCCCTCCCCGCCTGAAAGGGGCGGGGCCACATTCAAAGCGCGGGTTCCACCGCACTCAATCTGCCCAGCAACAGGGCGTACCACTGATGAGCATGATAGCATGCTCAACAGCGCGGCTCAGATCCTTATTCTCCGCCCACCTCCGTGCTCATTCCCTGAAGGCGGGGGGGCTTGACAAATACCCCGTCGCTGCCATTTCGGCGGCGAAGAGGACTTGTACAGAAAAATCCCAGATCAACCTCTCCACCCACCTCTGTGCAGACGTACACAGGGCGTTTTTAAACGAGCAAGTCGGGGGGGGCGGGGATCTGTGTCTGCTGAGTGACATGGCTGCACGTGGAGTGAGTTGGGAGCCAGTGACCCCTTGCTGCCCAGGAGCTGGTGCAGCTGCTGGCAGTCCTGGGCCACAACAAAGGTGCATATTACTGGGCGGGACATAGAGGAAGCTGCCGTCTGAACTGCTGTCCTCCATGGCATTGACTCTTCCTTGTGCATCACGGGTTTTTTTGTTGTTCTTTGAGCCAATGCGGTGTTGTATTTTGCATGGGCATCCTTTAAGAGCTCCCCATGGAGCTCCCAGCAGGACTGTGGGTGGGACCAGGGAGGCGGCCAGGTTGCGGACAGGTCTGCTGGCATGGGTAGGAGCCCTGGTTCATACAAGTGGGGAATACATGGGTTCCTTTCCCCACGCACCCTTTTGCCTTGCCCCACATGGGGCACTCCAGATTTTTCAGGAGTGCTTCGTGTGTGACCATGAGTGGCTGGTGAGTGGGTCATGGAAGCGCGCTTCCCGATGCAGCACTGTCACACGAGCAGTTGGACGTGTGGATGGTGGGTGGCCATGCGTGGATGTGTCTAATTAAAAAACATCCCTGGTCACTCAGAATCTTTCCTAGATATCCAGCCAACAACTTCCACACAACATGGCATGAATATAACTCTTAGTTTCCCCCTTATGTCCTCTCCTTTCTTTTCCTTTCCTCTTCAACTCATACTAGCTAATGTCATTATCCTTTCTCCCCCCTCTGGCTCAACAACCTCAGTGCTATCCTTTACCTCTCTCTTTTTCATTTAACTTCAGGCAGATACCTATAAGTTATATAGAAAATGCATTTGGGAGCTAATAAGCGCCACCTAAAATGTGTTACCGTTATGTTTCCTATATATGTCACATATTACAAAGGCAGCAAAGAAAGGCTAGAAAAGTGTTTTGTTATCAGGAGCAGCATTAGAATTGACAGGGCGTGGGATGGGTGGCAGGGTTGCTGGGACAGGGTTGTGTAGCGGGCCCCAGAAGAAGCATCTACACGAGAGCCTCAGGAATGGTGGCAATATGGCCTTAGGAGCCCCACTGCCACACCTGATCCAGAAGGCCCTAGAAGAACCACTGATGCCACCATTCCAGGGCCTCTGAAAGTACAAGGCTAGATGCATAGGCTCTGGTTGGCCCTGAGTAAGGAAGTACAGTATTTCACATTCTTCCACTTTGAAGACAGGGTACCTCAGTAACCTCCCACTGTATTTAAACACCTGTATGAAAGCATCTTAAGGGTTCAACTTCACACACCTTAAGGAGGGCTGTGTCCATCAATGTCTAGTAGATTAGTTGCTTGGGAAATACAGCCTCTTGACTGCTGGAAGCTTGGAATGAATGATGGGAGATGAATGGATCCATATATATAATGTTTTTGAACACTCCTACCCCTGAGGCACCTAGTTCTTGACACTGTTGGAGACAGTGTTGGAGACTGCTGTCTGGCCCAGTTTGGCAAGTCTTTAGGTTCACAAAGATAGATCAACATCTAAGGTAGGAAACTATTGTTCTTCCCATTTTACAGAAGAGGACCTGTAGCTGAGATTGATTAAATGACTTGCTCAAGGTCACAAAGGAAGACTGAAGAAGAGCCAGGGATTTAGTTGTAGTCCAGTACCTACTATAATCACAAGATTTATCCCAATGCAATTGCAAGTTACTGCTGATTTGTAGCTGACAACATAAATACTCATTCTATTAATGCACATACACAGGGAGTAGACCACACTACCTTATGAGCTGTCAACAGGCTTCTGCCATGGGAGGAATGGGAGCTCTCAGTAATAAAAAGGCTAAGCGACTGGAGAATGAGATCATTACAAATGGTTAAAACTTCAGCAGAACTGGCTGATTCTACCCATAATGGGCAGCAGTCCCTTTAGCCAGACTGACAGAAGGCGGGAGGATGGGGGCCAAGTATTACATGTGCATCACATTACAGTGATGCAATTGGGGTTGCATTAAAAAATATCAGTGTTTAACAAAGTTGAAGACAGACATACTGTGAGCTGCTGGAGGCTCAGTTCTATGGGCACCAGAAGGGGGGACATTTTCCCAGTGGCATAACTTTCCCCAAAACTTTGTGGGGGCACTGAGGAATGGTGTATGGGACGCTAAAGCAATAGCGGCAGGTGGGAGTTAAGCTTCTCCGTCCTCCCTTCCATCGACTTACAACAAAGTTCTGGTGGAGACCAGAAGTGGTAGGTTGGGGCTCTTCAGTTTGGAGAAGAGAAGACTGAGAGGAGATATGATAGAGGTCTATAAAATCTTGAGTGGTGTGGAACTAATAAACAAGGAGCAGTTATTTACCCTCTCAGCTAGTACTAGAACTAGGGGATACTCCATGAAACTCATGGGTGGCAAGTTTAAAACAAATAAAAGAAAATATTTTTTCACTCAGTGTATAATTGGGTTGTGGAATCTACTGCCAGAGGCTGTGGTAAGGGCCAGTACTATAGCAGAGTTTAAAAGAGGTTTGGACAAGTTTCTGGAAGATAGATCCATTAGCAGCTATTAGCCAGACAGGATCAGGGAACTGGAAGGGGGAGGCAGCAAAAGGAGTCTACAGACATGTGATTGAGGCTGCCCTACCCTAACCTGCATGGGTTGTGCTTTCCTGGGAACATGAAGGGAGCTGGGGGAAACAACAGGGAATGGATCCCCCATTGTGATCAGTAGGGTGCTTCTCCCAAGCTACTGTGATTGGCCACTGTCGGAGACAGGATGCTGGGCTAGATGGACCATTGTCTGACCCAGTATGGCACTTCTTATGCAGTGGAAAGCATGGAGCCAGTGAGGGACTCAAAGGGCTTGTTCACATGAACTGAAGTAATTACCCCTTAACTTACACTACACTCTACTTTTGTTCACATAAACACAATCAAAGTAAGGAGCTGTTCCCCTTTGGGATATGTACGAGTAGGTAACTTGCTCTCAGGGTAAGGAAAGTGGGTTCCTTAAAATGTGCTTAGGCACTTAACACCTAACACTGGACATACACACAATCATTAGCTGCTGGGAAGCTGCTCCTCCCTGGGTACTTACAAAGTATGAACTCTTGCAAAGTGGATTATTATCATTAGAGTAAGTCCTCTTGAGTGGGTGTGTGTCACGGAGGAACATAGGGTCACACACGTGTAACACGGGTCTACATGTAGACTACAAGTCTGGTAAATATGTAATGCAAAAGGTTCCACATGTATGTAAGGTTACAATTGAGAACTGTAAAACTCAAATTAGGGCTGTGATACGTTACCAAGCTACAGGAAATGCAAAGAGATACAAAGAATGTGTATTTGAGAACCCTAGCCAGACAGACCTGCGGAGATGCAAGACGACCTTCATGTTTGCCTGGGTTGCCTACGTGACAGGTCACCCATTTCCATTTCCCCAAAGGCGGGAAAATGAGAGACAAAGAATGGGGACGGGTACTTAAGAAAAGGCCATTAAGCCAGCTTGGCTATCGCTTGCCCAGAGTCACTTCGAGCAGTTACATCTGCATACAAAAGCCTGCCAGCAAGTCAGGTTGGAGACCATGAACTAAGAGAGACATGATTTTGCTTTTCTACCAACTAAGTCTGGAGACCCAGTCGCTTACACCAAAGGACTGAGAGAAACTTATGGACCTTTTTAGGGTAAGATGTTTATTTAGGAACTCAACCAGTATAGTTTAGTAATGTGTTATTTTTACCTTTGATTTCTAGTAACCACTCTGTATCAACAATCTTGCTTATGTAATCAATAAACTTACTTCTTATCTTTATGAAGAAGTGTTTGTGTCTAACATTGGAACACAAGTGAGCAACAAGAGTTCTCAAGCTCTTACAAACCCAGAAAGTAAAGAGTCTGTAAACGGGAAGGATCGGGCCCTTGAGTGACAAAGGAGTTGTCCCTGTGGCAGACTTGAATTAACCAGAGAGAGAAACTAATTCAAGCGGGCTGTGCATGAGGGAAACTGAGTCACTCAAACCCGGTAAAGTGGGGGTGCGGACCCTCCATTCCATGACAGGGTGAGGGGGGGAGGGATTATGCTCTTTATGTGAATGCAACCAAAGATAGGGCATAATTGATGGGTGTAATTAAGGGAAAACTCCTCATCAAGCTCAAAACACTAGATGTGGGGATCCAGTTGATCAGTCAAAGCATTTGGGCATTCCATGGGGGAAAGCACTGTGTGCACACATAGAAGATACCATGGTGGTCAGCCAATAACAGAGGGTGAAAACAGGCATGCACGTATCATCCGCTTTATCACCATTTTAACATTTCTTATGCCTGTTGCAGGGCTGCATAGGGCGCCAATACAGCCCTGCAACATGCGTAAGAAATGTTAAAGCAGAGTTACATGCATGTCTGTTTTTGCCTAGAGACTTCCCCACCTTTACACACATGGAATAGTATATTGAGAAGTCCATATACAGCAGTGGAACCAGTCCTGGACTAAGGCATTATGCCACCTGTATACAGATGGTAGATACTGGCCCATCCAAGTTACCAGTGCAAAGCTGAGGGAGGAGAGTACGAACATCCTACTCTTTACATTACCCCTTTACATCTTACTCTTTATATTACCTCTCTTCCAAAGCATTTTAAATACCATGCGCCCTTGAATATTCCAAGTGGTTAAATGCATTTTGCATTCAGCAAAAAAGATGCTAAAAAGACTAAAAAAGAGAAATGCTAAAAAAGAGAAAATAACTGCATCGTATTAGAAAACAATTATAGACAACTCTTGATTTCCAATATATCTACAGTGCTTTCTACATAATTCAATCATGGGCTTAACTGACCCTGCATTTAATTTTCTCAAAACCTCTAGAACTACATCATTTGGATTTTAAAAAATAACACATCTTCTAAACTTCATTTTGATCTGTTCTTATTCCTCCAGGCAGGTATTATTAGAAAATGCAATCACAAGCTACAGCAAGTTGCCATTTTGATAAAGAAGGCCAAAATTCATAAGGCAATAGAAGGAGAGGGGGGTGGAGGTGGGAGAGATGAAAAAGAGCTGTAATAATAAAAGGTGATTGCATCTAAAAGTTGTGGGTGTTCTGATTGTTATTGGCATAAGTACTTTCATGTTGCTCTGTGTAAGCTGTGATATGTGCCCCAGAGATCATAAAAACATGACCACAGCCCTTCTTTCAATCAAAGTGATAAGACTTAACTTGATTGTTATAAGAGAAAATGCTGTATTTTTGTCTTCCTCAAATGAATGACTAGTTGTGTCTCCAAAGTCAAAGCAAGCATGGGCCTTGTGGTTAAGGCACTGGACGGAGACACAGAAAATGTTGTGTTTAATTTTTAGCTTTCAGCCTTTCATATAGATGCCCTTTCTGACTTCGGGCATGGCAGGTTTAACTACAGTTCAGCAATGCACATGCTTCCATCCACTCTTCTTTAGCAAAGCACTTGAAGAATATACTTAACAATCTACTTAAATCCCACTGAAACTACTGGAACCGAGGCACATGGTGCTTGATCCTGCCTGGGCAACCCAGAGGGCATAAAAGGGTCATTTGTTCTGGATACCACACATGAAAGATCCTCACAATGAAAATGGGATAAAAGTTTGAACATACTGGGACCTATGTGGAATTCTGCCCTGAAATTTCAAGAACTTCTGAATAGCCATTGCTGTAGCACTCTGATTGCGAAGGGAATCCACAACACCAGTGAGCAAAGCAAGGGACAGATTCCCCCAGTAGTACCTGTTGTGAAGGTCAACCACCCCCACAAACAACTCTGCAGAAGCTTGCAGGCTACAGAACGTGTGGGATCACGCCATGGACTGGCACTGCACACATCCACAATACTGCAGGTATGTGGCTGTAGAACCAGTAGATGATTATTATGAAAGTCACTCTTCCCCATGTGTCAATATCACCTATTAGCTGCAAACGTAGGGGTCATACTGCAGGCTTTGGATATACAGGCACATAAAAAAAAGACAGTGAGCACAATCCAGAACCCCTGCGTGTGCGACTTACACATGCACACACTTGTGCACATACATGTGCCTGAATCCCATGTGGTTTCTGCGTGGTTTACACATGCTCCATAGTTCTGTAACAGGGGTGTACGCAGGTTGTGCATGGGTTGCATGCTCATACGCACACGTTGTGTATGCTCCACATGCATGTCTGTGGGGGTTGGGATTGACCCCAGTGCTTGTCCAGAAGAAAAAAAAGACAGGTGTCTTGGGATAGGGAGACAAAGTAACAAATACATAAGATGTGATAGTACAGTTCATAAATGGTCATCAGTAGTGATAAATACCCATTGCTTAGCCATAATCTAGTTGCAGTTATTCTGTGCATTCATTCCCCTTCTGTAAAATGGGTATAGTACTTCTCTCATCCCTTGCATATGGTATCTGCTTAAGCTATGAACTCCTTAGGAAGAGGTTGTCTCTTGCTATTTGTACAGCACCTAGTGCAATGGGGTCCTGATCTTGCTTAGTGTTTTTGGCACTCTAATGCCTATTGATAATTATATTTCAAATACATCCTTTTATCTTTCTAACAATAAATATGTTGGATTTCCTTAATCCAGAAGGGGTAAAAAGGAGACCAAGAGCACTGCAGTTGAAACAGGATGAGATCTGAGCCACACCAGAGGACTGATAGAGTAGGTCTATTGTGGTTCTTCTAGTTACTACCGCCACCTTCTTTCTACACTGGTGGCCTCATCCAGTGTCCATTGACGTCAGTAATAGGGCTGAGATGACAGCAAGTGTTCCCATTCTGAAGGGAAATACCGGGCTTTGGGGAATGCTAGCGAGTGTCCATTGGTACTTTGCCAGTTTCCAGCAATTCCATGCTTGTGTCATTTTTGACACTTCCTGGGACCTTTTTGTCACTTCCCAGAACTTTTCATCACTTTCTGGGATTTCTTCATCACTTTCTAGGAATTTTACGACAGTTTTACAGCATTTTCATGGCAATTTCCAGCACTTCCCCAGTGCTTAGCTGGCATGTTTTCATCTCCACAGCCCCCAGGGGGGTGTGTGGGGCACACATAGGGCTTGGGAATGGCCCACAGCAGCCCTGTTCAACTTGCAAAAGATAATGAAAAATGTCAAAAATAGCAGGAAAGCCTAAGTTTCCACATTATGCTAATCTTGGCAAATGTCCTGCTTCCAATAGAAGCAGTACTTGCCAAGATTTTTTGTTTCAGGTCTAGTCAATAACAACTCTTCCACTGACTTAAAGAGTGCAGAAAAAGGATGAATCAGGGTCCTGGGGTAAGTCTTGTCCAAATCCAGCCCCAAGGAAACCCAACCACATGGGATCTTTGGCACACGTTCCTTTATTCCAGTCTCCAACACGGGCCCATATATGCTCAGGGGTCCAGGAGCCTCCCCCAAGGCCCCGCCTGGCTCGACACAGTCCCTCCTGACCAGGTAGCAAACCCCACAACCTCTTCATTCGCTGGCATAGGCTGCCAACTCAGTCGCCTCCACCCTGTAACCTGCCCACTTCCATCCCAGCTCCTGGCTCGGTTACCTCCACTCCGGATTTCACACCTAGAGCCTTCCCCTAAGACTCTGCTGCCAGACTGCTAGTCAGGTGCCATCCCTCCTGCAGCCATGTAGAGACAGAGCTCTCCCTGGCTCTTGCCTCCCTGGATCCCTTGTGAGACAGAGCTTCCAGTTTCCTGTCTCCTGCCAGTCCTTCCTCTCGTACCGCATTCACACCTTGCAGTGGCGGTACTTCGGACAGGAGAAGACGCAGCGGGGGAAGGAGGTGGAGTCCGTCACAACTTCCAGTGCAAACGGGGTTTTGCCACAACAGTATTCGTGAATGACAGGGCTGGATTTCGAGACGTCATTCGCGAGTATTGTCGCGGCAGAACCTTGTTCGCACCAGAAGTTGTGACGGCTTCTGCTTCCTTCCCTGGCTGTGTCTTCTCCTTGAGGGAGTGCCGCCGCTGCCCCCCCATATGGTGTGCATGCAGTATCAGTCTTCTGAGCTGGTCCCCAGTTAGCTGCTCCATTAGCCTAGCCATCAGGGCTAACCTGGCTGTGGCCCATTAAGGCACTGTCCTGTGCTGCCACAGCAGCTGTTTTTGCCCTGCTGGTGCTATCTTGGGCCAGTGTTAATCTTCCTTAAAGGGGCAGGCTCCCTGCTACAAAGGAAGATAGCAAATCTGTTGTCCAACTGCTAAAAGTCATCTCCAATTCACAGGCTAACATGGCTTGGTGAAAACTCCACTCATACAGTCATTGGACTGATACATTTAAATATCTGGATATCAGCCAGGTCTACAGTAGAGGCAGGCTACATTGTTATGGGGCTGTTCTTTGTTCCTTAAAATGTTTAAAATAACCTAGTCTGGACAAAGTAATCCTACACTAACCCAGTATTTCCCATCTCTAATCCAGTAGTAAACTCCATGGGAAAATATCACATACATGAACTAGTCCTGATGTAGCCTATATGTAGCAATTCTACTATGGTTTTAAAAAAGACTGCATATTTTCCATATTTCACTAAATATGCTCATCCAGTAAAAATATCCTTGAAAAAAACAACAGGCATTTTCTGGATCTGTTTACCATAGGTTTTTATTCTGCCATCCATCATAGCTAGGAGTGTACCAAATATTTAACCCTCTTCTGACTACAGGGTTGCATGGTATCCCAAATGTTGTACCAAAAAAACCCCAACGTAAAACATTTTTAGCAAACCTGAACCACTTCATATTCCATGTATTCCTCAAGGATAATGGGGTCAGGATTGTGCCCTACTGGTTCATGCCCCCCAAGCTGTATTTTAAAAAAAACTGAAGGTGATTACTAGGATACTAATGGGGTATGATTGACCCCTATTGGAATGAATGGGAAAATAAAAGCACCATATGCCAAGGCTTGTGGGGTCATATTTGCCCCAAACACAATGTAGAATTTTATCTGTTTTCATAATATCCCATTTTATGTATGTACAGAAGATTTTCATTACAACTGTATGGGGGGAGGGGGTTAATACATTTTTTTTTTTACTTGCAAGGTTGTATTGAAAAAAAATGACCCTATTAGGCTGAAGGGGTCATTTCGACCGCACTATTAGTTATTATGGCAGCTGGCTATTGAAATGTAGACAAGCTCCTGATAGCTCAGGCTCTTGAAATGCAGACCAGGTGAGTCTGCCTGCAAGTTATCACCTACTTTATCTTTGTTTGCTTATGAATGGAGAGAATATTGAGATGTTAACATTTCCTTAAGGCTAGATGTTATCTTGTTTGCATATGAATATGCTGTCCCTGACACTGGGGGATGGAGGGTCATAGTAACCCCACAAACATTTGTGTCGAACATACATTTCTGTACCAAACACAATAACATTTAAATTTTTAATGTGAAACTTTAGTCGTATTCACATCAATCATATTCATATTTTTCAACTGTGATGTAATTGGCATATATCATACTCCATTCGCAGATTAATACAGTAGGTTTTTATAGGTGGAGAAGGGTTTTTAAAAAACAACACATTAGTGAGTATTTCCGAGTTTCTGAAATTCGGGTCTGAGCTTTCGGCCTGCTTCTCACTAAGTTAGAGGATGCTCGGAACTCAGATGCAGGGGGCAGGAAGGGGGGGGCAGAGGACAGGAGGCAGGAGCCAGAATATGCTATAGAGTGTAGCCGTTGTTTGAATGCAGTCTTTCTGAGCATGCTTTCTTGGGACCATGCTGAGAAATGTAGTCCAGCATGCTTCCATAGAGCCAGCTGTTCTAATGCTGCGTGTGAACATGCTGGACTACATTTACCAGCATGTTTCCAAGAGATTTGAGCATTAGAGGGCATGCTCAGAGAGACTGCATTCAAACAGTGGCCACACTTCACAGCAGTACACCAGCTCCTGCAGCTTTCAGGTGAATTTGTATCCCCACCTTCACTGCCATCTGCTACCCTCTTCCCTGCCTGTGCTGTCCCTGCCCCTCCTTCCTGTCCCCTGCTGCCCACGGCTAAGGATTCTGCCGAGAGCCGAGACTGATTCCTCAGCCATTTGGCACTTGGCAAAACGAGGTCGAATATACTAATACTTGGTAAAACGGAGGAAATCCAAAGGCTGAGTTTCAGCCCTAATCACAGCAGTGTCTGGAGCACCTTCCAAATAGCGATATTTATGGTATTTCTCCCTATGCAAGGTGGAAAACTTTAATGGACACTTGCATAATTAAAGGTAACCTGCAATATTTTGTTACGTTGTGTCATTCAAATGATATTTGGGTTCACAATAGGATTAGTTAAATTCATGGAGGATAGCTCCATAAATGGCTAGTGCTTGGGAGAAATCTGACTGAAATTGTGGCTGGAAATAAATGATGGTGGGGGCGGGCGAGGATTCACTCTGTATATGTGCTGGTTTTATACACTATGACTGCAATCTGGCTATTCTGCTGTGCAGGCAGAACCTGCACCAGAGGAAAGCCCTGGGACACTGGCAGCCACAGCGCTAGATCCAGCTCCGGTCCCTGCGCCATGCCAGGGGAGTAGAGGAGGTGGGGCCACAGAGGAAGCAGCAGGAAGGGGGGCTAGTGGGGGTGCCCTGACCCCAAGAAGCCATGGCACGCTGACCCAGGCAGCCCCCAAAACCGGTCCACAGCACTCGCCCTCAATCGCAGGAGCCCAGGACAGTCCCCCGCGAGACCCTGCCGCTCCCATACCTCTCTATGTACTGCAGTGCTGGGATGGGAGCTGGGTCACACAAGGAACCATCCAGGGCTCCCGCAACTGACGGTGAGTGTTGTGGGCTGGTTTCGGGGGCTGCCAGGGCTGGCACATGCAGAAGCTTCAGAGGGTCAGGGCGGCTGGTGCCTGTCTCCCTATGGCAGTGCCTGCCTTGTGCCTGCTCCAAGCAGGTGTAAGTCCCCGCAGGCACAGCCAGTCCATTTGCAGGAGAGGGGGCAGTGGGCTTCCCCATGGGGGAGCCGGGACCCGCACCTCCCACTCCTGGCCGCTTGCTCTATCTTGGCCTCTCCGCTGGTGCACAGTCCCTTGTGCTAGTGGCGGTGGGAGCTGAGCCGGATCACGGTCATTATCTAAGGCATCTAGTGATGGCCACTGGTGTAGAAGGACCATCTGTCTAACTCAGTTTGGAAGCCCTTATGTCCTTCTTACACACATTTTTAATTTATTGGATTTTTAAAAATATTTCTTGATCTCATATTTATTTATTTATTTATTTATACAAAAAAATTTATCCCACCCTTCCTGCCCACAGGGCAGTCTGGGGTGTTGAACAGCAAATATAAAAACAATAAAACAACAATTAAAACAGTTAAAATTCACAAAAATGCAGGGAAGAAAACTTCCACCCCCACCTCCCTCCCCTTCGCCAAAGGCCTGGCGGAAGAGCCAGGTCTTACATAAATGTTGAAATAACAGGAGAGTGGGGCCAACCAAAGCAGCTCCAGGAGCGAATTCCACAGCACAGGGGTGGCCACCGAAAAAGATCTAACATCGGTGGTCACCCACCACGCACGGGGAACCTCCAAGAAGGCTCCCACAGATGATCTCAAGGGTCACACAGGCACATGGGGAATGAGGCGGTCCCAGAGATAAGTAGGGCCCAGGCTGTGAAGGGCTTTAAAGGTTAAAACCAGCACCTTGAAGCTGGCCCAGTGCTTTATAGGCAGCCAGTGCAAAGCCCGGAGCACTGGTGTCATGTGCTCCCCACAGCCTGCTCCCGTAAGGAGATGGGCCGCGGCATTCTGCACCAGCTGCAGCCTCCGCACCAGCTTCTTGGGCAGCTCCATGTAGAGCGCCTTGCAGTAATCCAGTCTCGAGGTGATGAAGGCATGGATGATGGTGGCGAGGTTGGAGTCTGAGAGATACAGCCGAAGCCGCCGGACAAGATTTAACTGCCAAAATGCACTCCCCGCCACAGCCACAACCTGAGATT
>QEPC01009171.1:600128-616292 GCA_003113815.1 Sphenodon punctatus | reverse complement strand
CCCCCAAGCCCTCGCCCACCAACATCGCCTCTGTCTTGTCAGGATTCAATTGCAGATGGCTCAACCTCATCCAAGTCCCCACAGCTGACAGGCACTGGGAAAATAGGAAGACTGCGTGACCTGGGTCGGTGGGAAAAGAGAGGTAGAGCTGAGTGTCATCAGCATATTGATGACACTGCATGCCCTGAAACCCTCTCATGATCTCCCCTAACGGCTGCATATAGATGTTAAACAAGAGGGGGACAGAATGGCAGCCTGTGGGACTCCACACGTGAGGTCCCGGGGAGAAGACGTACACTCCCCCAAGACCACCCGGTGAGTTATCCCAGCCAGAAACAAACAAAACCAGTCCAAGACCATCCCGCCAATCCCAGCACGGTCCCACAGGCGAGTCACCAACACCTCATGATTGACTGTGTCGAATGCAGCTGAAAGGTCTAGCAGGACCAATAAGATCGGACGACCCTGGTCCAATGCCAGATAGAGATCATCAACCAAGGCCACTAATGCAGTCTCCGTACCATACCCAGGCCGAAACCCAGACTGAGAGGAATCAAGGAAACCAGTGCGGTCCAGATGTTCCTGGAGCTGCTGTGCCACAGCCCGCTCAATAACCTTCCCTAAAAAGGGGAGGTTAGAGACCGGCCGATAACTGACAGGAGCATCAGCATCAAGAGATGGTTTCTTAAGCAGGGCCCTAACCACAGCCTCCTTCAGGCAGTCAGGCACCCTGCCCTCCCAAAGGGAGGCACTAACCACCCCAGCCAGCAATGGCAATAATGTCTCCTGGCTGGTTTTCATCAAACAGAACGGGCATGGGTCTCGTTTGCAATTGGTGGCACGAACAGATCCCATCAAGGACTCCACATCGGCAGGCGACACCATATGAAACTGATCCCACAAAACGGGACAGGATGTGGCATCCATAGCCCCAAGATGATCCTCTGCAATAACTGTGGTACCGAAATCGTGGTGTATGTGAGCGATCTTATCTACAAAGTACTCAATAAACCCATCACAGGATTGCTTCAGGTCCAGGTGGAGGAAGGCAGGACTGACCAAGCCTTTCACTACCCGGAAAAGCTCTGCTGGATGTAACTTTGCAGATGCAATCAAGGCAACAAAAAACTGCCTCTTTGCTGCCTGCACTGCCACAGCATAGGCCTTTAAACTTCTCTTATGCTGTGATCGATCATACTCATCGCAAGTCCAGCACCACCGTCGCTCTAACCGGTTGCTCTCCCGCTTCAAACACCGCAGGCCCTCAGTAAACCAAGGAGACCTGCGGGAGACTCGGGAGGGCAGCGGATGCCTGGGAGCCACTCTGTCAATGGTCTCGGCCAGCAAGGTGTTCCAGAAGGCTACGAGATCATCGACTGAGTGGGTGTCAAGGTCCAGGGGAAACTCCCCCAGAGCATTCTGGAACCGATCCGGTTCCATAAGTCTCCGGGGACGGACCAATCTAATAGGTCCTGCACCCCGTTGGGGGCTGACATGCGCCAGGATGCATGCATTAGGGAGGTAATGGTCAGATCATGACAAAGGCTCCACCCCCCTAACTCCTACTAACTGACCCCCCGCCTCAAGGCTGGTGCAGAAAACCAAATCAAGTGTATGTCCCTCCTCATGTATGGGGCCACAGATGATTTGGGACAGGCCCATGGTTGTCATGAAGGCCATGAACGCATGCCTTGCTCCTCCAAGATCAGTGTCAGCGTGGATGTTAAAATCCCCCAGGACCACTAATATAGGGGTCCAGAGGATCACGTCTAACACCAGATCAGCAAGAGCATGTAGGGATGCCACCGTGCAATTGGGTGCACGGTACACCAGCAGCACCCCTAATCTGTACCCGGTCAAATCCAACACAAGATGGAGACACTCAACACCTGGTGGAGCCTGCACTGGATACCTCCTAAAAGACAATGCATCCTTGATAACAATGGCTACACACACACCCCATCCCTCCATCCGAGGCTGATGATGCACAGAGAACCCAGCCAGGACAAGATCGGCCAGAATAGGGCCCAATTCATTGTTCAGCCAGGTCTCTGTAATACACACAAGGTCGGCGTCCCACTCTGGGATTAACTCCCGGATGGTAGATGGCTTATTGACAACCGACCTCGCGTTCTGCAGCACCAAACCAAGGCCTGGGGTCTCCTGGGCCTCGATCCACAACCTACCCGCATGGGGGGTTGAGAGGGGAACAGGCACAAAGCACCATTCCCTCCGCACTGATGGAACACACCTCCCCTTTGGACCATATCTCCCCTGACCCGTAACAACCCCAATCGCTGTGAAAGCCCTCCCATCCTTAGAGAACCCTGCTAGACACCCACCCTCCATAGGCTGCTCCAACAGGCCAGTGAGGGGGACCCCACCCCCAACCTCCCCACTTTCCTCCCCTGCCACAAGAGGGAGGCCACTAACCCCCACACCACACCCAAACCCAACCCGCCCAACCCACTACCCAAATTTCAACCCCCCCCCCTCACAATTCCCTACACAATAAATAACATCCCACCCCTCAGTCCAGGCATATATCTTCACCCCCCTGATCCCAACCAGGCAGGGAGATAAAGGAGATAAAGTACAGCAGATGGATGCATGTACCTAAACGGAACAATGATTTGTAGACATTATTTAACACTAGGGCCATTTTTAGATGGTACGTGCCCACCCAGGTCCACTCATCCCCCACGGACCTGGGTGCCCGTCTGAAGGCAGCATGGGTGGAGGTGCACTCCAGTGGCCCACACATTGCCTACCCATGCCCCTGCATGGAGCAACCTGGGTTTCTCCCTGTTGCTTCATGTGGGGGCATGAAGGGGCGGTGCATGGCTGCGGCGCACACCAACCATACAGCCATCCCCCGCCATCTGAAGTCCTCACACACACACACACACACTGGAAGTGTGTGGCAGTGTACACGGCAGTGTGTCTGTCTAAAAACGGCCTAAGTTTTATTTTTCATGTAAAAGTTTGAATGTAGTAGTTTGACTAACACAATTTTGTCATTTTCACAAGGGTATACAAGCCAGACAGGTCAAAACTCTTTAATTTCCAGAAAGTTCATCTCAAAACTGCTATGACATACCCCTCCCTCCCCCACAAAAAATAAAATACATTTGTAAATGTGTATCTTCAGCAGATCGATTTAATTGCCTGACCACATGTTTTACAGAGTAGATACTTTTGGGGTAAACTCACTGTGTGTTATACTTTCTTCGTTGTAATTATGTGGTAATTATCCAATTTGCACTTCCAGAATATTCACTGGGAACTTATGTGGTTGTTTCTGCCTTGAGAAACAATTACGATAATATGGTTAATGTAAATATTATACCATATGTTAATTTTATACCATCCTTCACATCTGTAAACTTCAGGGCATGTAATTACTGTGTCAGTACATGGTAATTAGAATGGTAGTTACAAATATTGAAGGAAGCAATCAAATGGCTTATTCATTCCCCATCTATATCTGAAGGATTGACAGAGCAAGGAAAAACAATTGCCTTTGTTCTTAGCATTGATACAATGTAGGTCAAAGGTAAAGGAACTCTTTAGCTAACTACAGCATACTGTAGCCTCATTATAAAATTGCTTTCTAGTACTGAATACCTGTTTTCTCCTACACAGTCTCTCCACTGCAGAGTAGCTTTATTATCATTATGAACCATCCCCAGATTTGAAGACCCATTGAATTGATGCATGCTATTCTTGCTCTTCGTTAGCCAGACCTTGCAGAGAGTGGTAACTACTCTCTGCAAGCGGGATCCAGGTAACCACTTAACTATGCCACCCAAACAAGTTTTTAAGTTACTGTTTTATTTTTCTACACGAATCACCAAAGTCGCATCTCAATTTTTGAGAAGGGTAGGAAACCATGGGACTGATGTAAATCTGGCAAGGATTATCACCCTCACAGTGATGATCTTTGCAAATTTGCATCTCTTCATGAATTTCCAAGTTCCAGTGACAGCCCTCATTGAATATAAAACAGCTGGGAAGTCACAGCTCCATCTCCTTGTTTGGCAAAGAGATGAATTTGTAAAGACCTGGTGAGCAGATTTATTTTGTGCATGTGTGTGTGTGAGTAAGGCTGAACAGCAGTAGAAATATCCAATGGCTAATGTGCGAGTCCTAATAATCTGCTAACAAGGAGCTGAATTATTTATTTATTTATTTACATTTATTGGCCGCCCCCTCATGCCTACGGCATCTCGGGGCGGCTCATAACAACCAAAACAACAATAAAATACATAAAACAACAATATAAATAATTTAAAACTACCCCCCCCAAAGTCCCCCTCCCCTCCATACCCTGCCCTCCAAAGGCCTGGGTGAACAGCCAGGTCTTACAGGTTCGACGAAAAGTCATCAAACCCGGGGCCAGGCGAGCTTCCTCCAGGAGGGAGTTCCAAAGCTGCGGCCCGGTCACCGAGAACGCCCTCTCCATCATGACCCCCCGTTTAACATGGGGGACCTCCAGGAAGGCGCCCCTGGCAGACTGCAGGGGCCGCCCTGGGGCATGGAAGGCGAGGCGGTCCCCAAGGTATGAGGGGCACAGACTGTATAGGGTTTTATAAACCAACACCAACACCTTGAATCTGGCTCGGTGCACTATAGGCAGCCAGTGCAGAGTGCAGAGCACAGGTGTGATATGCTCCCGTCGCCTCATCCCCGTAAGGAGACGGGCCGCCGCATTCTGCACCAGCTGCAGCCTCCGAATCAGAACCAAGGGAAGCCCCACATAGAGCGCATTGCAGTAGTCTAGCCTCGAGGTGATGAAGGCATGAATAAGAGTGGCCAGGTTGGGCCCAGAGATGTATGGGTGCAGCCTCCGCACCAGATACAGCTGGCGGAAGGCGGCTTTAGCCACCGCCTCCACCTGCCGATCCAGACAGAGGCCCGGATCCAATATCACCCCCAGACTGCGAACCTGCTGGGCTATGGGAGGGCAGACCCCCACCACCACCACCAAAGGGGCTGGCACCTCCCTTGTCCTACCCACCACCATCACTGTCGTCTTATCAGGATTGAGCTTCAGTCTGCTCTGCCACATCCAATCCGCCACAGCCTCCAAACATTGGGAAAGCAACGAGACAGTGGGACCTGGGTTGGTCGAATTAGCAAGTTCTCCAGAGATGTTTACTCGACCAAGCTAAGTGGGTTCAAAGACAGTGAGTTTAAGAAAAGGCACAGTTACCAACAAAACTTGGTAATGTATAAAACATGGAATTACTTATTCTTCAAGGGAAAAAATACTTAACTGGACTTAGATATTTCAGTCAACTAAAACTGTTAGTAAGTAGAATTCCTCCCTTTCCTTAGAAAGGAAATGGACGTGCATCTGTGAACCTCAAGTCATACTACCTACATGTGTTCACAGATATAGGGTGTTTTCAGACGTGATAGTGGCCAGCTTTAGCACATTTTAGCATGCTTTATTCCACAGACCACCATCACGTGAGTTTGCGCCCGCCAGATGTTAGCATGGGATGGATGCCGATTGGGAGTAAAGCTAGCTTTCATGTTTGAAAGTCCGCTTCATTGACGATGGCCTGGAGTGGCCAGAGGCCATGGTGGCCATCATTGGCCACCCATCAGGGAGGGGGATGGACCATTTGGCACAGTGTGGGTGCAGGACCAGGCAGACACAGGTCCACCTGGTTCCCCACCTTCACTGGTGGCCAGGCTCCCATCACATTAGTTTGGGGGCCTGGCCAGATTCTGGCTGCCATGGCAGTCCCACTCTGGGGTGGTGGTGTGGTGATGGTGGTTATGTCCATGGTGGCACTCAGGTGCCATCACATTAGGAAACACTCAATGATAAATCCGTAGCAATCCATCACATGGTGAAATATCCTGATTGGTTAGCGGCTCCTATAGCAAAATAAATGCATGGGAGCTGATGTCCATGCATCCCCAGGCCATATGAATAGTGGCATCCAGATGTGTCAGCTGAGTGATCCGCCCGCTGTTCAGAGGCACTGTGGCTGGGGAAACAGCCTTTGTATGGCACAGGCACCGGCCGGGAGTGCTGTGGACCCCGGGTTTCCCAGTGCTCGTCTGCAACATGTCAATTTCAAAGGCCAGCCCAGTGTGCTTCCCCCTCCCCCATTGTCCATGGCAAGGGGAGTGCATGATGGCTGCTGTGGTACTCACCCAGGGAGCTGCCATTAGAATCCCTCCCCACCCAGCCATGTCCCACTCAGTAGACACGGACCCCTCCCCCCAGCCATGCTAATTTTAAAATAGTCATAGTCTTTGGCAGCTAATAAAGGTACAGGTTTAGCCAGCCAATCAGATGCCAGGGCTGCTAGTATGCAACAGTCCATTCTGTGCAACTATGGCTAAGCTAGATATGCAGACAGCTTCCTGGTAGTAGAGAGCTAAAGCATCTACTTGAAGCTTCATAGGACTGGGTTTGAGACCCAGGTGGTCTTACACAAAAGGAAAAAGTACTGCCTAGGTTCAAATTGTGTCTCTCCCTAGCTAATTTGCCAGCCTATATAACAAGAAGGGCTGAACACGAGGCCATACGTACTTTATGAAATCATGAGTGGTGTGGAATGAGTAAATAGGGAGTTATTTACCTAGGGGGTGTAGCTAGGTTGGAATGGGCCCATGATAACTACGCCCTGTCCCTGTGCCCCTGATTTAGCCTCTCAAATAATACTAGAACTAGGAGACCCTCCATGATACTAACTGACAGCAGGTTTAAGAGTATTTTTTCACTCAATGCACCATCAGCTTGTGGAAGTTGTTGCCAGAGTAGGTAGACAAGGCTAGTAGTACAGGTGGGTTTAAAAAAGGATTGGATAAGTTCTTGAGGGATAGGTCCATAAATGGCTATTAGACAAGTAGGCTGGGGGGACATAACCTCTGATTGTTAGGAGCTGGGAGTGAACAAGGGGGAACGGACCGTTCCTTCATGACCAATGGGGTACTTCTCCAAAGAGACCGAGATTGACCGCTGTTGGAGACAGGATGCTGGGCTTGATGGACCATTGGTCTGACCCAGTACGGTATTTCTTTTGTTCTTACCTTTCTGGACCATTTGGTCTGTATCCATATTGGTGTGCATAAATATTGGTGCCCTCTGGAAGCAGCGTAATGTTTAATCCTTTTCTGAGAGGCACCTAGCTGCCTTCCTATGACATCTCTGACCGTCTGAATGGAATCCTGAATAAGAACAATCCCCTTGCAGAGGGTATACCAGACAGTGCAAGGGGCAAGATCTGCCCCACAACAAATGAAAGACTGCCCCAAACAAATCTTCAAATGTATCAAACCCTGAACCTTCATTATCCTTCCCAGAACAGAACATAGTACTGCTACAACTAAACAAAACAAATGGAAAAGGAAAATATCCGGAGCTTCACCTTGAAGGATGACAAAGATGTACTTTGGAGTGTCCCTAGGGAAGGGCATTCCAACACTTCAGCCTCTTACTAGAGAAGTCTTTGTCTCCTATACCTTGAAGGTTAATCCCCTGGGATGGCCAGCAGCTCCTGTTTTCCAAACCCCACTTATCACAGTTGCCGAGACGGAATGATGAGGAACACAGCCCCTCAGGCAGGCTGCTTTTGTATTATTTAAGCCTTTAAAGACTGGTTGGCAGACCCTCAGCATGGCTTCATTGACACTAATGGTCCTATGCTGGTTTACATCACCTGAGGATCTGGCCTGGAGAGCATTACCTTAAGGTGCTGTTGCTGAATAATGGAAGAGGGAAAAACAGAGAGTAATGAACTCCATTCCTGGGGAAATTGGATTTGTACTTCTGTTTCATTTTGGCTTACTCACGGAGGAGTTGCAGAGCTGAGGTTGGGAGGCAATGCAAAAATACGCTAAGCTTGGCAGAAAGAGATGGAGGTAGCCAAATGAAACACCTACTCCCCCCACCCCTCCCTGTGGTGGTGGGACGAAGCTGAATACAGTACTCAGGGAACTTTGACTTCTTGCAACAGGCCAGGACATAAAGGTTGCTGAGGTGAACTCAACACACCTGCTATTGCACAAAGTGATTTATGCTGTCTAGAGTTAGAAAATGAACCCCCATTTCTAGCTAGGAAAATAAGGGCAATGGTTTCATTACACTATTACAATTTGGAAAAGTAAACAACAGTTAAAATTCTGCATCACACTGTGGCCCAACTTTAAACATTTGGACTGGACTTTCCTGTTCAATGTGTGTGTTTTTCCAATATTTTCTCCAGATGCATCCTATTGTCCCGACCTCTGAATGCAGGGATATTTTCCCACTGTCACTAGGTGGCATTGTAGGTGAACCTGCCCTACGTTTCAGGCCTCAGCTCTGAGGCGGAGTGTAGAGCCAAACCACAGCACTTGGGAGAATACATTGGGTTACCACCTCTTGCTATTTTGACCTTGATGCTCCCGTAGACCAAAACGGGAATGTCATGATCATATTACATCATGAATCAACCTGAACTGGGTGGAAGTGGGTAGCGCGTGGGAGCACGCATGCACCCTTGCCCATCTCCCACAGCATTCACATAAGCACCTCCACCTATCTCCATGCAGTGAAACTGCGTGCGTGGGGATGGGTGGGGGCATCTTGTGTGAAAAGGGCCTTAATATCTATCTTTCTCTCCCATGTTATAGAATCACGGAGCTAGTAGGAGGCGGCGCTTAGGATGAATCTCACTTGGGCAGAGGTTCCCAAGTGTGTGGGGTTATGTCATCTGCAGATGGGGTCACATTCCCAATTGATATTTACTATACGTTGCATGCCTTGTTTGAGGTGTGGGGTCAGGAACGATATTGAATATCAAAATGGGGTCACAAAGGCAAACGTTTGGGAGCTTTTGCTCCTGGTGGCTCCATCAGCGCTTTTGAATTTTTTTCCTGCTTTGGTACAACATAGCATGAATGTGCTCACCTTCCCGGTGTTTCACGAGATTCATCTTCTTTACTTAGGCTTTTACAGAGGGAGCTGTGCGTAAGGGGTCAGCACTGGCAGTTGTGGTGGTATATTAAATGAATTATCATCGCTGACCATTTACTCATTTGGGAGGGTATTATTATTATTTTACATCATTGTATTTATAAAAGTTATTTGAAATATCCCTATAGCACAGAACGTTTCCTTTGTGTTCTCTATTCACAGATCCATACGTACACCATCTCACCCCTTCCACCTGGAACAGCCCTAAGCAATATTAAGCAAAGCTCCCTTGATCTTCTCTAAAGCCACCTGATTGGCAACACCTACTTGCTGCGCTCACACACCACCATATACTTTTGCTGCATTGTACTTGTAACCCTTGCACCAATGGCGTCTGTGGCAAGAAGGGACGGGTGACCTTTTGAAGGGGTTGACACAACTAAACACAGTGGCTCAAGTCCCCACCCAGAGATATGGGACACTAAATTTGACTGGGCAGCCTGGCAAGTGGTTACTTTCCCCCACTCGCAAGCTAGGTTGTGAACAAAGAACCTTTATTCAAAAGGCAAGAATTAACGAGGTATTAAAACTAGGGAGCATCTGGTACTAACAATACTTCCTGCACATAAATCCCACCCTCAGAGCAAGAGTCTGGTGTCACAGCAGAGTCACCGTGCTGCGTTCCCAAACCCCTTCACCCCACTCACGATTCTTTGGGGAATGTTCAGTTCACAGAACCCTGGTTGTCCCACGCAGGCTGCCGCTGCTCTCTGTCACCAGCATCCTCTGCCTGCTTCAGCAGCCTTCGCCGCAACCTGGCCCAGGGAGGCTGTTCCTCATGGGCTACTGCAGCTCCCTGGTGCTGTCTTCAGTAGACCCTGGGAGCCTGCTTCCTGATCCAGCAAGTGAGTTCAGCAAGGAGCTGTATCAGAAGGGCTTACCAGGTTCAGTCATCCCACCCTGGCTGCTTTCTCTAACACTGACCTCTGGAGACCATGGGAGCCCACTTCCTGACCCAGCAAGTCATTTCTGCTAAGGGCTGAGTCACAGGGGCTTACTAGGTCCAGTTTTCTAACACTGGCTGCTCTCTCTCTGGTAAGCCTAGGAGCCTGCCTCTGACCCAACAAGTGATTTACAAGTGCACCTTAGAAGCCACCCCAAGCTGCTCTGTGAGCAGAAGGGGACAGGGTAGAAAAACAGTGATTTAAATAAATTTCAGCTAGGGATTGGGTCAGAGGAACTCCCTGAATACTAACTGGTCTGATTTTCTCCAATATCAGCACTCCAAAGATCCCCGGAGACCTCATACTGGAGGATATACAGACCACCCCCCAATGGCTTGTCTGCATTGGCGCAGAACCTTGAGGGGCACTATTTCTGACAACTTGGCAGGTTATGTTGGCCCAAACCCAATCCAGCCCCAAGGCTTTGTCCAGATTATTGTGGTCCAAGACCACTGTTGCTCTGGTGGTGGTGGGGTGAGGAACTAATTCCCTATTGTCCAAGGGGGGCCCAAATTGTCCTCTGTGGCCTCCCATCATACACATCAAATGTGCATGCAAATCAGGCATGCATGCAAACAGCATACACTCAGGCCGTTTTTAGACGAGCGCAGCGGCACCCGCGCTTGTTTTCAAAAGAGCCGGCAGCCCGTTCCACATGTGACGCTGCCGCCGAATACACACATGCGCAGGCGATGCGCTTCCATTTCCGTCCGCGTATGACCAGCCTCGTTTGCTGACCTGGTCAGTTCGCGGCCGGAAATGGATGCGCATTGCCCATGCATGCGTGTATTCAGCGGCAGCGTCACGTGTGGAATGGACTGCCGGCTCTTTTGAGAAACAAGCATGGGCACCGCTGCGCTCGTCTGAAAACGGCCTCAGGGAGGGCACATCCATAGATCAGATTGCTTTCTCTTACAGTGGGCTTCCACAAACACCAACAGGGAATTTTCTCTTTCAGTGGGCTGTTCCAAAGTCCTGGGCTATATACTCTTGTTCTGTGGAATCCAGGCTCCTTAGGCAGAACTTCTGACTGTACACAGTGCCATCTCAAAACCAAAGTAATTTGGGCAGGATAGCTCAATAGTGTCAGTGGGAGGGGGTACACACACGCCACTAGCACACCAGGAAGCTCTGCTCACGTGATGCGAAGGAAAGAAGCCCGTCAGGATAGTATGTGGGTCTGTCCATGTACTTACACACGAGGATCTTGGACCCCTATCATCATAGGGCGCAGAGCGGTATGACAGGGAAGGGGACCCACTCTCTCGGTGCTCACACACAAGGGAGGAGGCAAGGAGGATCTGTGACGGGGGTGTAGGATCGACAGGGGAAGGGACCAGATACTGGAGGAAAAGGTTCACGGGACTTGCACGCTCAGCGGAAGGGAAGGGATGGCCAAGGGTAAGGAGGGGAAGCACCCACACGAGCCCGCAGGCTCTCTCACCCAGCCACTCGCCATGGGAGTCATGGGGAACAGGGAGCACACGTGAAATGTAAACACACTAGGGTAATTACAAACACACGAGGAAATGAAGGTCAGGATAGGGCAGGTGGCTAGGAAGGATAAACACACACTGATAACCCAAATCAAGGCAGTCACAAATCAGGCACTTATCCCACAGGGGGCCAGTCTCTCCAGGCGTTCTCGCTCTGTTCACCGGCGCTGTTGGTTCCTCAGTGCCGGCATTTTAAGCACTAGCTCTGGGGGGCGGGGCTCTGCAAAGTCCTGGGAAGCTCTGGGGCCACCCGCCATGNCCACGCCCCCTTACAGGGCGTGCCTAATCATATGCGCAACGGGGCGGGACTCCAGCCCCGTCGCACGCCGTGCGTTGCTCCACCCCTTCCAGTCTCCCGCGTGTCCCCAGGCCGCCGCCGCAGCGATCCTGCTGGGGCGCCGCCTAACAAAGGGGGGCGGGGCCTTGCTGTTCTGGAGACAGTCGCCGAGCCGAGATGCGGCTACGGCGACTGACAAATAGTCCTTTTCTGTTCTTGCTGTGAGCATATTGCTCAGCTACTGTATTTCATTTTGTTTGCTTCTGCTCACTTGTGTTACCAACTAATCTATAGTTTAAGACAGTTTAGTATTTGGGCTGTTCAGATGACATAATCAACAATGAAATAAGTAGTGCTACAGGAGTTTCTCATTGTAATGCCTACAGTCCTACTCTAGGGTGATTTAAATGTAGTAGAATGACGCTGTGCTTTTGTGCTCACATTTAGCCTTGCTGAACAATGTTAGAAAGGAGGAATATTTCTTGGTGGTAAGCAAGAGAAGGTAGAACTAGGACAGTAGTAAAGCCAGAAGGAACTGATCTCAACATTATTCCTTCATGACCATGGATTATTTTGTTAACAGAAGTAGAAAAAGGAAGCCATCGCATTTTGCTTTAATAGCACCTTTTTCTTGGTATGAATTTCTTTAATAAAATGCTACAGACCCAGATCCTGCCATCTTGGTGCTATCCCAGTGTTTGGAGGCCATGGCAGAATGGATGTGGCAGAGCAGACTGAAGTTCAACCCCGATAAGATGGAAGTGATGGTGGTGGGGAGAGCAAGGGAGGTGTCGGCCCCCCTGATTGGGGGGGTTCGCCCTCCCATAGCTCAACAGGTCCGGAGTCTGGGGGTGGTGCTGGATGCGGACCTCTGTCTGGAGCGGCAGGTGGAGGCAGTCGCAAAGGCTGCATTTCGCCAGTTGCATCTGATGCGGAGGCTGCGTCCGTTCGTCTCCGGCCCGGACCTGGCCTCCCTCATCCATGCCTTCGTCACCTCGAGGCTGGACTACTGCAACGCGCTCTACGTGGGGCTTCCCCTGTGCCTGGTTTGGAGGCTGCAGCTAGTGCAGAATGTGACGGCCCGTCTCCTTTCGGGAATGGGTCGTCGGGAGCACATAACGCCTGTGCTCCGGGCTCTGCACTGGCTGCCGATAGCGTGCCGAACCAGGTTCAAGGTGTTGGTATTTATTTATAAAGCCCTTCACGGTCTTGGCCCCTCATACCTCAGGGACCGCCTCTCCCTCCATGCCCCGGAGCGGACCCTTTGGTCTGCCGGGGGTGCCTTCTTGGAGGTCCCCCGTGTTAAGCGGGGAGCCACAATGGAGAGGGCATTCTCAGTGGCCGGGCCACGTCTCTGGAACTCCCTACCAGAGGAAGCTCGCCTGGCCCCAAGCCTTTTGGTATTTCGACGACAGAGTAAAACCTGGCTGTTCGCCCAGGCCTTTGGGGAGGGGGGGGGGAAGGTCTAGTGGATTTTTATCTCCCCTGCCCCATTGATTGATTTTTGTATCCCGGGCCCTGTTCTTAATATTTGAGATTGTATTTTTATATGTTTTAAATTGTTTTATATTGATTTTATTTTTGGAAGCCGCCCCGAGCTGTGTTTGTTCAGGAGGGGCGGGGTATAAATTAAATAAATAATAATAAAAAAATAATACCCTTGGAAAGTTCAAAAACACATGGGGGAGATAAATAATGGGTGCCTAAATGTAAAAAAAAAATTAAAGTAAGAAGGACCATGTCCTGCTGTTCTGCAGCACAAGCAATGAAAATACTGTGAAAATTAGCATTTAATGATGATGCCTTCACTCACAGCCTTATTTAATGTCCTTGTCAACAGTTGCCATAGAACTTTTGTTTTTTAGAGTCCATAGGATATGGTATCACTTGATCTTCTCTCCAACCTGAGCCTGCTAATGAAATACCTTATAAAAGTTGTGTGGAGTTCATCTTGGCAAAGGATTATAGGGATACCTTCCCAAAGCTTAGCAGTTGCTCATGAATTGCCCAGTGATGCACGGAAAGGGAGCCAGAGAATCCACATGCCGCATTGTGCAACATTTCTTTCCGGGCTGCCGTTTCTAACAGCCCCACTTTACAATATATGAAACCATCAAGGAAGATTATTTAAAAGTCACTTGTTCTGTGTTGTCTTCATTGGAAAAAGAATCTGAACTGATTTATCATTCCTCAAATGGCTGAAATGCTACTTTGCTTAATGTCATTAAAAACCTGAGATTGGCACCCACCCACCCAGCCTTAATAAAAGGATCCAGAATACTGTGGTAACCTAACCAGAGAGGGAAAATGAAGCTTTCATTTTTCAATATAATTAAACTTGGTTTCAAAAATCCAAAAAAAAAAAGAGGGTCTGTACTATGAATTACACTAATTACTTCTTGTGGTTTAAACATTGATTTCAATGTTAAATTTAATGGACTTAATGGATGTTGCTTTTCCCATCAGACTGGTGACCAATGTTTGTCTTGTTTCTTGACCACTTATAGATTTCTCTTGACCCTTTAAATATATTACAATTGGCAGCCTGATCATTCTTTGTGCATTGGAATATTACTATTACTTTACATGGATAATCCTGGCTTCCATGCAACGTGCCTGGTAGAGTTATTTTTGGCAGCCACCACCTTATGTGCGCCATTTTAAAAAAAAAAGGAAAAGAAGGAGAGATTACAGAACTAATTTTTCAGAAATGTGCATGGAATGAATTTTGCCTGCTTGGTATGTGAAAGCTAAACAAACACTGTGGAAACAGCCAAGCCATGTGCTCAACCTTCAGCAATCACACTACACAGTTTGTTGCATTACATTCCCTTTCCACATACTATGCTTGGATTATAAAAGCTTTAGGACAGAAAAATTAAGGCTCTTCTTGGGCTCTCTTGGTGTAAAGGAGGAGTCATTCTGCTTGAAGCCATTTGGAATCAGACTTTTTGTCTGTAAAACACCAAATGCTACTATACAAGTAACAACTGAATTCTAAAATATCAACTCATAAATCTTTTGCCTGCTGCTGAAGTCACCAGCAATACGCCCATTGATTTGGGCAAGGTGTGGAAAGACCTTGCCATTTGTATTCTCCTCATGAGAGATTGAGTTCCTTCATACGTTCTCCTGACCAGGACTGGAATTCATGGGGTCTGAGGCAAAGGGAAAATGTTGGACAAAGGCACTCGAGGGAAGCTGCTGCTGCCTCAGTTGAGAGCCCTCACTTTCCTCCTTCTCCCAGGGACTGCCAAAGGGTGGGGGCCCAGCCCAGGGCAGTAGTGGATGCCTTCACCCCAAGCAGAAGCAGATGCTGTTCCTTTCTTCCCTGCAAAGCCCCACTGTGGGGGAGGAAGGGAATTCCAGCAGTGGCAGTAAGGGGGAAGCAGAGCTACTGCAGGGATGGAGGAATCAGGGGATGCTGGTATGGGAGCCAGACATAGTCCGGGGATTCCTCTCCACCTAAGGCAGTGCAGGGCCCTAGGCAGGGTAGGGTCCAGATTCAATTTCCCCATTTGCCCTACCCTAAAAATGACCATGTTCTTGACTGTAGCAAGGGCGTGGAAGAGCAGTGCATGTGTGAAATCTTGTAGCTGGGGTTTCACATGTGAACCACAGTGAGTGGCACTGCCCACAGCCCATTCACAGCAGCACTTGCTCTAACCCTGGTTGGGGAGACACAGGAGCTGGAGCAGAAGATGGCATTGCTACCTGTGGACTGGACTAGAAAGGGTGCTTCGGCTGTCCCAGATCGGCTGTTCAGCAGTAAAACACTCTTGCTGTTGAACAGTAGGAATGCTTTCCTAGTCCTCCAATGGCACCCCAAGGGTGATTTCAGACATTACGAGATCAGTCAACCATAGTGAACCGCACACAACCCCGTGGTAGGGCCACAGGGCCTTGAACGTCTGTTCGGCGGGCGCCAGATGTTCACCACAGTCAAAAGTACAAAGTACACAGGACAAAAGTAACCACCCTTCTGGAGGTCCGGCCTGGACCATCTCCAAAAGCGTGGTCAAAGCAATTCCCACCAGGAAGCAACAAAAAGTAAAGTCTGAACGGCAACCAATGGCCAGAATCCAGCAAAATGATTCCCAGCCGGGGACAAAGCACACAGCATCGCTGCCAGGCAACGAGCAACAACACAGGTCGGGGAGGGAGATTTAAAGGGCACACAGCAGCAGGGAAACGTGGCGGGATGGAGCGAGGCGGAAGGGAGAGGAGAGTGGAGGGCGAGAGAGCAAGGGAGGAGGAGGAGGTGGTCGTGCTGCGCATGGAGGCGGTGGAGGGACAGCAGC
Source organism: Sphenodon punctatus (assembly GCA_003113815.1). Lineage (NCBI taxonomy): Eukaryota > Metazoa > Chordata > Lepidosauria > Sphenodontia > Sphenodontidae > Sphenodon > Sphenodon punctatus. Next base: position 600,291 of record QEPC01009171.1, on the reverse strand, counting down.
AGCAGCACCAGCAGCCGGGACAGGCCACTCCTGAGACGACCACCGGCCAGGGGGATGAGGCACCCCAGAAACGGGTAAGGGGACTAAAGGGGGGGAAGCGGCACAGGGGCACCAAGGGGGGCGGGTGAGCCGGCAGGTGGGGGGAAAGGGGGAGGGCCGTGGG
>QEPC01009171.1:566797-584113 GCA_003113815.1 Sphenodon punctatus | reverse complement strand
CCCCCCCCCCCCCGCCCCAAATAACATTTAGAATACAGAAAAACAGAAAAAAATCCCATACAAATCCCTCCCTCCAACCCCTATCCCCACCTGCCAAATGCTTGTCGAAAAAGAAAAGCCTTACATTGCCTCCAGAAAATTGGATTATGCACATATTTTAGTGCTGTCCTGCAGAGGGATGCTTTCCTGAATCAGCTTTCCTGTGCTGGAAACCAGTGGCTGGAACAGGAAGTTGTTAACAGATGTAAAGCTAGCCACTTGGAGTTAAACACACACATTAGGCCTTATCTTTTGTTGTGCAAAACACAGATCCTACTACTTGCTTTTCATGGGTTGTTTCCAGAACTCATGAGGGGAACCAGTCAGTAGCAAGTGCTTGCATGTAGCTGCTGTTATGGGTAGTTAAGTGCACGAGTATGGGTAGTTAAGTGCACTTCCAGTCGGTGATACTCCTAGCACCCATAGAAACATACTATCATTTTTGGGACTAGCTGGTGGGAGGAAGGAAGGAAGAAATTGTAGGTTATCCTCTGGATCATGCAACAACAGGAATATCTGTAGGAATAGTTACTGGATTAGGATATTTCAAGGTGCAATATATGGATTGCAACAAGTTTATTGTTACTTCTGGGAGGGAACATCCAAAGTTGTCTGGAATGTGGCTTAGCCAGAGCATCTGTTTTTCTAAATGAGAGTTACAATAGACAAATAACAAGAATGTAATTTGTTCATTAAAATTTAGGAAAACGGTCATCCTGGTTCCTGGCAGTCATCCTCAAGCTGTTTAGCACCAGCGTTAACCCTGCGGACTAGTATGAGTCCCACTCACTCCTCTGGGATGGCATAGACACCAACAGCCAGCGTCAGCACTAAACAGCTTGAGGATCGTGCTAACAGTCGAAAATGCTAAAAACTAGATAGCAGAAGATCAGAGCTTATCTAAGCTATTATATTTCTCCCTTTTGGTAATTATCTAGTAATGTTGATTTAGCGGTTTCTATTTCATTCAAAGGCAGCTAAGAAATACTCAGAAGTTAAAAATCTTCCTATTAGGTTTGCTTTGCAATTCATTCTAGTTCCTTCTGCTCCAACTTTGGTTCCATATAACCAGTTCTATATTTCTTATTAAAAATGTACAATGTTTCTGAAAATTGAAATGGTTTCCAAAATTGTCCCCCCACTGGTAATTCTGCATTTGATTGTCAAAAATGTTAATCTTTTCTCAGGCCTGAAATTATGAGCCAGCTTTATTGGTCAAAGGCCATAATAATTTGAGCTCTTATTTTATAAACTCATTTCTGCAGAGTGATATCCTGATAGGAGCAAGAATAATAAATCACAAACATGTCCCCCAAGATTGCATTGTAAATGTCAAACTAGACAGGAAATTGTAATTAAAGAAAGGAAATTGCTACAAAGAAGCACTTGATTTTAAAATGAGCTAAGCACAGAATTTTCTAAGCATTTAATTATAGACCAATTTCAACTGACTGCTTTGCTTTTGCAGTCATATTTCTTATTATAACTCCTCTACATAATAACCAAATCTCTCTGCTTACACTGGTCAGGAGTATTACTACATAACGCTGCCTAAGTACTAGGATTACTAACTTTACAGGAACTCTGATCATATTCTGCCATGATGAACAGAGACATCAACATTTTAAATCAGTGGTGATCTAGCTGTAAATCAGCGACGTTCTAATTTTAAATCAGTGATCCCAGCAGACACCTGCTTGCACCTTAATGAACTATTAAAGAAATACAAATTAAGAACTTCAGCGGGACTTCCATCTGACTACCAACTCTTGAGTTACCTGGATAATACTTATGAAAATTCAGGGTCAGATGCCCAGACTCCAGTGGATTCAGCTTTGCACTGTTCTGGTGATGCACAAAGGGTAGAATAACCTAAGAGAACAGGCAGCAATTCTCTTGCTGTAGGCACAATGTGACATAACATTTGTACACCTGGTTCTGAATTACCCATGCTTTCTCCTTCAGGCCTAAAGGGTAGGGAACTGGAGCAGAATCACAACCTGTTTGGTTGATTCACAAACCAAAAAGTCATCTCTAAGGGACTGGTTTAGCTAGTGTAATTTAGGGGGTCCTTAGGCGGCTCTAAATGATGGCCATTAGTTGTCTCAAGGATGAATGAGTTGAAAAGGAGCTGACAGCTACCTTTTCCTCTACTCCCTGCCTGGGAAAAGATCAGCAAGATATGAGGCTCTGTGTGGGGTGCAACTGTGGGGAGGGGCTCAAACTCCCCCTTAATACTCCCACTGATGGAGCAGTTCACCCAGTCTTGCATCAGCCAATAGAGCACCTGACCAATGGCCCCCTCTCCCCATTGCAACCAAGCCAGCAAGGCTTTGGGGAGTGGTGGTGGCAATATAGTGCCTCCAGGCCACCCTTGCAGGGGGCACACATTTGTGAATGCCTGAGGGAGCTGCACCTCCCCTCCACTTCACAGTCTTGCTGAGCTAGCTGTGGGGGTGGAGGCTGGCTGGATGCTCCTGACAGCCCAGTACAGGCGTGTGGGATATGCCATTCCTCCCCCACTCCTGCCTTGGCACTCTCAGTCAGAGCTATGATGAATATCATAGCTAACACCTCAAATCAGGTCCATCAGAGCAGGTAAGAACCTCTATTTGGTTCCTACTTTGTTTGTGGAAGCAAACTTTGGCATTTTGATGGCTTCATTTTGGTATGATGGCTTCATTTGGTATGAACCGGGTGGACCATGCTCACCCCATGCTGAAGCAGATGACATAGCAACTCTGGGCTGAGGGGAGGAATGAACTGTCCAAGAGGTGGAGACCAGAGGCGGGAGGTTTGCCCTCTCCTCCCTGCCAGCCTTTACCTGGGTCATGAGCCACAAACCACTTACTCTACAGTAGGTCTTCAGTGGGCCTACTCTGGAGTAAGTGGCTTGTGGATCATAGCTCAGGCATATTTTATTTTGAGCTAAAACGAGTATCTGCCAAAACAAGCAAATCTGTTGAAATCCGAATGATCCAACCCTAAACAAATGAACCAGGTTGGTAAACACGGGCTGATCTTTGTTTGATGACCCATTTTTGTCTTTCATGCATTTCAGTCATTTTGTTTGATCCAATCATTTAATTTGTTTTCTTAGTTTGGGGCAAATTTGTGTCCAATTCCAGCCTTTACCCCACCCATTTCCATTGTTCCTGGTGAAAACGAATTAAACTGGAAGGAAACAAAGAAAATAGCTGAAATTACAAAAAAAATAAAAAATCAGTTTGTTCAAGTCTGGTGACACATGTCATTTGGGTTGACTACATCCTACATGAAATTTGGGGGGTGGGGGGAAGCAAGCATTTATTCTGCTGCCCATTTCAGCTCTGAACATTTTTCTTACCTAGAATGCACTGGTACAACTAAAGCACACAGGGGCAATCATAGTGGATTATTATACGCAGACTATAAGGTCTACCCGAAGGAAAAGAATACCCTGCATGTTTTATCACCTTGACAGAAAATTAAACAGCCATAGGAAACCTTTCTACTACAAAAGTGAAATCAGAGACAATGGCCATTTTTACACGGATGGGGGTGGGTGGGGGGGATGGGTGTACTTGCGCGTTGGGTGGAGGTGTGTGTGTGTGTGTCCTTTTACATGGACGCACACCCACCTCCACCCTCTCTGGCTTTCCAGATGGCCCTTTGGATGGAGATGGGTGGGTGATTGGTGTGCGCCAGGAGCGTGCATGCACAAACACCCACCGCCTGTGGTGTTTACATGGACAGACACCCAGTGCACACCCATCCCCCACTCACCGCCAGCCTGTTTACACAGACGCCCCACCACCACACACCCGCAGGAACACCCAGCGGTGGTTGGGGCTGTCTGTGTAAAAATGGCCAACCATGTTGCAATGATTCCTCATTAGGTAGCAGCAAAATTCACTGGATTCTTGACACTGCATATTTCCAGCTACCAGAGAATAAATCAAGATGCAGATGTCATCCTTTGCAGCCAAGAGCTGACTGAAACAGAAACATTATGCTGCTGCAGGCACTGCATGGAAAAGGTTTAGTCAACTGGCTGGTGCTTTCCAGCAAAGATATTGGCTTGAACGTCATTGATATATTGATTTTCAATCTAACCACTCAAACATTTGGCTGAGATAAATTAATAGGAGTCTTCAGATCTTTCACTTAACCCAGAAAGGACTGGAGACAGCAATTAGAACGAATGAGAACTGTGTCACAATGACAAAAAAAAAAAAGAAGGATTTCTTTTAAGTCTTATATGTAATTATAATGTAAATGCAATGTGATGGTTCTTCAGTATAATTTCTTAAGACCCCATTAAGCAGAAAGGTGTGACATTTCAAATTATAACATGCCGTGCAATGCAATTTATTTTGTACACTGATATCAGTACAAAAGCACCACAGGATTTCATACAGCTGTCTACAGAGTTCCACAGTACATCACCATAATGCACCTTTCAGCTTGCATCTGTAGATGTAGGAAGGCCGAGGTTAAAAAGAGTGCATTGGTCAAATTTGCAGCGGAAAGAAAACTCCATAAGGAAAACAACTCAAAGGCTCCAGGGGGGCAAACTGAATTGATCAAAAATAAAGATGAGAGTCAAAGGCCAAAGAAGAGAGTTGGGACATGAAAATAATTGGTCAATTAAAAATTAAGGCAGGGATGCTGATCCAGATGATGGAAATAAAACAGGGGTCTACTCTCCATTTTGTCCTCTCACTCTTCCCAAGGAAAGGAGTGGAGGGGTGGGGGGAGTATTTTGAACATCTGGCTGAATATATGCAAATCAAAATCTCAGATTTGAGGCTGACATATCTGTCAAAATTTTGATTCAAAACAAAATTTAAATCCCGCTCCATTGTGGGGTGAATACACAAATCATGACAGCTAATATCACCTCAAGACTAGACTATTGTACAGCGCTCTACATGGGGCTAACCCATGGTGATGGTTCGGAGACCGCAGCTGGTGCAGAATGTGGCGGCCCGCCTCCTAACAAGGATAGGTTGCCATGAACACATTACACCAGTGCTCCAAGCTCTGCACTGGCTGCCAGTAGTCTTCCGGGCCCGCTTCAAGGTGTTGGTGCTTACCTATAAAGCCCAATACGGCTTGGGCCCCTCCTATCTGCGGGATCGCCTTACCCCCCAGCTTCTGGATCAGCCCCTGCGATCCACCGGGAACGCCTTTCTCAAAGTCCCCCGAGTGGCTCGGGGAGCGACTATGGAGAAGGCGTTCTCGGTGGCCACACCTAGGCTGTGGAACTCACTTCCAGTGGAGACTTGGGTGGCCCCGGATCTCCCCTCCTTCCGCCAACAGTGTAAGACCTGGCTATTCCGCCAGGCTTTTGTTGAGGGAGATGGGTTGGGTGGGGGGTTTGAGGGTTAAGGTGGAGGGAGGGTTCTTTTGTTTCTTTTATACTTGTTAGCTGCCCCGAGCTGCTTTGGCAGGAGGGACGGGGTAAAAATTTGTTAAATAAATAAAATAAATAATAAGTTTGAATTTGAAATTTCAATATTTGTAAAAAAAGTCAACCTAGTTCTAGAAATTTGGTACTGGAGGTAAAAGGAGAACAGGAAGGGATAGCTGGAGGGAGAAAACTGACTCCAGGCAAAAGAAGGGTTGAGTATAAGATAAATAATAAAGGCTTGACTAAGAAAGGGCAGCCATTTAGTGATTGTCATTTTGGAGGCATGCTCAAATGAAGGGGAAAGGCAGATTGATAGACCGTGGGAATTAAACTGGTTGCTTTTAACTTGTGGGTGAAAGAGGGACTATGGACAAAGATATGAGAGAATGAAGACAGATTAAGTGGCACACTGGCACGGCAAGGGCAGGGTAATACTACCATGGTCTTACAGTACATTACCAATCAGAAGCAGAAGAATAATGGATTACTAAATGATTAATGTTACTAAACCAAACATAGGTTTGAATTAAAGGTGCTATTTGCCCATCTGGGAAAACAGGACCCAATATGATCCTTGGTTCTGTTCAAGAGGGTAAACACAAGCAAACAGTGATGGTGACATGGGGCAGTAAATCTGCATCCCCACATCCACCCGCTCCCAGCCCCACTGGGGTCTGGATCAGACAGACCTGGTGGGTTCCCTGGCCCACAACCCGCCCGCATGGCACCCCTCCCACACACACACCATAGAGTTGCGGGCTAGAGCATCCATGATGCTATGGTGTTGCCCGGGGCAACAACTGTCTGGAACTGGAGTAGCAGCATGGGTCCGCACATTAGATGGACCGCTGCTCCACTTTGGGTCGGTGCTCCAGGTTTGGCTGGCCTGCTCTGCCAGTGGCACTCCAGAATATTCTGGAGTGTCACCAACCGGGCTGTCTCAGGGCACACCCAGTCTGCTCTGCGCCTGCTCCACCTGCACATCTGATGAAGCAGCTTTAGATGGAAAGGCTATACGGGGTGAAGCGGGTTGGTGCAGCCAGCACTGGGGTAGCCTGTCCCTCTAAAAACACCTATAGACTCTCTTTCTTTGCCATCATTCATTAGTAGGAAAAAGCAACAAATTACTAAAACTGAAAATAACTTCTCCACCCTAAAACAAAAATATTACTTGCAACAAATAATAAAAATATCAAAAATATCATCAGTAACAAATGGGCAAAAAGAAAAACTTTACTAGTAGCAAAAAGAGAGGGAAAATAGATGGAACTTTTTCATACTGAGCTGAAATCAGCTTTGTTGTAAGTAGAGTCAATAAATGTTTCATCAACTGGTGGTAGATTTAGTTGCATTTTATATCTTATATCAATGGTTTCTTTCATAGTGTGTGGTTTCTTTCCCAGTGACCATCTAACAAGGCTGGAAATGACTAGCCAAGACCCTCACACCATAGTAGTCATATCAGCTTTATTATTTTGGGACTCCCTGTTGTTGTCAGTCCGAAGAGATGGTACAACATGGTTTTTCTTCTCTTCCACTCTCAGAAAATTAAAACAAACCAGACATATCTGAGGTCACACCCACCAGCCAATAGAATTGCATGAATCACATCAAAGCACAGAGGAAGCTCCTCCTCTTTTTAGGTAATGCAAGCAAGAACTGATAGGGATGAACTAGTCACAAGGACACCCCAGGTCAAAAATAGGGTGATTTCAGACGTTACGAGAACACGGTGAACCACGGTGAATACCCACCTGTGGTCACCATGTCTCGTACGTCTGTTCACGGCGCGCCAGATGTTGGCCAAGGTCAATCCCCACATGGGGTTCATTTGAACCACGCTTCCCGGGCTAGCCGGGGGAAGGTCCCAGGAAGCGTGGTCAAACGGACCCCGGGCCGTGACCAAGGAAAAGTAACGTCTGGCCGCGCGCCACGGCCCGGGATCCCCGGCGGGATCCCGGGCCGTGGCACGTTCGGCTTGACGCGGCGGCCGCATTGGCCCCGCCGCCCACCCGTCTCCTCGGAGGGCGGGCGGCAGGGTGCGTGGCGGGGGCGGGGCCGTGCGGCCGCACGTTGCGCCGCGCGGCCCCGACCCCTCCCACTTTCCCCGCCAGGATCCCCCCGGCACGTCTGTTGTGCCGTTACGGGGTGACCCCGGCGGGGAACGAAGCCGGTGGTGCCGGTACGGGGCCAATGGCCCGCGTAACGTCTGAAAATACCCAAAGTCTCCTCCGCATGAGCTAAGTGTCTGATGAGTGCTGAGCACCTTGAAAATAAAGTAAAAGTAACAACCCGCTCAGAAAATCTATCAATTCACACATTAGCTAATTTATTCTGTTTTTATTGTTCACACAATTTCACTCTCCTCACCCTAGAAGAGCAAGCGAGCATTTCCTCATCTGAGAGGCAAACACAGCAACTTGTCAACTATTTGTGACAAGAGTGAAAGATTGGTTTACACAATAACCCTCAAAAATATTTACTGATTCTGGGATCAACAGATGCCATGTATCTTGGTGTTGCTCATCACAAAGTCAATGGATAGGCTCCAATGTCCTTCAGTAAGTACTGAATCAAGGCCTTACAAAAAGTTTGGCTCATTTCAGTATTTTATTGAGAAATGTGTAGTAAATTGTGTTTTGGGGCAGGATCCTGAAGCTGTATGGTACTAGCACGAGTCCCTATTGGCAGTGTAAGGCTCTTTTTACATGGGCTGTGGCTGTGTGGGGTGTGGGTGTGCGCACCGCAGAGTGAGTGGTGCATGGGTGGCGATGCTCAGAGGTGCACGCCCACCCCCCACGCATCAGCATGCATGGAGCAACCTCCGTTTTCCTTGGTTGCTCCATGCATGGGGATGCGTGTGTGTGGTGTGTGTTCGTGTGTGTGTGTGAGTGGGGATGCGTGTTTTGTGGGAGCGCACATGCCCCCCACTCACTGGCTGTGGGATTTACACGAGACACTACCATGCAGATCCGCTGTGTGGCATGAGTAGTACTGTCTCATGTAAAAAGGGCCTAAGTCCCACAGAAGTGGGATAAGCACCTGCACTAAACAGTTTTGAGGATCCCACGATTTATATCTTGCTTGAATTGAGTACCCTTTGGTCTCACTTGAAAGAAGCGGTTATAGGTGGTAAACTCATATCCCTGGCACTTGTGCTTGGATTAACTCTGTCAAGAAGACTTAATTTCTTACCCTGCAAAAACCTCTTTATCCCTTCAAAACTGAATGGAGGTGAGATCTCTGAATGAATAACAAAACTTTCATATTTTCACACTGAAATATTTAATTATGAAATGCAAACTCATGTATTATGAAAATGAATTTGAGTTGTTTACTTGTAAATTACACATTGCTTGAATCAGTAAAGCTACATTGAACTGTATAGTAAAGCAACCTGTATCCACCACTCCGAGCAATCCTGAGGGGGGCTGGGAGAGGGGTGGTATGGTATGGTGTTTTGTGATCCTGGGAGCAACCTGGGGACAGTGGCCCCCCTGTGGAGTCACGTGTGTGCGCAGCTGCGTGGGCATCCACATTAGTGGCACATTGTTCCGCATGCAAACGGTGCGCATGCACCCATACACAGCTCGTGCGCGGGGATCCACAGGCTATAGGATTGGGGCAAGTAAGAGCTGAAACAACTCCCTGTGTGAACTGAACAAGTAACCCCACCAGCATCTCAGGAATCAAACTGACTTAGCATTGTTGGGTTCTAAACAGTACCTGTTTTCCACTTGATGTGTTCCTTGTCTTGAGCGACCATGTTACTGTTACGGCATTACACCGAGTTACCATTTGCACACAGTCATGCACCTTCAGGTTTCCGGCTGTTTCCGTCTCTGCATTGTTTACCTTTACCATGGTCACACATTTTCCTCCCAACACATCCCACAAAATGGAGGGCAATGCTCTTATATGCTTAAAGGTGTGTGAAGAGAGAAGGGAGAGTATGGCGTGCCTGTGCAGGTTCAAAGTAATGAGCTTAAATGGAGTAATGAAGCAATGGACAAAACCAGGGATGGTAAATTGGAATAACAGAAATTAGAAAATTGCTAAAATGGAAAGTTGACGATGCAGCACCAGCCTAGGATTGGGAGTTGGGGGAGTGGTGGAATGGCCATAGTTTGTAAGGAAAACCTTGTTTATTTAAGATAGCTAGTGTCTGACTTGCCCAACATAGAATGTGTCCACCTTGTGTTTGATGCCTGGGATACACTGGGAATTCTGCTGGTGTATTGACCACCCCACTGAACTGTGAGTGGACTCCCTGCATGCTCTGGCCAATCTGTTTTCAGAGGTGGTGTTGAGCCCAGACTTATTGTCTTGGGTGATTTCAACATACATACTGGGGCCAGCCTTTAAGGGACAAACCAGAATTTCATGGCCTCCATGACAACCATGGGCCTATCCCATATAATATCTGCTCTGACACATGAGGATGAACACATGTTGGATTTAATATTCTGCACTGTCCTAAAAACAGGGGTTCCAAATATTGGGGGGTGTCATTACAGCACCAATAAATCAGCAAAATGGTTTAACTGGATGTGGTGGTGTGGATAAGGTGCTGGTCTTGGACCTGGGAGGACAGGGTTTGAATCATGCCCTAGCCATGAGCTCACTGGGTGGTCTTGGGCAAGTCACAACCTCTCAGCCTCAGTTCCCCATCTGTAAAATGGGAATATATGTCTGTCTGTTCCTGTGTTCCCCTCACCCTTGTTCATACTACATTGTAAGCTCACTGTGCAGGGACCTCTCTCTGAAAATCTGTGACTGTAAAGCGCTGTGTACGCCTAGTAGCGCTATATAAATTATTAGTAGTAGCAGCACCGTTGTCATGGTTGGACTATTACCTTTTAAAAAGCCTGCCCCAGATGTGTGCCCTCCTTTGCCCCTGCTGGGGTGGTGGACTAGTCCACACCTGGAGACTAATGGATCTAATAGGATTCCAGAACTCTTTGGGTGTATTTACCCACTGACCTTGACAGCCTCTCTGTCGATGGCCTGGCTGATTTGTGGTATAGCCAGGCTCATCAAACCTGCAGTTGTCCAGCTCCTGCTCAAGAAACCATCTCTTGAATTGTCTCCCCTGCCAGCTATCAGCCCGTCTATAGCCTTCTTTTTTCAGGGAAGGTTACTAAATACGCAGGTGGCTACATTGCAGCTTCAGGCACATCCAGATACTATTAGATTCCTAGACTCATGTCAGTCAGGATTTTGTCCTGGGCATGATACTGAGGCTGCGCTTTTGTCCTTGGTTGACAATCTACACTTGAAAATGAACAGGAATAATTATATACCCTGTTGATGTTGTTCGTAGGTGACTGGTAACTGTCAATAGTGTGGGGGGGGAGGGACAAAGAAGTGGGGGCTAAGCAGGGGCTGGGCTGGGGTTCTATAGAGTTCTATAAGGTTTCCAAGAATCTGGGGGGACACATGCCACCCCATGTCCCTCTTATGTCCCTCTTATGAGTCTCCTATGATCTTGTTAGATCTTGACCAGTTCTGTTCATTCCTAATGGGGAGGTCCCAGAGGTTGGTGGGTAGGCAATTTAAAAGCATGGACAGTGGCTTTGTCGTCCCCTAATGAGCTCCCTTGTGGGATTTTTCAGGGTTCCATCTTGTCTCCCCTCCTGTTCAATGTGTACCTGAGGCCACTGGGTGAGGTCATGCAGAGATTCAGAGTGAAGTGCCTTCAGTATGCCGACGAAACCCAAGTCTGTCTCTCTCTTTTTCATCCGACCCAGGTCCTGCATTCCCAGTGTTTACCCAATGCCAAGCTGCTGTTGGCGACTGGATGTGGATGAGCCAATTAAAGTTGAATCCAGGCAAGACCAGGGTGATGCTGGTTGGCTGGTTTTGTGACCTGCGGACATTAGGACACTTTCAAACCAATAGTTTCCTGGGCAGAATTCAAGTTGCTGGTTTTGACATATAAAGCCCTAAACATCCTGGGCCTCAAATATTTGAAAAACCACCCATGGCAGTGTGCAGCATACTGGAGAAGCTGACTCTTTAAGAGAGGTAGCACCAGTGGATGGAAGACACTACCCAAGGCACTGCCCAAAGCACAGGTACTAAAGTAAGTAAGGGACAGCACCTGATTGACTGCCACCTGTGCTTGGGCATGGCAGAAGAAGCCACAAGCCTAAAAGCCTGAGCTAGGTTCAGCACAGCAGATGGAGACATGGAAGAGGCAGGAGCTAAGAGAGAGCTCTGCCTCTGATAGTAAGCTGCATGGGAACAGCAGCAAAGATGATTGGGAAGAGGCAGGAGGTAGGGGAGAGCTCTGCCTCTCAACAGCCTTCTTGGAGCTGCAGGGTGTCAGAGGAGGAAACTGTAGCCTTGACACTAGATTCCTTGACGCTACTGAGGAGACAGGAGCTGGGCTCTGCCTCTTCACAACCCTGCTCGGAGGGCAGTGCCTGAGCAGAAGGGTTGTTGTGAGCTGGAGGAGGGACTGTGCTTGGCCCACAAAGGACTGTGAGACTTGTGCCCATTCTATATGGTGGAGAACTACTATGGACATTGTATTGTATGGAGAAATAAAGGACTAGAGCAGAAATTCCCCTAAGTGACAGTGATTGTGTGGGGCTAGTCTTGTAAGGACTTACCTGGGCAAACTGCACCCTGTTACACCTGGGTGTAACTAACTAACGAGTAACGACCTTCTCTTAGCAAAATCCAATTGCCTCTACTCCATCCTTGTCCTCCTCGATCTCTCTGCTGCTTATGTTACTGTCGACCGCTCTCTCTTATTTCCTCTACTCCCTCGGTTTCTGTGACTCAGTCCTCAACTGGTTCTCTTTCCACCTCTCTGACCAATCCTTCAATGTGTCTCTTGTTGGTGCCTCCTCTACTTCTCTTCTCCTCTCAGTTGGAGTTCCCCAAGGCTCTGTCCTTGGCCCTCTTCTCTTCTCTTCTCTCTATACACTCTGCCCCTAGGCAAACTCATCAAATCTCATCAGGGCTGGCCCCAGGCATGTGCCACATGTGCGGCGGGACTGCAGCCAGCTTCTCCCCCAATATGTTCTTCTGCCTCTCCTCCCTGGCTCCGGTCCCAATCCCTCACCTGCCTCTGCCTCTGTCCTAGTAGTGCTGCAGCAGCAGCAGCAGCAACACCCATCGGACTGGGAGATAAAGCTGTTTTTACAAACAACTCCTCCCCATGCAGTGATCAGAAGGTTGTTACCTTGTAAAGAAGGTTGCCCCCGCACCCAGGAATAAGGCAACGCACACCGAGAAACTTGGGTTAAAGGCCACACATTTATTAACTCATTTGCCAAGTCGGGGAGGGGGTATACTCCCTCCTGGGCCCCTTATACTAAATTTGGTATGAAAAAACCTACTTAAACTTACTTAACTCAGCGACCCGATGTCCCTCGGTACCGCTGCCTTTGTGTGCACTAGGTCACTCTCACTTCAGCCGTTCGGCTGATCAGGGAAAGAGGGGGCACCCTCTAGTGACCAAAGTAGGAGGGAGGCAGAGGCTTCCTTATGGGGCAGTCCCTGTCCTCGTCTGTATAGCTCGCCCCTCCCTCCTAAGCTGGGGTTTAAGCCAGCCGTCCCTGCCTTGGCTTAACCCTTGCTCCATCTCTTAAGGAGATGCCTTCACACACACTCTAACTTAACTACTATGCATGACAATAGGTTTACAAATGCCCTTGGCCCCTGCATGTGTGATGAATGAAAGACACACTAAGCACATCCAACCTCTCCCAATGGTCCAATTGAATTAGCATGAACTGTGAGGAAGGCAAAAGAAATGTCAGACTTTCAGTCAATTAGTCTGGCACTAAAAAATTCCTTCCCGGCTCCCACTTAAGGGCGACCAGCTGTGACACCCACGGTAACATGAGGGAGGGTGGGTGGGTGCTGCCCGTAGCTCCTTCTGCTCCGTCCTCCATGTGCGTCTGCGGGCGTCCTGTAAAATTCAAAAGATGATGGCCACCAAGTCTCGCATCGCGAGATCAGTGGCACCGCCCATGTGGTCCCCCCATTGCCCTATTCCTCTGCTCGGGGTGGGGCAAGTCACGCTCCCTCCAATGCCATTCCCCGCCCATGGCGGGGGTAAGCGGCAGCGCGCGTTATTCAAGATGGCTCCCAACATTCTCACAACTGGGTTGTGCATGCTAACCCTATTCAAATTCACCCAGGCCTTTGGGGAGGGGGGCGGGGTGGGTTAGGGGGTGTTTTATCTTCCCTCGCCCTAATCTATTTATTATTCTCCCAGCCTGTTTTATTGTAGTGTTTTTATGGATTGTTTTAATATATTGTTTTTAAGATTGTTTTATGGTGAATTTGTTAGCCGCCCCGAGCTGTTCGCAGGAGGGGTGGGATATAAATTGAATAAATAAATAAATAAAAATAATAGACCATGTGGTGGTCTTGAGGTCCTCTAGTATAAAAAGTACTCTCCCCCTCGGAATGACCATTCCTTCCAACTCTTCGAAGGAATATAAGAAAATTCCATGCAGGGCTGGAAGGGTGGGTGTTGTGAGAATGTTCCCAGCCATCTCGAAGAACCTTGTTTACAAGGCAGCAACCTTCTGTCCTTCTTCGAGTGGCTCCTCACAGGCTATTTTTCACATGGCTCTGCCGGGTGGGGGGGGGGGGTCCGTGGGCACACTGGTGTGTGGGCGGGACATGCACCTGGCTGCACACGCATCCCCACTCACCCCCCACTCATCCGCACCCATGAGGTAACTGCCATTTCCCCCGATTGCTCCTTGCGTGGGGATGTGTATTAGGCACGCACGTGCACGCACCCCTACTTACCGTTGGTGCATGCGCTGCATTGTTCACACGGGGCTCCCCCACCCATGAATACGCAGAAATCTGCGTGTTCATGGCTGGGAGAGGTATGTGTAAAAAGGGCCTCATTCTCACAACTGTGTTACTTACACTATCTTAGGCACTAGGTAGGAATTTAGGATTTAAAGCAATACCTGTTCTATTTTGGAAAATCTGCAAATATGATTCTGAGATTATTATGGCTGCTATTTCACTAACTCTTCAATAGCAATGAAGTTATTTCTAACAGGAATACTGTCTTTAAACCCCCACTCCATAACCAGTTCATTTGTGCCTCCCATATAAACAATTCACACTGCTCCGGGGGTGCAAATGAAATGGTTATGGGTTGGGGGACAGTGGGAATTGATTATATGGGGCAGGGGCGCAAATGAACTGGTTATGGGGTGGGGGCCATGTGAATTGATTATGGGGGCACAACTGAACTGGTTATGTATATGTCTCTTTTCATGGCATAATGCGCTTAATAGGCTGGCTGCATTTTGGGTGTCTTGTGTGTTTGATTGCAGCGCCTCTGGACCGGTTGCACCGCATGCGTGACAAGGCACCAGCGGCACCGGCAGCAAGAAGCAATAGGCCCTGGAGGTCACGCTGGCTACGCTCCCCCCCTGCCCCCTAGTAAGGTAACAGATGCAATCAGTCTCTCTGTGCCTGCCTCACTGCCCGCCCAGCTGCCCCTGCAGTGGAACCACTCCTGGGAACTGGTGGTAGACGCTCGGCTGGGGAGGTGGGGGGGCAGAGGGGGAAAGCATTGGGGGGCCATGCTTGTCTATGACCACTAGGCTGAGTGCCAGGTAAGGCAGCCAAGGGGTGCCAAACTGTGTGTGGGGGGGGGGAGCATGGGGAGGCCATGCTTCTCCATGGCTGCTCGGAGGGGTGGAGAATGGGAATCCTTCCTGTCCAGAGGGAGTAAATTTTATGTAAATATAACATTTGCATAATTAGGTGTGGTCTAATTATTCACATTAGGCCCCACACCAAGACTTCGCACATGGCCTCACAAACTCTGGGGCTGGCCCTGAATCTCATGGCTTCCAGTACCATCTGCATGCTGATGATACCCAACTCCACCCCCCTCTCTTTCCCTCTAGTCAGGATTGTAACTCCTTGGATTTGTCCATCTCCCAGAATTTACTGTCACCAATAGTAGCACACTTACAGTTGCCACTGGTTTGCTCCCAGGCACCAGTGTCTATCCAACTGGGTGTTCTGGAACCACCTCTTGATCAGGGATTGGCCCTTTTACAGGCCTTCCCACCGTTGCAAGGAAGGGCCACATGATCCGTGGCTGGCCCTGGCCTTGTTGACTGCAAGTTAGTTACCTGGAACATAGCAGGTTGGCGATCTAGGTCTAGGGATCCGACCTTTATTCAGTATGCTGGAAAGCTTCACATTCTATGTCTGCAGGAGACTTGGGAAGTGTGTCCCCTAGATCTTCCTCCAGAACTTTCCCAGTATACTTCCTATACTCTCCCTGCAATTTCCTTGGCAGCTAGGGGTCATTCATGTGGTGGTTTGGCCTGCTTGGTCCATATTATTTTCCAGGGGACCATAATAGAAGTCTTGAAGCATTCACCTTTTCTCTTGGGCCTGGTTTTGGCATACAGGGGATGGTCCTGTATTATATTGAACATCTATAATCTTCCCCAGGGTACCAAGTTGTATGACTCTTCAGTATGGTCTAATCTCGAAATTATCATTGAGAATTTGGGTAAAGCATATCCTGGCAGTCCTTTGGTGGTCCCTGGCAATTTCAATGCCAGATTTGGGGCTAATGACCAAGATCTACTGGTCCACTGTTCCAATTTTTGCTTTCCATCTACTCCCCTTCTTAGTCAGAGGCACTCTAAGGATAATGTGATTAGTGGTACAAGAATTAATGTGGCTAGGTTGGTGACAAATTCCAAATTATGTTTATTGAATGGGTCATGCTATCAGGACATTATGGGGGAGTTTACTTTTCTAGGCCAAAGCAATTGGAGTGTTCTCAATTTTGATATGGTCTCTGTGAATATTTTGCCCTTCCTTAAGGATTTTGAGGTTGCACATGTACTCTGCAGTGATCATTTACCTGTACAGTCCAGCTTTTATTTTCCTAGTAAAGAGGGGATATTGACAAAGGTTATATCATATGGTAATGCACATGACCAGGCCCTACGTTTTTGTGCCTCTGCTTGGGGGGAATTCATTCTCCCAGTTCTGGAAGATTGGATGGACGAGGATGAGACCATAGCTTTAAAAGCCATTATAATGACCTCTGAATCTGGAGAAGGGGCTAGTAAGGCCTTCGAAGCACTCACACAGCGCCTTTCCCAGATTATCCAGATTGAACCTTCTTGCAACCCAAAACTCCATTCTCCATCGAAAGCATGGTACGATGGAGATTGTGCTGCAGCCAGGAAATTCGTAAAGTTTATCTATATAGCTTATCGTCAGGGCCAGTTATGTCATTTGCCATCTTCTTACTTCCAGGTCAAGCGGGACTACCAAGCCCTTATAATTAGGAAAAAACTGGAGTATTTTTGAGCTAGATGGGATTCAGTTTTGGAGGCTGCCCAGGCAGGGAATTCCCGACTTTTTTGGAGGTTGTTAAAAGGGGGTTCCAAGCCGTTTATTAGTCAACATTTGTTTTCTATCCCGGCCCAAACATGGGCAAAGTATTTCAGTCAGATCTATGCACCTCCTGCAATGATGGTCCCACTGGAGCCGTTATTTAAAGCTACGTTGGTACTTCCCGAATGGCCTCGCGTGGGTGATTCAGAAGTAGTGGATCTAATAGAGTCATGCAGGAAGGAATAATAGGGTGCCAGGAAGGGACCTGATACCTGTGGAATTGCTCAAACGATGGTGGGTACCAATGCTGTCAGCTCTTTTCTCTGCCATTAATCAATCGGGGTCTGTTCCAGCAACCTGGAAGCTAGCTGTGGTTGTACCCATCCACAAGAAGGGCTCATTGACAGATCCTGCCAATTTCAGGCCCATCAGCTTGCTTTGTGTTATTGGGAAAATTTATGCCAAGTACCTATTGGGCAAGCTGAATTTGTGGATGAGGTCATGTAAGATAA
>QEPC01009171.1:532118-558573 GCA_003113815.1 Sphenodon punctatus | reverse complement strand
GATCGATTCTGTTGCCAAATCCTGTTGCTTCTCTCTGCACAACATTGCTAAGATCCATCCTTTCCTCACTGTTTCCTCTGCTAAAACCCTGGTCCATACCCTGGTCATCTCTCGCCTCGACTATTGCAACCTCCTTCTCGCTGGCCTTCCTCGCTCTCACCTTGCTCCTCTCATTTCTGTTCATAACTCTGCTGCCAAGGTCATCTACCTTGCCTGCAGCTTTGACCACGTACAGCCCCCCTTTCCTCTCTCCACTGGCTTCCTCTCCATGAACGCATTCTGCACAAACTTCTGGTTTTTACCTACAAGGCTCTTCATGGCCTTGCTCCCCCCCTATCTCTCAGCACTCATTTCCCGCTACGCTCCTGTCTGGGAGCTCCACTCATCCTCTGCCACCACCCTCGTCTGCTCACAGCTCCCCTGCTCCTCAAAACGCATCTGCCCCTTTTCCCTGGCAGCCCCCATGCCTGGAACTCCCTCCCTGAACACATTCGCTTGGCTTCCTCCCTCCAAATCTTCAAATCCCTCCTCAAAACCCACCTCTTCCATCAAGCTTTCCCTGGATCCTCATTCCCCTCGCCCCCTTGCTGACTTATCCTGAATCATCATATCTTGTGTAACGTTAAATGTGTAACTACACCTTTGTAACTAAGCCAAGCACGTGCACCTGAGATGTCATCTGGAAGCATCTTCTTGCAGTTATCATCTGCCCCTCAAGTTCATATAATAAGGGCATGCAGAGAAATGTTCTTGGTGGTTGCCCTACAATTATGGAACTCCCTTCTCTTGGAGGTTCAAAGCCTGAACCTACTCATCTTCTGGAGGCAACGTACAAACTTTCTGTTTGGCCAGGCATTTTGGCAGGCAGGGGGAGGGTTTGGGGAATTGTGGGTTAGGGGATTTTACTTGCTTTTATTTGGGTTTTACTTGTGTGCTGTAATATTTTAGGGAATCAAGTACTTTAATTGGGTTTTATTTTGTGTATTTTTAATATTTTTAGATATTGTAACCCGCCCTGGCCCTTATGGGAAAGGAGGGGTTAAAATATGAATAAATAAATAAATAAATAGCCTCATAACAGTATTTCAGATTATCATTTGCCAACTCGATAATTGGTTCCCAGCCAGGTCAATGATGAACTGCTCAAAACTGTGGGTATTCCCCCGGGGTAGCAAATCTGCTACCCGTTTCTGTTCTAGGGACGGTGGCAAGAGAATCCTCAGCTGCTCATTTAGGGCTCCCTTGACAAAGGGCCAGGGGGAGTGGCAGTTGTCCTTTCCTGTACACCATTTGGTTTATGACTTTGGGAAAAAACGAAATGGTAGCCAACAGTGTTCCTTTATCCAACATCACCTGGAGGAGGGGACGGGGACTGATTATCCCATCAGCTGGAGGAGTCCCATTGCAGTTACAATCCATCAGCAAGCCCCACACGTTGGCCCAGACCACACAGCTAGTCTTTAAGCAGGTTCATAAACAAAACCAACCCAGCTTGCTTCCACATATTCACACCTGGTCTCCTAAAAATAATCTGCAATTTAAGGCAGTGGTTCTCAAATTTTTAGCCAGTGTGACCCCATTGTAAGACTTAAATATAATTCCGTGATCCCGGAATCACAATAACCAATCAGGACTCTGATCTCATGTGCAGATGTTGTGACCTTACTTGGGGTCCCAACCCACTGTTTGGAAACCTCTGATTTAAAGCCCGCTCTAGGCCCCAACATAGATGGACAAAATCCTGGCAATTCCTACAATAAATGAATATGGAAGATTGCAGGGAGAGGAAAATCGACTCTATGAAAAAGACCTTGAAAGGCATAAAACTGACGATGAGTTTTTCTCCCCACTTTCTTATTTCTCCTTTCTTCTTCCCTTTGCTACAATTCTATGCATAATTGTTTGGTCAGTTTGCTCTCCCTCTGAAACTTTTGCTTAAAAGGATTAAGTAAGCCGTGCTCTCAAAGAGATTGAAAACAGAAAATAATAATAATATGTGAATCTATAGCATATAACACATAAAATTGTGTAGAGATGTGTGGGAGAGTGGGTGCTGGGTATATATAAAAAAAGCCACTCTGTTACTTGCTGGTAGAACAACATATCAACAACTGTTAGAGCTGACTTGAAGGTTAAATATTAGGAAGGAATCCAATTTCTCTTGTCTATTCAGCTCAGCGGTGTGTTAGATTGCGGTTGGAGTGTGCTTATGGAGTGTGGGATATGAAGTAGGCTAATCAATCCCTGCTGCTTCATTCTCAGGTTCTTCTTATATCAGGTCCCTGCCCTTAGGCAGCTTTCAGCTTTCCAAAAGCCAATTCCATACAAATAAAAATTGCGACCTGCAGCTAGAGGGTGAAGCTGAGTTTCCCCCTCGTGATTAATCTCTTCTTGGGTGGCTTGGGGGGGAGGGGGGGGGGAGAAGAGAGAGAGAGAGAGAGAGAGAGAGAAGGGGGTGGGGGGTGGGGGTAATGCATGCTGCAGCCTTCTGAACGAGAGTTTTCCTATTGAATGAGCCCAGTGCTCTGGAGCCAGCTTATCAAATGAAAGAATTCATTTTTTTTTAACAGTGCCTTGTGTTGACATTGAGAAAATGAGCTATCAAACACTATGATTAAACTTCAGCTGCCATAATTGTCGTCCGAACAACTGCATGGTGGAACTGAAAAGCGTTTTTTTTGTTTTTTTTTAACCAGCTCTATATGGTTCACCAGTAATACTCAGTTTAAAAGGTTGTTGCTGCTAGCAAGAGAAACAAGGCTTGAAATTAACTTTTTCCAATCCATAGACAAAATTAAACATAGGTATTTGGGTCACACAAACAACAGTTAAATCAGATGCGCTTTAAATTTCATTTTCGTCATTGCGACTGCCAAAAAGGTAGCTCTGGGGTATTAAAATATCCCAGCACTTTCTTATTTCATTGTCTTTGACAAGACCTGTCCTGCTTTTATATAGCCTCCTTTAAAGAAATAGGAGGAGGAGGAGGTAGCTTAAATGTTTGGTATGGGGGGAAAATAGCAATTTGATAAATATTTCCCTGGCAAATGAAATTAGTTAAGGATTTGATTTGAGCAGAAGACAATCTGCAATGCAATTGCCATGTTCCACGCAATTATTACCGAGTGTCCTTTATGGCCTGCACTGATGTGCTCATTCAGACAAGTCTTCCATAGAAGCAAAGTATTTTATATTAGTTCTCCACAACCATTTTATAAGTGTTCTCCAGAGACTGTGGCTCAGTAAAGAGGCAAAAAAGTCCTTCAAGAAATGTGACTAGAAGTCAGACAGCTTGAAAAGGCACTCCCTGTCACAGCAACCCTACAGTCAAACAGGCAACATTAGAGAATGAATATGTGAGCTGTTCTACAATTAAAGCTGCATGTCAGACTGTTCAAAGAAAGCAAAATTGCCAGGATACAAGAGGGTACCATGATCAGGTAGAGAAGAATGGGGGGGGGGGCTGTTATATGTGTGTATATTTAAATCTTTGAATACTCCCCCACCTCTTTTTCATGCTTGCTTTATTAATGAATATCCCATTTTGGGTAAGTTAATTTGAAGAAATATCCTCACTGGTGCAGCTCAGTGCACCTCCATAGAAGCCAATTGATCTACAGCGGTTTACAGCAGCTGAGTGTCCTTGCAATCTCAAAACACCTTTGTTGTTACGATTCTGCAGGTACTTGAAGTTACCACCACATACCACTAGGTGTCTTCTGCCAGGATTCTCAATGACCTGCTGCATTACAATATCATAACATCTTCCTTCATAAATTTTGTTCCCTGCAGCATACAGCTCAGCTCAGCTTCCCTTCAGGCCTCTGTGAGGAGCCCAGCCCTGGAGATGCATCCTCCAACACATCTCCACCCCCTTCAACTGAGTCTATCCTGGCTTTTATCCCATAAGCCTCTGGGCTTAGCCTCTCACTGGTCAGGCCACATACCTGATCCTACTTGATGTGACCCTGTCCTAAACTTGCCCTATTCCATTAGTTCATAGTGTGAACCTAGTTTATAGTGTACACCTTAGGCTTGCCTTGGTCTGCTGGGTCTAATCCTGACCCTTCAGTTGCCCTCCAAAGGACTGGCTCTATTCCTGGGCCAAATCCTGACCTAACAATTCCTACTATAGCATGGTGCAGAATCCGTCCTCAGGGTCTAATCCTGCCCTTTTTCCTCTACCATGCTACACAGAGAAAGGTTCCTTCAGCCAGACACATGCAGACATACACACAGAGCCTTTTGCACGCAGGCAGGCCGGCAGGCAGGCCAAGAGCCTTTGTTTGGAAGGCAGGCAGAGGTGCACACACACAGAGGGTGTTTTCAGATGTGACAGCTCCCACTGCCTTCTCTGGGCGGTGGTGGGAGCCATCACTCCGGCCAGGACTCGGCCCAGCCGCCAAACAAACATTATGGCAAACGACCCAGGGAGGGGGAGAGGAACTTGGTCTGCCGGAGTCTGGGGTTCTGTCCCGGCGGGAGGGAGCCGGATTGGTACCCACGGGATGGAGCCCCCCTCCAGGGCCGAGGGCTCAGAGACAGCCCGCCTGGTGGGGGGTCCTTGCTGGTTCGCCTGGGTGGTCACAGCGCCGCCAGCCTCCACCTCAAGAGGTAAAGCTGGGGGGTCCAGTGACTCTCATCCCGTCGGGATCTCTCACCCCACTAACCGCCCCCGGTCCCTGCCCCATTCATCCTGCCTCCCCCGGTCTCTGCCCCTGTGGATCTCTCGCCCTCCCATCCCTGCCCAATTCACCCACCCACCCCAGTCCCTGCCCCTGTGGATCTCTCGCCCCACTAACCCCACCCCCAGTCCCTG
The DNA here is from genome assembly GCA_003113815.1 of Sphenodon punctatus. Classification (NCBI taxonomy): domain Eukaryota; kingdom Metazoa; phylum Chordata; class Lepidosauria; order Sphenodontia; family Sphenodontidae; genus Sphenodon; species Sphenodon punctatus. The sequence goes on along the minus strand of QEPC01009171.1, from coordinate 553,754 downwards.
CCCGATTCACCCTGGTCCCTGCCCGTGCGGATCTCTCGCCTTCCCATCCCTGCCCCAGTCACCCTGACCCCCCTCCATATCCACCCCTCTCTCCTGGGAAGGAGAAAAAGGGAGAGAGGAAGAGGGTTAAACAGAGAGAGGATGACAAGACAGAAGGAGGGAGGGGTGAACAGAAAAAGGAGAGAGGGGGATTGAGGGAAGAGAGAAGGACAGAGGGAAAGTGGGGTGGGAGGAAGAGGGGCTGAGGCTTAGCTCCTGCTGCCCCCTCTAGGTCTGGCTGAGGGGGTGGGACAGGTTCATCTCATGAGCTTCCAGTGGGGTTGAGGAGAGGGGGAGGGAAGGGTGATAAGAGAATGGGTTTTCTCCCTTCAAGAATAGGGTGTAGGGATGGGGAGACAGGGTGGACTAGGGCAGAAGGGCCTTCGGTTAGGGGGTCGCTCCAGAAGCCCCTGTATAATACTCTTTCATGTGATGGGAGCTGATGTCTGCTAGTTTTAGGCAGAAGGGATCAATTCAAATCTAGAATGTACGTTTGTTGACAGTTTTATGCAATCAGGACATTGAGGTGAGGAAAGAGGGGAGGGAGAGGGACGGGGGAGTCTATGGTGATGGACGGGGGGTGAGGGGGGAACAAAGTCCATTTCTTGTCCCTGGGCCCATTCCAACCTAGTTATGCTAGGTTGGTTGGAATGACTGAACCTAGGTTCAGTCATTCCAACCTAGTTATGCTAGGTTGGAATGACTGAAGTGAGGTACATGTGTACTGTTTCTTGATATTGACAACCAACCTCGGTATAAAAACGTATAATGCAGCAATTATGAAAAGGTCTTTAAGCATGCTAAATGTTGATTCTACTGTCTCATTGTCTATTTAGCATGTCCGACTTGTAATATTTGTAAACTAACATTTTGATGGCGGTGGGCACCCCTACATACCCCATACCACCACTTGGGGGGGGTGGGCATCATATTTTGTCTTCGCCTAGAGCAGCAAAATGTCTTGGGACGGCCGGGGGCAGTTTTAGCAGGGGACAGCACATGTAATTGTCCCCTGAAACTGGGGACATCTAGTAGCCTTATTTCAAGCAGTCTTCCCATCATTATTTTCTGACCCCATGTGCCCCCTATGATCATGCCCCCTTTGGAGCATCATAACATCACAATGATCCAAAAGGGGCAGGGCTACATCAGAAAGGAAGGTGGAGCAAATGGATTATCCCGCCCCATTCTAATGAGGCTGTGCCTCCTTTGGAGCTTTGTGAGATCACAACACTCCACAGGGGCAGGGCCACGTTGGAAAGGCGGTGGGAGAGCCTCTTCTCATTACCTTGTTCTGATATGACCAGCTCCCCACCACTCAATGAAGCCCCAATTTTGGATAGGTTGGAAAAAAATGGGGCTTCACTCAGAGATCTGAGATGCCACATCAAGCCTGGAGGGGGTGTAACCCTACTAGGTGGGTGACAATGAGGTAGGAAGAGACCAGTAGCCCAGTGCTGCTTTCTGCCCAACTAGGGGTGAGATCAGAGAGAAAGCAGAACATGGCAGGTTGGAGAAGGGAAGGGAGCCAGTCAGACCACAGGGTGTCTCTCTGGTTGTACTCTTGGGTCAAAGCATGGACAACAGTTAGCAAAAGAAAGGCCAGATTGCAGAGGAAGTCGGAAGAGTTGACAGTACTGGGCAATCAGCTGTATAATGGCAAATAGGGAAGACAGAAGAGTCAAAAGCCACACCTATGTTCTGCAAGTCTGCACGACTAACTGTTCTTCCAGTCGGGTTTTTTTTCCTTCATATTTACAACTAATATGAAAGTAATGAGCCCTCTCTGCAATGTATTCCTGACTGATATTTCTTACCTCCATCACCCAGTCAATTCCCAGTTTAATTTAACAGTTTAATTCTAGGATTGCCCCTCCATGCTGGGCTGCACACACTGGCTTATTATTGTAGGGTTGCTTATGCACGCTGGGCTGCACTCACAGCTTTGTTATTGTCGGGTTACTGAGGCATGCTGGGCTGCACTTAGCGGTGGGTTATTTTAGGATTTTTCATGCATCCCCGGATGTTGGAAATTATTTATCAGAAGAAAAATCACAATCGTTTTTGTACAAAGAAATTATAGGAACAAAGGGACTATAAGTCAAATTTGGGGGCTGAGCCCTTAAAGCATTGGACAACATATTATTCACCAGTCATAAGTGCATGACAAAGTTATAAACAATGAAGAAAGCATCACAATGCAAGACAAAACAAATAAATAGCTTGAAGGCAGTGGAACAAGCGATCACAGCATGGACCAAATTTCAGAGTAAGTAAAAAGAAGTATAAACACCTATTCTTTTAGCTTTGGGGAGAAAACTGTATGTGAATGTGCTACTCCTGTGAAGAAGAATAAATTAGCTCCTAGCCGAATCTTTTATGAGAGGCCTCACTTCTCCTATTCCTCATCTCCTTGATTTGAAATATGCCAATTCTCCTCTTATTGTTCCTGTAATAAACTCAACATTTACAAAGAGATGAGCCTAATAAGGTCACCTTTGGAAAAGGGCACAACTCTGATTTCATTTTATAGGAGATTTTATTGAGGGTGGGTCATTGCAAATGAATACTAGAAAGGATCACAGAGCTAAGGGGAAAGACTCAGGAGATAAATCTGCAGGGCTTTGCTCTGCTCCATAGTTCTGAAGCTTTGAATAAAAAAAGTGCTCTGACCTTATACTTTGCAATTGATTTTCAGGATGCCTCCCCATCATCTTCTCTTTCTAAATCAGGGTTGGGGAGCCTGTGGCCCATGGCCAAATCCAGCCCACAGCTGTTGTTGGGGTTCCAGTTCCCAGATCTGGCCTGTGGATTCAGACCCTTCCACAAGTACTGAAAGAGTGAGCTGTGGGGGAGGGAATGTAGATGACGGGCATGCACTAAAGGATAGGGCATGGATCCATGGCAAAGATCCATGATCTGGACCCTCCCCTTCTTTCCCCCCACCCTGAGAAGACCACTTTAGCACCCCAGCTTTCAATTCTTATCTGACCTATAGGGCTTGTTCCAATTTTCTAAGCAGTCCGCAGCAGGGGAAAAATTCTCTATCCCTGTTCTAGGTGATGGAAATCACCATCCCTCCCTCCCCAAAGTCCCTACTCAGGACTCACTGACTGTGACCCTCCGTCTTTGAGTGCTGAATCTCAGACCACTTTCACACCTTCAACGGCGGCCAGCCCATGCAGATTTTGGCTCCGAGAGAGACGGTGGGAGTCAAAATATGCACAGGGTTTGACTGGTGTAAAAGCACCCCCATGCAGCTTTTCCGGCAAACACCTGCAAAGGTACAGAGCAGGGAAATCCAGCTCTGTACCTTTGCGGGTTTTCCAGCAAAGCCACGCAGTAGGGCTTTTACACTGGCCAAACCCCACGCATATTTTGACTCCCACAGTCTCTCCCAGAGCCAAAATCTCCATGGGCTGGCTGCTGCCGAAAGTGTGAAAGTGGTCTCACTTTCCCTCTTTCAGAAGTCGAAGTCCTTCTTTCAGGAAAGAAAGACAAAACGACCAGTTTTCAAGTCTCAGACACTTCCCGGTTGCCTCCCAGGAACAGCACTTCAGGGGACAATGTGGAGATGATAGAAGGAGAAGAAACTAAGTGGAATGAGAAGCAGGAGAGGGTTGATCCTACTTTATGAACTTGAAACACTGGGAGGGGTGTGTGTGTGTGCATATAAGTGTATGGGGGGGCAGAGCTTATTTGCTGAGAGGTGAAGCTTATTAGGGTGATTTCAGACGAGACGGGGCGACATTCGCCCCGTCCCGGAATCACCCATATGATTCCCCGCCGGGATCACTCCGGCAGGTCCAACAGACGTGCCGGCTGATTCCGGTGGGGAATCAGGGAGGGGGCGGGGCCGCACAGCGCAACGTGCAGCCGCACGGCCCCGGCCCCCCATGCTCCCCCCCACCCGTCCTCTTGGGAGATGGGCGGATGCCACGGCCAATGCTGCCGCAGCGCCTGCCCAATTTGACCATGGCCCAGAATCCTGCCATGGATTCTGGGCCTTGGTCACCGGCCAGATGTGACTTTTTGTTGGTTCCCGCCAGGGATCTCTTTGACCACGCTTTCGGGGATTGTCCGGCGGGGAGCCCCGGAAGTGTGGTTGAAATTGACCCCATGTGGGAATTGACCATGGTGAACATCTGGCGGCTGCCAAACAGACATTCAGGGCGCTTTGACCCCATGTGGCTATTGACGGGGGTTCACTGTGATCTCGTAACATCTGAAAATACCCCAAGTCAAGGGGGCAGGACTTGTCCCTCTTTGGCTGCTTGAAATGTTAGCAAGTATGCATTGCATTAATATTCACACAGTTTTGTTAGTGTCATTAAAATCATGGATGTTTTACCAATCCATACCGCAGCCAACAGTTTCTAATCTTTGTCAGGCTGTGATGCCCCCCCTCCCCTCCCCTGATTGAAGAAATCCTCATGAACCCAGTCATCAAAATGGTGCAATTATGTAGATCCAAACTCCAATGTGGTGACCCTAGTTGGGGTCATGAACCCTAATTTGGGAACCACTGCCTTAGGCCAAAATTGCGACCACAGTGCCGACCACCATTTCCTCATGGTTTAGCAGAGAAGCATTCAGGCCACAGTCCTTCTCAGTAACTTCTTCCTGTTCACAAAGTCTGAGGCAAAGAGAACAAAATGGCTAAGTTGAATGTGAAAGTTCCAGGAAGAATGCAGCACAAGGTGTGCTCAGGGCACCTGGATAAAATGGATGGTGTGTGCTTGTATCATCTGTTTATAAAACTCCCTGTCAGGCAGGACCTTCACCTTCCTAAGCTTGAGTGGCTTGGCAGAGGGTTAACATCTGACGGGGAACATTCTTCACAAGAGTGTATTTTACCCACACAGGAGGAATTATGGCGATGGTGACATTGAGAACTGGACGGACAATCGCTTTGTTTGATTCAGTGATATTTACTTTTTGAGATTTGGGGATGAATTGTGATTTATGGAGGCCTCTAGGCCCTACTTGGTGAGGGTGAACAGAAGGCAAATTATTTTGTTGCATGTGCAGAATGGGTCAGTTGGAAGGGAGAAAGGGAAGTGTACACACAGGTTAGATGTTTGACTGGTGTAGATGTGTGCCGCTCCATTTAGTGCTATAGAATTCACATGTTTACAGCAGCAAATATTTACTTATTTTTAATTCCATTTAGTACTTATTTGCTCATTAATCAAAGGGTTATTTGGCATGTAGTTATTAAATTTTTAAGAACGCTAAAGGAAGGAATGCAGAAATCTCATAATTTTAGTGTGGCACCTTAAAAAAATAAATTTTAAAAATCCACACCTTTCCCTTCTCATGTACTTTGACTCCAATTAGCCCAACAAGAAAAGGTCCATTTATGCCTTTTATAATTTTTAAGTTAGTTTAGCACTCATTAAAGTTTCCAGAGAGCCTGCTTGGAAAATTAAGCTTCTGTCTTTGCCTATGGAATAAGCAGTGCACAGAATGACCAGAACCAAAGCACCATTCCCTCAAATCAACATGCCCCATCGCTGACATTTGGAGGAGTCACCTCCAAGACTGAGTCACCTCTCTCTCTGCTATGAATGCCAGTTCTGGAGGAGATTTGGTGAGATGGCTATGTATGATGCTAGGATCCAAACAGAGCTCTCCATCTCTTTTCATAGGGGCCACCAAAGAGCCATCAGCAAGCAAACATTCAACTTCCAACTTGGGTTGGATTTGAATCAGTTTTACTGACTTAGGGCTTGATCTCACAAGCAAAGATAGCATACCTCCCAACATTTCCAGCAGCCAGAGAGGGACAAGTCCCATCCCCTCTGCCAATAACCTCTGACCCCTCACTCGTGTGTGTGTTCACGCACGCACACACCTCCCAACATTACAGCCACATGAAGGGAAACGGAAGCCTTCCTGCTTATCAATCTAATTCATTTCTCATCATTCCATCACCTCCCTGTTGTCCTCTTCCTGGGAGGCAACCAGAAAAGAGGTGCCTGAGACTTGAATACCAGTCTTTTTGCGCATGTGTATGTCTTTCTCTCCTGAAAGAGGGACTTTGAATCCTAGAAGAGGAACAGTGGGATTCAGCACCCGTAGAGAACCCGTTTTTACGAGTGCCACAATCTAGCAGATTCATAAAAATCTGCTTTTAGAAACCTCATGCAGGTGGCATTTAGACACGCCTCCCCACACCAGAAGTCACCTGACTGCCATTGGAAACTGCGGTGCCGGGCAGTTCATGCATTCTTTAGAAAACTGGATTTGTAAAACCTCAATATTGGGGTTTTACAAATCTAGTTGTCTAAAAAGTGTGTGAGCCTCCCTGCACCACTGTTTTCATTGGCAACTGGATGACTTCTGGTGGTGTGTGTAACTAAACACCACCTGTGCGAGGTTTCTAAAAGTGGATTTTAAAAAATCCACTAGTTTGTGGCACGTGTAAAACTGCCTGGACTGTTGGCAGGTTTGGGATAGTTGCTCTGGAGTGACCACCTCCCTCTTCCACTAATTCACATGTGCTAACTAAGGGTGTTTTCAGACGTTACGGGACCGCTTGGCCCTGTACCGAAAACAACCCTTTCATTCCCCGCCGGGGTCACCCCGTCACGCCATATCAGACGTGCCGGGGGGATCCCGGCGGGGAATCTGGGAGGGGGCGGGGCCGCGTGGCGCAACGTGCGGCCGCACGGCCCCGCCCCCTCCACGCACCCCGCCGCCCGCCCTCTGGGGAGATGGGCGGGCGGCGGGGCCAATGCGGCCGCCGCGTCGGGCCGGATTTGCCACGGCCCGGGATCCCGCCGGGCATCCCGGGCCGTGGCGCCCGGCCAGACGTTACTTTTTTTTGGTCCCCACTGGGGATCTCATTGACCACGCTTCCCGGGACATTCCCCCGGCTAGCCTGGGAAGCGTGGTTCAAATTGACCCCATGTGCGTATTGACCGTGGCGAACATCTGGCGGCCACCAAACAGACGTGTGAGACACATTGACCACAGGTGGGTATTCACCGTGGTTCACTGTGATCTTGTAACGTCTGAAAATACCCTAACTCCCAAGAGTTAATTAGTTCTTTCCCACCCCTGCACTCCCTCTTTGAGAACTTCCAATGAACTTCTCAGTAGTGGGTGCTCAAATGCCAAGTAGTCACTGAGGCAGAGATGCTGTGAGGGAAACACATAAACAGATGAAGTGTTGAGATTTTCTGGGGAAAGGTGGATCCTCCATTCACTCCCTCCATACTTCTATCCAGTACATATGACAAGCCTATTGGAGTAACAGCCACCACCCACATTTTAACTTCACTTGTTTGGAGTGGCAAGTGCCTCCCTTTATCTTCATTTGACCATTCCTCCTACTACCTTACCCCCAGTTGTGGGAACACAGGAGGTTTTAATCTATTGTGAACAAGCCCTTAGTGATGAAAGTTTTCTGTGCTCCAGCCTCTGAAACCTCCAGTTCCCTAGTGACTCATTATTAGGCTTCTCCATGACCATGCTTTGGAACGAGGCCTTCTGTTATCCACACCAACCTGTTCAGTCATGTCAGAAACTTATATTCTTTGTCCACTTTTGATTCACAGCCTGCATTTAAAATCCTGACTATGTATGAGTTAATCACAAGGAAATACCCACAGTAAGATTAATAAAATAATATATAAAGTTACATTAAATAAAACAAATGTTTTAAATTCAACTAATGCATGCACCTAAGGATACTGTGATCTTCTGGAAGGCATTCCACTGAAGGTCAGAAATCATAATTGTCAAGTAATCTCTTTGGTTTCTGCAGCTTACTTGGTCTGCAGTCCAGTTACAGCTGCTATTGCATTCTCCTGTGTTATAATGTAACTTTTTATTTTATGGGTCTTACTGTGTTAGGGGCTTCTCCCACTAATGGGTGGGTTACCACCCCAAAAACAAAGTCTAGCCCTCCTGGCTCTGTATAAGCATAGAAAGATCCCACCTGGATTCTGTAGACTCCTGTCCCTGAGGCAGTCCTAAAATGTAGTCATGAATGCTTGCAAGGGCTCTTAGCCCAATTCCTTGCTTGCAGGTAGGTTCCACTTCCTGCTGGCAAAGCGTTGCCGACGCACCCCCCAGAAATGAGACTCGGAGGCATAACAATTGGGATTAAAACTGGCCGCACTCTTTAATGTAAAACAGAGCAAGAAATCGTTGGTGAGATTGCTTGCTACTAAGCAATCCAGGGTCCAGTATTTTCTATTCCTTAATCCTATTTATAACAACAGGGAGCAGACTTGGGTTTGCCCTCCAATGTCTGCCCCAAACTTGTAACACATTCCCCTTCGAACAGCTTTCTGGCAAAGGCCGAAGTGGGAGTAACACCCAAGCAGGTTTGAGTAAGGAGAATGGTGCCCTTTGGTTCGAGGGCCGTGCTTGCCCTTGCCCCCGCTTGACACCCCTCCCAGAGGGACGATTCTGGTGTCAGCCATGCCCTGCTTGTCACCAGGTGTCGCCCCCCCCACCCCATCTCTTATGGAGATGACTCTTTCTTATACTAGAACTACCTAACAAACCCTATTAACCATACTGGACCCCCGCCACTGGATCGGGACAAGCCTAAACCTGTCCCGATCCCCCCACCAACTCTTGCTCACACCTCTGTCAACTTGTCCAGGTATAGGGTATTCACTATCATGGACAAGTGGACACCATTCCATAAGAACAACTCTGGCCATAAGAGGCACTCTGCGGGGGACGGAGGCTTGAGTCTCTTTCTTGTCCCTCCAGCCTGTATCTAGCTTTGGGGGGGGGGGCTATCGGCCTAGTGCTTCACCTCACAGATTAGCCCCTCGGCCCTGTCCCCTGACCTCAGGTGTTTTTAAGGGAGGGGCCACACATGGTCTCGTCACTCTCTTGATCCCTTGGGGGACTCATCACCCTCCCATCCTCCCGCTCTTCTTGTCTCAGGGTTGCAGCCAGTGCTTCGCATGCCTGGAGACAGCTCTGCATCTCGCCCCTTGAGGGGAGCGTCTCCCTCCTGTCCCCCTCACCATCTTGCTGTGCTGATGAGGGGGGGGGGCAGGTCCAGTCCCAGACCTTTTATTATTTGGTTGTTTACTGACCCCTTTTAACTTATGGGGAGCTGTCCTCTTCCGCTGCTTCCCCATCCTTGCTGATCGTGCAGCAGCAGGAGTGCTCTGCTGCCTGCTGCCTATTTGTTATGCTGCCTGGGGCCGAATGGCTTCCATGAGAGAAGGAGAAGATGCACAGGTGGTATCCGCCCCCCCTACTTCTAACAGAGGGAGGGGCTACCCCCGTGCCGATCAATCACGCCACAGCATTGTGGGCACGTGATGCTCGGGTGACCAATCACAGGTCCCCAGGCCGAAACGCACGGAGTTCTCTTGCCCCATGCACAGACTGCCTCCGTGTCCTCTCACTCCAGCAGGGGCATGGCAACCCCACCCCGCCCCACGGTATGCAGACATAGTCAAAAGGACATATGGTGTTGGCCCCCCCGGGACCTGGCTGAGGTATGATGAAGCCTTTCGCCACAGGGCTTCTTTTACCCCGGGGCTGCGCTGGGATCGCTGCGCTGTATGGTTGACACAACCAATGCCCCTAAGACAGACAGTGGCCACATTTTGGTCCGGGGTGGAGTTGCCCCGGCCAATGACCCAAATAGATTTGACGCCCGACGGGGGGGTGGGCCTACCTGTTGGGAGTACAATAGGAACAGTAGGTGCTCGACAGGTATTTATGTTCATGGCAGACGGCCCTTCTGTTATTCAGACTTCTGCTCTGCTTTTCCAGTCAGAGCCACATCCACTTTCTCTTTAGCTCCCACTCTTCTTCTGGGTAGCTGGCTTTTCTAGCCTCAGCCAGTCCAGGTGTGCTCCTTTACCTGACCCAGCTAGGTCTGGAGTCACAGTCTTAAAGGGCCAGCAGCCCTCAGCTGCTCAACCCTTCCACAAGGCCATTGTTATGGAGATGTGTGGCTTCATACCTTACTGAAGGGGAAGCTTAGCCACGCAGGTTGGAAATAGTCCCAGGAAGTGTAAAAACCTTATGCAGACTATTTAAGGAACAACGTGTTATTATTCAGCGTGTTGTTCTTTAGTTAGCCTGACTTCCACTGCCACGGAAGATAGAACAAACAGGAATGAGTTTAAATTGCAGCAAAGTAGATTTTGGTTAAATGTTAGAAAAACTTCCTAACTGTCAAAGAAATTGGGCTATGGACTAGGTTGCCCGAGAAGGCTAATAATAATAATAATAATTAATAATACATTTATAATAAATAATGATTTATTTAATCTGTATAGCCCTCTTCCTCCCTGAATGCACTCGGGGCAGTTCATGTGCTCGAGGCATTGTAGAATTTCCTTCCTTGGATATTTTCAAAACTAGCTTGTAAACATCTGTCTGTGATGCCGTAGGTGTTGGGCATCATCCTGCCTTGTAGCAGGGGGATCTGACTAGATGGCCCTTTGAAGTCCCGTCTCCCCCTACAGTTCTATGATTCTGGGTGAAATAGTATCAGAATCCAGCCCTGGATAAACTACTCATTGCAAATTATTTGTTCAGCTCTAATGATCAACACGAACGGAGACATAATTGTCATTGGATTATTACTTATTATTTACTTGCTGTTAGCTAGGAGCATTTCCAAGATTTTCTGAAAATGTTTCTTCGGTTCATGGTTTTGTCTTTTGAGAGGGTAAAAAAAGAAATATGCAATTTTCCAAAATGTATTTTAGCGCAGACTGAGATTATTATATAAAATAAGTAGTTGTATTATTAGAGATAGTGATTACCTTGTGATTCTATCCAGAAGAATTTTAATTATATTATTATGAGTCTGTCATACTGCCTGACAGGATTGTGTTAATTCCCTTTATTGTGGAGCTGCCCAGCATAATGACCACTTCAAGTCAGGGGAAACGAAGAGACTGGATTCTAAATGTAGCCACACACAAAAGAAGCTGAATAGTTTTTTATTTGGGGACAGATCCTCAGACTGGGGTAAATCAGTCTAGGTATCAAGCTTCACATGTCTATAAACAAAAGGGCCAAATCTTTGTGCAGTTGACTTCACTGGAACTGGGCTGATTTAAACCAGCTGGTTCTTTGTTTTTAAATATAATTGACACTTTCCTGGTGAATTTTTTTATTTATTCCGCTCTCCCCCCTTCCCCTCAAAGGGTTAAAACTGAGGCTGGAGGGGGAGGGGAAATTGAGCCTATTGCTTTAAATGCAACGAGTTGAGGGAAATGTGATTTAATTTAAAGATATTAGAGATAGACAAACAGATTAACAAACTTCAAAAAAGGCTTGTGTGGAATTTAAGATAAATACATTAATTAAGATATAGTTAACACAGTAATCTAAAATTTCCTGGAAACTTAATGAGTTTGGAGCCACTAATGCTGCGCTGAGCACTGGAGGTATAATGTGAATCGGAACTGACACATAGCTCAAAATCATTTCAATTATCTTTTTCACTTACATTAGCCAGGAAAATAGTAAACAGTCAATGGGGTATGAGAAGCAGAATCCGCCAACATCAATGGGCAATAGACAAAGACTAAGTCATACAGTAGAGTGAAGGGAGAGCTTGAGGTTTGACCTTTGGAATTGAAATATAGACATTTTAAGCTCCAGTGGAATGTATCTGAATGACCTTTTTCGACTTAAATGAATAAAAGGTCAAGAGGAGGTCACGTTTGGCTTTGGGTTCACCAGAGCAAAGCAGATCCCAGCCCCTTCTTTATTCATCTGCATTTTTTAAAAAAAGAATCTCAAACCTCTCTGGCATGGGCATAAATATTAATTCTGCAGAGCCAAGTCCTCAGCTGGTGTAAATTGACATCATTCTACTGAAGTCATTGAAGCTAGGCTGGCTTACACCATCAGAGGATGTGGCCTTCAATTCCATGTTTTGCTAGAGATTCAGGAATGGTACTTTGAGACTTCTTGTGCTGATGCCAATAATCTTGTCATCATTGACCTAAGTCAATATTTGAGAACACTAATTAGAGTAAGGAATTCCTCTTTCCTTTGAAAGGCCTGGCAAGAGGCACACTGTAGAAGAAATTAAGGAAAACCAACTGGTGTTCCAGTTTTCCATTTCCTGATGTGATCCTCCTGCTTCTGTGTCTCATTCTGTATATAGTGTCACCAATGTGCTTGGTGCTGAACAGTTGTGACAAGAGACAGGCCACAGCCCCAAGAAACATACAGTCTAGAATGGTTAAAGGAAGGGTCAACGTAGGGGAGGGGCACACAGGGAGAGACAGGAATGCATTAATGAAGTTGAGTAGTTGCAGGTGCATGCCTTTGGCTTAGCTACAGGAGGAGAAGAATCTTGAGGACAGACAGACATAAACAATGAATCTATTGGGAAGAAGAGTCTTACAGTTGTTTTTGAGAGAGGTAAGATCTTTTCTGCTTCTTGGCTTGCAATGGAGAAAGCTCATTGGAGGGCATTAACAGCACTACATGGTTTTACTGGGGCTGCATCCTCACAGCTGATCACACTGAGGCCGTTTTTAGACGTGCGCGGAGGCACCCGCACTTGTTTACCAAAAGACCTGGCATCCCGATTTACACGTGACGACGCCACCGAATACGCGCATGCGCGGGTGATGCGCATCCATTTCCGGCCACAAACTGACCAGGTCGGTGATCGAGGCCAGTCATACGTGGCCGGAAATGGATGCGCATCGCCCACGCATGCACGTATTCAGTGGCGGCGTCATGTGTAAATCGGGATGCTGGGTCTTTTGGTAAACAAGCGCAGACACTGCCGCACACGTCTAAAAACGGCCTAGGGAATACTTTTCACTTTAGGGCCGCATTGGGTAAGGTAGTCATTCTTTGAATAAATGCCCAGAAGGGCATGAATGCCTGATGATGTTGTAATGTGGAATAAGTGGAATAAAGACATTGGCAATGAACAGCTACTTAAGTGAGGGATCAGTTTGCCTTTTAAATATTTATATCCCCTACCTTTACCAAAAAGGAGATTCAAATTTCACAAACTAGTCCTTAGTTCTCCACATCTCTGTTAACTTTCTAGAGGAAAATCAAATGTTTTTGTCTTTATCATGTTTATCCTTAAATGAACATTTTAGACACAGATTCCAAATTATGTATTCATTGGAAAGATTAAGTCTGATTAATGAATTCATGCTAAAGAACTGTGTTTAATTGGATTTTTTTAAAGAAGCTAAATGTGGATGCTCTGCGCAGAACCTTATTTGTGCAATAGCCAAAAACAACAAAACCCATACAAACCCATGTAACTTAAAAAAATTCTTAGGGTAAACAAATGCTACAATGCTGACCTACCCTTATTGATGATGGACTTTGTTTCCCAGGATTCAAAGTTCCCATAATAATCTAGTTCTAATAATGGTTAAAGTTATCTGCCTAATCAGACTAATTAGCACTGGTGAACAGAGACGTAATCATAATGGAATGCAAATGCCAGTTTTACAAAATGAAAACGCCATATGTGCAGTAATTAGAGAACCACAGGCACTTTTTATAAATCATATTTATTAGTTTGTAAACAAATCAAGCTCTAAATGAAATGAAAGATACCATTAACAACATCGATGAACAAAATGTATACAGCAACTGGGCTTATATGAATAGTTTTGTGGCGATACATGTAGGATCTGATAGGTGTATATATGTGTGGATAAGTGCTCCACTTCTTCTGAAAGTTCTGCAGGAGGCATTTGAGATTTGATTGAATTCTGGGATGCCATCCTTTCCCAGGCACTGGATGGATATATTAGCTGATCTACTGAAGCTGCATTTTGATCATATGGGCACTTCTTGTCTAGAGACCAGATGGTCATAAATTAGGATATGTGGTTTGTGTCAGTGATGAAAAATGTAGTACTGATAAGTACACTAATGGTGTGCCTTAGTAAACTAAGCCTCACTAGACACTTAACGTAGATTGTATTTATTTTTTGTAATAAAAAAATCAATAGTAGAAACTTTTTTTAAAAACCCCACTTATAGCAACAAAATTGAAAATGGCCAAAAATTTGCGATGTTCTCTTTTGCTCTTATAGCCAATTCTCTTTCCTCTCTGATACTCCCCAATTTGGTTTTTTTAACAGAAGATGATGGTGGTGGGAAACGTCTTGCTGTTTGTCTAAAATAGATTTGTAAAGAAGACATTTTGCTTGTTTGCAGATTTCCGTTACAAAGTTCACTTAGTTCAGCCGCCAACCACTTCTGCGACATTCTGATCAGTTTGTCTTTGCTAAAGGCGTTTGAGTATTATTGATAAAACACAGACATTAAGGTAGGCATTTTCAGCTGGTCCTACGATTGGCCTCTAAGATTTCACTTGACCGTGAAGGTGGTTATTTTGCACATCAGGTGGACAACTAGCACATATGTTTTGGAGGACATAGTGAAAAACTGACCCACAGTATACACAGTGGTGGTGGTGTAGGGGGCTAGATCAGGCTAGAAAACCATGTAATATTGCACACCATCATGTACTACATCATGATTCCCAACAGACACTTTTCCCTCCACAGGAATTGGTGGCAGCAGGAAAGTAATGAATACACAGGGCTGTAAATATTCACTTGCTTGCCTTTGGCAAGAATGCTTTTTGAGCTGGCAAGTGAATAGCCTTACCCACAGTGTAAGGAGCTCGTGCGAGAGATGGCCAGTAACATGGCTGGGTTTAAAAAAGGACTGGAAACATTCTTGGAGGATAGGTCCATTAATGGCTATTAGCCAAGTAGGTTGGGGGAATGTAACTTCTGACTGCTGGGAGAGAATGGCAGGGAATGGATCACTCCGTTACAACCTGTTGGGTACTTCTCCAAAGAAACTGAGAATGGCCACTGTTGGATAGGACGCTCGGCTCAATGAACCATTGGTCTGACCCAGTATGACCCTTCTTATGTTCTTATGTTCTCTTTCTCCACATCGAACAGCTGATCAGAGCTCCTTCCCTTCCGAAGTGGAAGCTTTAGCCAGTGTTTGGGTAGGACTATCACCTTTCCTGAGGCCTTCACCTAAAGGGGGCTAAGTAACTCTGGAAGGGGACAGGGCAAAGGGACTCTCCTGCCGCTTTCCAATGTGGCTACACCCCACTGGAGAATCATGACATCACAATACTCCTAGGGACCATGTCAGAAAGGGAGTGGGACAAAGGGACTCCCCCCCCCCTTTCTGATGTGATCACACCCTCTGCTAATCTCTGAAGCCTTGGTTTTTCCAGGTTATCCAGATGACTCTGGATAGCTCGGTAAAATCAGGGCTTTGCCCAGAACCTGAGGATGAGTCCGTTTTTAGACAATCACGGCCACAGCCGCGCTTGTTTTGAAAAAATGCCGGGAGCCGGGATCAGACGATACACTCCCGGCAATCACCCGCCCGGAAGGGGGATGCGCATGCTTTTCCGGTCGCGTTTGACTGGGTCGATTTTTCAACCCTGTCAAATCGTGGCCGGAAAAGCATGTGTGTCCCCCTTCCGGGCGCGTGATTGCCGGGAGTGTATTGTCTGATCCCGGCTCCCGGCATTTTTTCAAAATAAGTGCGGGCGCGATCGTCTAAAAATGGCCTTTAGAGAGGTGGTTGGTTACCCTACATGTGGGGGCCTTCCTGTTCCCTGCTGAGTACCTATTTGGTGGAGAGAAAGACAGCACCCTCACCCAGTACACTGCAAGTCCTGACCTGCAGATGGGATGCAGCAATCCTGCACCCTACTTGTTTGAAAGCAGTAAAACCCTGCATTTTCCACCAGCTGTGTAAACCCCAAGCTTGGACTTGCAATGCAGAGGTAGGTAGGGATTCCCCTTTTCCTCCTCACCCCACCCCCAAATATTCTGGTGAGTAGTTTTGTATGTCTGGCTATCATTCGTATATTTTCTGTATCATTAGCATATTATTATTATAATATTTACAGCATTGCACATGCAAATGTTCGTGGAGATGTACATTTCTTCTGTCCTATGGTTTTTAACATACCCCATAAGTTGTCCCTTCTCCGGGCTCTGCACTGGCTGCCTATAAAGCACCAGGCCAGGTTCAAGGTGTTGGTTTTAACCTTTAAAGTCCTTTATGGCCTGGGTCCTACTTATCTGCTGGACCACCTCATTCCCCATGTGCCTGTGCAACCTTTGAGATCATCCGTGGGAGCCTTTTTGGAGGTTCCCCGGGTTAGGTGGGTGGCCACTGATGTTAGATCTTTTTTGGTGGCTGCCCCTGTGCTGTGCAATTCGCTCTCAGAGGAGGCTCAGTTGGCCCCCACTCTCCTGTTCTTTCGATGTTTATGTAAGACCTGACTGTTCCGCCAGCCCTTTGACGAGGGGTAGGGGTTGGGTGGGGGGAGGGAGTTCTCTTTCCCTGCATAATGTGGAATTTTTAACTGTTTAAAATGTTTTATTGTTTTAATGTTTTTTTATATTTGTTGTTTGCTGCCCCGGGCTGCCCTGTGGGCAGGAGGGGTGGGATAAAATTTGTATATAAATAAAATTAATAAAAATTGTACATTTGCTTAAACCATGAACAAATTGTGTTCTATGGAGCACCTATTAAATGCTTATCAAAGGCCATGACACAGGAAAATGGAGGCAGGAGTGGGTGGTTAATCCACGTGACACTTTACTGGCTGAGTGCGGTGTCCAGGAATTTCTCATAAACAATTTGCCGACGCTATGCTTCTTGACAGTCATATTTTGGTGTAGTATGAAGGAGGCAATGCACTTGCCTAGAAGCCTGTAATCTCAGATAAGAATAACATACCATACACCTAACAGGCATACATGGGGGACCAAATTTTAAATAATTGGTAAACTATAGTATTCCTTTTGGTGGGTCTCCTGTAATAGGTGCAATACCTCAATGTAATCTTCCCCTCCCCCAAGCAATTCTAATGCACACACTAAAACTATCTGAAACATTAACAATGCATTAATTATAATTATGGAGCAATGCCAGCTGCTTTACTTTCAGCCTAGATTATTTTTATTTTAGGCTAAGGAAAACAACAAAGGAAGAGCAAACTTACCATAAAAATCTCCTCACGGGGGAAAAAAAAGTAGAGCATCTTCCAGTGTGAGATTCTGCCATTATGGATCCTTTCATACCACTGCCTGCTTGTAGGCCCTTTTCACATAGACACTCTTACACTGATAAAATAGGTGTTACATTTTATTATACGTGTTGCAGGTGTGCTCTATGGGTGCCCTGCAACATGTATAATAAAATGTAACACCCATTTTATCAGTGTTAGAGTGTCTGTGGGAAAAGGGCTGTAGACAGGAAGACAGACTTTGGGCATTTTTAAAAGCATGGCTCATAGAAAGTAGTATTATGGCTTCAAATGCCATGCTAAGCATTTGCATTTAAATTTAAAAAGTCTCTGCACTGGAATGGCTAGGAAGGAAAAGTACTGAAATCTGGAAACAAATGATATTACAATTGTAGGTTTTACCTGGCTGTGATGAAGTCTGGCTTGTCTATTGCTGTTGCTCTGCCACCTGTGGGGTATAAGATATGAAGAGCCTGGACCTCAGGCAGTCTTTGCCTGGCCATGGAGTTGGCAAGACCTTGGTCATGGCTCTGCTGGGAGCTGGTCAGGGTGTTGAAGCCCTGAAGGAAGACTCTGGGCATCTTTAGACATAACAAAGATCAGGTGTCAAAACCCCTAAGGACGTGTTTGGCCATTGTGTGTAAGCACCATAACAATCCCAACACCAATTTGGCCACCCATTGAACATCCGTTGAACACGTGATGTGAACATCATTGCAGAAGCAGCATCAGTGGACATTCGATTGGCACAGTACCCGTGGCACCACAGAGGTGGCATTCAGCAGTGGACATTTGCTTGCAGGGCACAGTATCAGTGGCACAGCAGAGACAGCAGAAGTGCATCAGTGGACATTCGACTGATGGGGCACAGTACCCATGGCACTGCAGAGGCGGCATTCAGCAGCAGCAGGAAGCAGCAGCAGACATTTGATTTCAGGGCACAGTACCCGTGGCACCACAGAGGCGGCATTCAGCAGCGGACATCTGATTGCAGGGCACAGTACCCGTGACACAGCAGAGGCAGAAGTGCAGCAGTGGACATTCGACTGGCGGGGCACAGTACCCATAGCACCGCAGAGGTGGCATTCAGCAGCAGCAGGAAGCAGCAGCAGACATTTGATTGCAGGGCAGAGTACTCATGGCACAGCAGAGGCAGCAGAAGTGCAGCAGTGGACATTCGATTGCCGGGGCACATTACCCGTGACACAGCAGAGGTGGCATTCAGTGGTAGCAGCAGACATTGGATTGCCAGGGCACAGAACCCGTGGCACAGCAGAGGCAGCATTGGCAGCAGCAGCAGACATTGGATTGCCCGGGCACAGAACCCATGGTACAGCAGAGGCAGCAGTGGCAGCAGGCACAGACATTGGATTGCCTGGGCACAGAACCCATGGCACAGCAGAGGCAGCACAGGTGGACGTTGGATTTCCAGGGCACAGAACCCATGGCAGAGCAGAGGCAGCAAAAGCGGACATTGGATTGCCGGGGCACAGAAACCATGGCATAGCAGAGGCAGCAGCGGCAGCAGGAGCAGACATTGGATTGCCTGGGCACAGAACCCATGGTACAGCAGAGGCAACAGAAGCGGACACTGGATTGCCAGGGCACAGAACCCATGGCACAGCAGAGACAGCAGCAGCAGCAGACATTGGATTGCCCGGAACAGTACCCATGGCACAGCAGAGGCAGCAGAGGCAGCAGAAGTGCAAATTGGATTGCCCAGGCACAGAACCCATGGCACAGCAAAGGCAGAAGAAGTGAACATTGGATTGCCAGGGCACAGATCCCATGGCACAGCAGAAGCAGCATTGGCAGCAGCGGCAGACATTGGATTGTCCGGGCACAGTATCCGTGGCACAGCAGAGGCAGCATCAGCATCAGAATCATAGACTGGATGGCCAGGGCACAGAGCCTGTGGCACTGCAGAGATGGCATCAGCAGCAGCAGACAACATTGGATTGGCACGACACCGAACCTGTGGAACAGCAGGGACGGCAACAGCAGGATTTGCCTGTGTGCAGCACCCATGGAGCAGGATTTACCAGGGAAGAGCTCCCAGACTGCAGCAGACGGCAGCAGCAGGATTGCGTGAGCACATTTGGATTTGCCAGGGCAGAGCACCCATGGACCAGCAGACAGCAGCAGCAGGATTATCAGGTCAGTGGGGCACATCACCCAGGGTTGCCAGGGCAGGCAGACAGGCACCTTGGCATGAGAGGCAGGCAGGCTGGGGCAGGGCTTCAGCTTTGCCCACAGGGCGGGAAGACAGGCAGCATGGAATGAGCATCGGAAGGCAGACTGAGGCAGGGTTTGAGGTTGGCAACCAGGATGGGCAGACAGGTAGCGTGGCATGAGCATCGGAAGGGAGACTGAAGCAGGGTTTGATCTTGGCAACCTGGGCGGGCAGACAGGCAGCATGGCATAAGCATTGGAAGGCAGACTGAGGCAGGGTTTGAGGTTAGCAACCTTGGCAGGCAGACAGGCAGTGTGGCATGAGCATCGGAAGGCAGACTGAGGCAGGGTTCAAAGTTGGCAACCAGGGTGGGTAGACAGGCAGTGTGGCATGAGCATAGAAGGCAGACTGAGGCAGGGTTCGAGGTTGGCAACCAGGGCGGGCAGACAGGCAGCATGGCATGAGCATCGGAAGTCAGACTGAGGCAGGGTTCGAGGTTGGCAACCAGGGTGGGCAGACAGGCAGCGTGGCAGTAGAGAAGACAGGCTGGGACCTTTGCAGGGCACCCAGATAGGTTGCCGAAGACTGTGCAGTGAGAGAGAGTCAGTCAGAGACCAGCTGGCAGGCTTACAGCTTCCCAATGCCACCTGGTGTCATGAGGTCAGTCAGACAGGCCGGCCGAGGCCATCTAGTGAGAGAGAGAGGAAGGGCGGGTGCCAGGCATTGGGAGGGAGGGACAGCACCTCAGCAGCAGCAGCCCAGATTGAGGAGGAGCCCTGTCCCAAGACTGGCCCTGGCATGGGATGGTGTGTGCCACTGCACCATCAATCCATGTCCAGGGGCAGCTCGGGAAATCCCAGCAGCGGAAGGTTCACCTTGATGAACAGCAACTGTTCCACCAACTTGGCCCCCAGTCTCAGGCGGTGTGGAGAGCAAATGTCCCCCACCATAGAGAACACCCACTCACTGGGGACACTTGTTGGTGGGCAGGACAAGAGACCCTTGGCCACTTGGGACAGGGCCAGCCACACGTTGGTCTTGCTAGCCCAGTAGGCCAAGGGATCGCTGCTGGGATCGATGTACGGCTCCTCCTTCAGGTAGCTTGCCACTGCTGCTGAGGCGCTGTCGTACTTCTGCACATAACTGTCCTTTGGCACCACCTCCACCACTGCCCTCAGCCATGCTGCCTGCCCTGCTGTGCATGGGCCCATGCTCGCCAGAGTGGCCTGCACATACAAGCTGCTGCTGCTAGCAATAGGGATGCTGCTGCTGCTCAGCCTGCTGCTGGTGCTGCTACTGCTAGGACTGGGGGCAGGGATAGACCCCACCATCTCAAAGGGGTGGCTGCTCCTACTCCCACCCAGGGGCGTCCTCCTGCTGCTGCTGCCATGCACTCTCTAGAGCCTCCAGCATGGTTGCCAAAACATATTTGTCCTACTGGAGGAGCTCATCGAACTGTGCCTTCAGCTGCCACACCAGGGCAACCACCTCAGCTGCCTGCTTCTTGCCCTGAGGGCCACAATCCTGCCCCTGGAGAATCTCCTCCAACCTCCTGAGGAGACTCTGGACCAGAGGGGTCACCTGGCTGATGGTGGCCATGGAGGAGCTGATGATCTCTGTCACGGCTAGGAACGATCTCAGCACAAAGACCGTGAGCCAGGATCTCCCATTGAGCCCCATTGTACCCAGGAGGTGCCCTGCTGTCTATCACCAGTTGAACCTGATGCAAGGTGGCTTTCTGCTCGAGAAGCCGCTCGAGCATCAGGAAAGTCGAATTCCAGCTGGTGTACACTGTACACATCCTGCACCAGCTGGTGCACTGGGGAGCCTTGCTCTGCCTGCTTCACCCGGAGTAGGTTGCTACCCTTCATGCTCCAGTTAAAGAAACCGGCCAGCTTCCTCTCCCGTTTGATCAGGGAGCTAAGGGTGCCTGCCCAAATCCCCTTCTTCCCCAAGCCCAGAGCGTCCCTGACCACCAGGTGAAGGGTGTGTGCGGTGCAAGGGATGCTGGTGAAGCCCCCCTCATGGACTGCCCTCAATATGTTGGCCACGTTGTCTGTCACCACACACCCCTTGGTGAAGGGCGTGCCTGGCGTGACCCACTCCCTCACCATGACGGTCAGGGCTGCCTCGATGTTCCGAGCGGTGTGGGGGCCGTCCATTACTTCCGACTGAAGCAGGGCCCACCTATACCCTGCTTCGGGACCCCTCCTGTCACTCCCAAATGCTGCCTCGGGGTCCTGCCACCAGTGCGCCATCACTGCCAGGTAGGCAAGCTGTGCATTTTGACTCGACCACAAGTCAGTGGTGAAGTGGATGGTGGCACCCCCAGCCCCTGCCAGCTGCTCCCTCATCTGCTCCTTTAAAGCCCGGTACAAGGCTGGCACCACCTGCC
>QEPC01009171.1:502639-518751 GCA_003113815.1 Sphenodon punctatus | reverse complement strand
GAATGGATGTGGCAGAGCAGACTGAAGCTCAACGACGATAAGACGGAGGTGATGTTGGTGGGGAGAGCGAGGGAGGGGGCCCCCCCCCCCCCGATTGGGTGGGTTTGCCCTTCTGTAGCTCAGCAGGTTTGGAGTCTGGGGGTGGTATTGGATGCAGATCTCCGCCTGAAGCAACAGGTGGAGGCAGTGGTGAAGGTCGCCTTCCGCCACTTATATCTGGTGCGGAGGCTACGTCCGTATGTCTCCGGCCCAGACCTAGCCTCCCTGATCCATGCCTTGTCACCTCGAGGCTGGACTACTGCAATGCGCTCTACATGGGGCTGCCCTTGTTCCTGGTTCGGAGGCTGCAGCTAGTGCAGAATGCAGTGGCTGGGCTCCTCTCGGGGGCGGGTCGTCGGGAGCACATAACACCTGTGCTCCGGACTTTGCACTGGTTGCCAATAGCGAGCCGAGCCAGGTTCAAGGTTCTGGTATTGATCTATAAGGCCCTTCACGGTCCGGGACCCTCATACCTCAGGGACCGCCTTGCCCTCCGTGCCCCACAATGGCTCCTTCGGTCTGCCGGAGGTGCCTTCTTGGAAGTCCACTGTGTTAAGCGGGGGGCCACAATGAAGAGGACATTCTCAGTGGCCAGGCCGCACCTTTGGAACTCCCTCCCGGAGGAAGCTCGCCTGGCCCCAAGCCTGGCTGTTTGCCCAGGCCTTTTGGGAGGGTGGGAGGGTGGGTGAGGAGGGATTTTTATCCCCCTTCACCCTTATTTATTGTATTATTTATCATTTTCCCTGGTCCTGTTTTAATTGTTGTATTTTATGAGTGTTTAAAATATATATATATATATGAGATTGTAAGCCGTCCCAAGCTGTTTCAGGAGGGGCAGGATATAAATGTAACAAATAAAATAAATAAATAAATAAAATTAATTTGTGGACAGGAACTTTCTGAGAGTGAACTTTACATGAGATTACCATATGAAGCACTGCCTTAGATGGATGATAACACTGGCTTACCAAGCAATGGCTTCCTGTGGCTTTGCCACTCTCAAAGCACAACACTTGAAATACTCCGAGAAGACAGTAGCTGAGGATGTTTCCCACACCCTTTGCCATGCCCAACTGCCTCAATCCCAGTCAGGAGAAAGGATACACCGTTTAGGGGCACAAGAACAGTTCAGGTTTCACAGACCGTGCAAATCCAGACCTCTTTGCCGCGGCTGCTAATTAGTGCAGATCAGGTTCCCCTTGCCCCCATTTGTTTGGGACTTTGGGTTTCTCTATTCAGGTTGTAAGAGTGGTGGCTAAGAGGTGATTTTGCTACCCTGTCACTTGAATATAACAAGAACTTATAAAAATAATCACACCCTTGTGAGTGAAAATTCACTGTTCTTGCTGAAGAATAGGTTTGAAGACCTCATACAAAAGAGGGACATCTGAGCATCCCAATCAGGACACAACATCATGCCCTTTAAAATCTGGTCTGCACAAATGTATAGGGACAAGCAGCAAGCCTCAAGTGTGATCAGTTACATAAGTGTTAATTATTCAGATCAAGGCTACTTTATCCCACACACATCGACACCTCCAAGATTTCTAAAATCTATCAAGAGGATGCTCTCCGATGTGTTTCTGTCCCAAATGAACACCATTTTGTGATAGTAACCGACACTAAGCGAGAAGTGAGGAAATGGTAGTTTCAATATTATACTTTCGGATCCATACAAAGCCACCCCACTCCTGGGAGAGCTCAGAGAGGCACTGTGCTTCAAGAGAAACATCCCTTCTCCATTCTCTTCTGCATGGTGAAGAAGCACACTTCTGCACCATGCATAATGCTCTCCTCTCTTCAGTGGGCTACCTTACTGGAGGAAGAAGAGGAGTCACAACAGTCTCCATCAATGATAATTTGACTCCTAGCACTTAGTGTTAAAGCTTCAGAGCAAAGGGTTAAGTGAACCAAGTGTCTGACCTCCATTGGTCTATAACATAAAGACCAGAAATAGCCATATATAAATGAGGGAAACAAGTGGAGTTAAAGTTGTGGTTCCCAAACCTTTTGAACCAAAAGGGCACTGTCAGTTCTCAAACTTTCTCCCCAATATGTTGAAGATGGCTACAGCCCGACACATGGAGTGTTTTCAGACATGGCACTAACCCCAGTTTAACCACACGTAAACATTTCGTATGCATGTTGCAGGGCTGCATAGGGCACCAATAAAGCCCTGCAACATGTATAAGAAAAGTTCAAGTGTGGTTAAACTCGGGTTAGCGTCATGTCTGAAAACACCCATGCTTGTTGCTGGCCGGTTGCTGCTGCACATGGCACATGGCTTCTGTCCTTGCCAGGACCATGACCATCTTCAGGGAAATGACGGTTACCTGCATCTGGCACATGCATTCCTGCACTTCATCCCAACCCCTGCCAAGATCACCATGGCGCCAGCACCAGCAGGGATCCAAGAAGAGTCCTGCAGTCCTACACGATCCCTATGGGCCCTCCCACATTCTGGAGGAAGCAAGACCATAACGGAGAGGGAAAATGCACTAGCCCCATCTCTTTTCTGACATGGCTCTGTCCCTTATTGAGAGTCGTGACAGCAGAGTGCTCCATAGGGAGCATGGCCATGTTGTATGGCTAGAAGGTATCTCAAAGGTCATATAGTCCACCCCTTGATCCAAGGCAGGATACTGCTTCTACCTACAACATCACAGACAGATACTTGTCCAACTGGTTTTTGAAAACATCCAAGGAAGAAGCGTCTATGACCACCCTAGGCAACCTATTCAATTGGTCAATATAACTTGCCCCTGTGGAGTATTGTGATGTCACAATGCTCTGGAGGAAAGGCAGGGAGAAACACATTGGCTCAGAAGAGCCTGGCTGCATCAGGCTCAATGCTGTTTGTAATAGGGTGGCTAGCGGACAAGCTGGCCCTCAGCAAATTTTATGTAGCCCCTTTCCAGTTCCTGGAGCTGGCACTTGGATCTAATTCCTACCCACCGGCACTGAAAGATTGAGCTCAGGCCAAGAGAGCAGAGATGAGCGCATTCACACAAGGAGAGAGGACAGATCGCTGGCACAAATTCATGATCTGGATCCTTCTTTTGAGCACACCTCTTAAGCACTTCTGACCCCAACTTCTATGTGGCCCTCGGAGCTTGTGATAGTTTTCAAAGCAGCCCCCAGGAGGAAAAAGGTTCCCCACCCCTACTTTGCCGGACAGTGAGTGGGCTGCCCTTGAAGAGAGGCACTGACCTTGGAAATGTAGTCAGCTGAGGTCAACAGACACAGGTGTTGGAGGAGATCTAGAGGATGCCTCTAAGGTACTAGGGGGAAGTATAGGCTTGCTTGGGGCCAGCCAGTAAGATAAGCCAGGCTGGCAGAGCCAAAGAAGGAAGCCGTGAGTGAAACCGAGGGAATGTGCCTCTACTTCTCTGAAATTAGAGAGGTTTTTCTTGTCTCCTATATTGAGAAAGGTTTATTATTTGACATCTAAAGAAAAGCTGATATGGCTGCAGCAACAAACTGATATGGGCATCATTAATAGCTTAGCAGCATTTGCCAGCTGTGCAGCAGCTATTAGAGTTAAACATCCCTTAGTACATATTAATTTATGATTTGTTGTGGATAGATATTGGGGTTATTAATTTATATTTGAATTTTTGATTATGCTGAAATATGCTAAGATAGATTTGTATTAAGTTATGGATGTTTTGATTATTATGGTTTTAGATATATACATTGCTTGGTTGTATTTGGTTGCATATGCTGTATATGTTTATTTATATGGCTATGGCGGAAGCTAATGCCATTAACAATAAAAAGTGAAAGTGAAACTGAGAGAGCAGTGGAGCCGGACCAGGGAAGCCCAGGTGACAGCTGGAGCAGTGGAGTGGAGCCGGGCTGGAGGGGAGAACAGACTTGCCCAGGAAGCGGGTTTGAGCCAGGGCTTGGAGCCAAGAGGGCTCACCCTGAAGCTGCTGGCAGGTGAGGCTGCAAGACAGAGGTCTAGAGGATGCCGAGGAGTGGAGTGGAGAAGGAGGCTTACCTGGGAAGGCTTGAGCCAGGGATAGAGCCAGCAGGCTCGCCTATGTCCAGAGGCTCCAGGAGCAACAGACTCGCCCCAGATCACTTGAGCATGACAGCAGCCAGGAGGCTCTCCTACAAGCATCCAGGCTGCTAAGAGGGGAAAAGGAACATGACCGCAGAGAGGACTCACGTACCCAGACAAATGGGAAGGGATTGTGCGGCATCGTGCCTAGTTAAGGGGGAGTCCCAAGGAGTAGGCAAAAGACAAGAATTCCAACTGGGCCAGGGGAGAGCCCTGTGACACAATTGGTCTCAGGCTGTGTTTGAGCTAGGGCTGAAATGAGAACCCCTTTTGTTCTTGTGAGATATATTGCAAGATTTTGGCCCAGGGCTTGAGGACTCATCAAGATCTCAATCCAATACGAGATCTCATGAGATATCTCGCAAAAAACTTCTCCCCCCTCAACCCCTCCCAAAGTTCACTGCACATGCACACATAGCCACTGGGACCGTGCTTCGCATGCACAGCAGCCCTTTTCCATAAAGGCGCCGGCAGTGTGTCACTGCCATTTTGGAAAAGGGCAGCTGTTCTGCGCCGTGGCACCATTCTGGAAAGGGGCTGCATATGTGCAGACTGGCCCTGGCAGCCATTTGTGCATGCACCAGTGATTTTAATGTTTATTTATTTTTTGCCTCCTCCTTGCGTCCCCCGTTTCTGCGCAGAGAAGTGGAGCAGCAAGAGACTCAGTTGGAGCAGCCAGGTGAGTACACGGTGGGGGAGGGAGTAGAGAGAGGGCTGTCAAAAGCCTGCCTTTTTTGTTTTTGAAGTGCAGGGGGAGGGAGGGACATTTCCAGATTCTTGCTCTTCTCAGTGAGAATCCAGGTAGTTTCTCGCTTGCAAGAACGAGCCAAGAACCCTGATTCTCACTGAGAAAAGTGAGAATCTGAGAATCAAGTTTCAGCCCTAGTTTGAGCCCAAATATTTAGCCTGGAAAAAGCTCAGAATCAAAGCCCACCACTGCAGTCAAGTCTGACTCCACACAGCCAGTGCAGATCACTTACCCTGGCCTTGTGGAGCACAGGGCATTTAGACACGACATGACACAGCCCCAGGAGATTGCAGGTAAAGATGCAAATTACCTGCATGTTTAAACGCATCTCCTGGGAACTGTGCACAAAGACTCCTGGATTAGTAAAACCTCGATAGGGGAGGTTTAGGGCCACATGTTTAGATCCCCAGGTTTCTGATAGGGAATGATCTCCCCGAGTCCCCGGCTTTCCAACAAACAGCTGATGAGGGCAGGGGGTTCCAGAGCAGTATGCACTCGCCTGGTCTTCCCCCATTAGTTGTTTTTTGGGTCTCTAGTGAAAGTGTATGCTGCTCTGGGCCCCCCTCCTCCATCAGCTGTTTGTTGGAGAACCGGGGAAAGGTGCACTGCTCTGGGCCCCCCTCCCCCCTCCTCCATCATTTGCAGAAGCGGGCTGTGAATTTAAAAGGACGTCCGCTAACTTACATATCCTGGGGGGGAGGGGAAGGATTGTGGGAGTTGTTTTAACCTGCGAATTCTCCCCCTTGTCTGAAAACACCCACAGTTTGGGAATCACTGAGTTAACGGGCCATTGACTCTAGCAGCTCTAGTTCTATGAAGAAAGACTGAAGAAGCCAGGTCTTTGAAACCTTCACAGAGCACAACTAAAATCCAACTGTATTAAGACCTTGAGGATGAAACTCCCTTGAAGTGAGCAATCCAATATTTACAAAAACACAAACAGCTGGCTAAAATAGAAGAAGTAGAATAGAAGTAGCTGGCTAACAGGATAGAATAAGTAGAATAGAAACTTCTGGGTAAGGCAAAAAATAAAGATGCACTCCTAACACATTTATTACCCATAAACTGCTGAGTTCCTGAATGGATCCGTCACTGCTCCAGATCACCAACAATACCAACCTGCCTTTCCAAGACCAAAGATCCAGAGCTCAAGGTCAGAAACAAGTGTCATCCCCCCATCTCATATCCACAGACTTAGCCTTGGTTGTCAGGCTGATTCTCATATATTAGGGATGTGCGAACAGATTGTGGTTCAGGTTCGCTCCTTTGATTCAGTCTGGTTTGGTTCAGGCATTTGGTTCGGGCGCCAAGTTCGGGTTTAGCCATTCGGTTTGGTCGTGTTCGGTTCGGGCGTTCGGAAAAGGTATTGCGTGATCCCGTGATCTCTTGATGCCATGGCACAGACAGCATATAGGCCTGGCCTCGGGGTCATTGGCACTAGCAGCAGCAGACATTGGTTGCCAGGGTACAGAACCCTTGGCACAGACAGCATATAAGCCTGGCCTGGGGGCCATCGGCAGAAGCAGACATTGGTTGCCAGGGCAGGCAGGCAGGTGGCGTGGCATGAGCGGCAGTGAGGCAGACTGAGGCAGGGTTTGAGATTTGTAACCTGGGCGGGCAGGCAGGCAGGCAGCATGGCATGAGAGGTAGTAGGGCAGGCGGGCTTGGGCAGGCTTTGAGCTAGGCTACCTGGGTAGGCAGACAGGCACCTTGGCATGGGTGGCAGGAAGGTGGACTGAGGCATGGTTTGAGCTTGGCGGCAAGCTGGGCGGGCAGACAGGCAGAGTGGCATGAGAGGCAGTAGGGCAGGCGGGCTTGGGCAGGCTTTGAGCTAGGCTACCTGGGTAGGCAGACAGGCACCTTGGCATGGGTGGCAGGAAGGTGGACTGAGGCATGGTTTGAGCTTGGCGGCAAGCTGGGCGGGCAGACAGGCAGTTTGGCATGAGAGGCAGTAGGGCAGGCAGGCTGGGACATTGGCAGCAGGGCACTCAGATAGGCTAGCAAAGACTGTGCAGCACGAGAGAGCGAGAGCCAGTCAGTGTCACATTGGCGGGCCGAGATCGTGTAACCATAGGCTGGCTGGCAGGCTTACAGTTTGTTTCGCAATGCCACCCTGTGTCATGAGGTCAGTCAGATAAGGCGTCCGAGGCCATCTAGAATGAGAGAGAGAGAGAGAGAGAGAGAGGTGCAGGGCAGGTGCCAGGCATTGGGAGGGAGGGACAGCACCTCAGCAGCATAGGATCAGTAGCAGCAGCCCAGATTGAGGAGGAGGAGGAGGAGGAGGAGCCCTGTCCCAAGACTGCCCCTGGCATGGGACGGGGTGTGTAACTGCACTATCACTCCTTGTTCAGGGGCAGCTCGAGGAATCCCAGCAGTGGAAGGTTGGCCTTCAAGAAGAGCAACTGCTCCACCAACTTGGCCCCCAGTCTCAGGCGGTGCTGGGAGCAAATGTCCCCCGCCACAGAGAACACCTGCTCGCTGGGGACACTGGTTGGTGGGCAGGACAGGATACACTTGGCCACTTTCGACAGGGCTGGCCACACGTTGGCCTTGCCAGCCCAGTAGGCGAAGGGATCGCTGTTGGGATCAATGCATGGCTCCTCCTCCAGGTAAGTCTCCACTGCTGCTGAGGCACCATCATACTCCCTCTGGTAGCTCTGAGTAGGCACCACCTGCCTCTACTGCCCTCAGCCATGCTACTTGCCCTTTTGTGCTGGGCCCCATGCTCCCCAGAGTGGCCTGCACACAGGAGGAGCTGCTGGCAATAGGGGTCCTGCTGCTGCTGCTCATTCTGCTGCTGGTGCTGCTGCTACCGCTACCGCTAGGGCTGAGGGCAGGGATAGACCCAGATGGCTGGAAGGGGTTGCTGCTCCCACTCCCACCATCCACAGGGGCGTCCTGCTGCATAGTCCTCTCTGCCTGTCGGACTTCTGCACCAGCGCACCCTTCCAGAGGCCATAGACCGCTGTCTCGCGTGCCATGCTGCCCTTGCTCCTGGGGTCCAGCATGGTTTCCAGGACATATTCCTCCCGGCGCAGGAGCTCGTCAAAGCACGCACTCATCCCCGCCTTCAGCTTCTGTGCCAGGTCAAGTGCCTCATCAGAGATCTTCCTGCCTGCAGGGCCACAATCCTGCCCCCCAAGAATCTCGTCCAGGCTCCTGTGGAGACTATGGACCAGCGGGGTCACCTGGCTGAGGGTGGCGGTGGAGCTGCTCACAGTCTCCGTCATGGCCAGGAATGGTCTCAGAACGAAGACCGTGTGAGCAAGGATCTCCCATTCCTCCCTGTTGTACCTTGGAGGTGCCTCAATGTTTGTTTCCAGTTTCACCTGATGCAAGGTGGCTTTCTGCTCAAGAAGCCGCTCAAGCATCAAGAAGGTGGAATTCCACCTGGTGGAGACATCTTGGACTAGCTGGTGCACCGGGGACCCTTGCTCGGCCTGCTTCGCCTGGAGGAGCTCGCTGCCCTTCACGCTCCGGTTAAAGAACCCCGCCAGCTTCCTCCCCCAGTTGACCAGGGAGCTAAGGGTGCCTGGCCCAATCCCCTTATCCCCCAAGCCCAGAGCGTCCTTCACCACAAGATGGAGGGTGTGTGCGGTGCAAGGCATGCTTGTGAAGCCCCTGTCACGGACTGCCTTCAGTATATTGGCCGCGTTGTCCATGACCACACAGCCCTTGGTGAAGGCTGCGCCTGGCGTGACCCACTCCCTCACCATGGCGGCCAGGGCTGACTCGGGGTTCCTTGAGGTGTGGGAGCTTTCCATTACTTGTGCCTGAAGCAGGGCCCACCTGTACCCTGTTTCAGGACTCCTCCTGCCACTGCCAAGCGCTGCCTCTGGGTCCTGCCACCAGTGTGCAGTCACTGTCAGGTAGGCGTGCTGGGCATTCCTGGAGAACCACAGGTCAGTGGTGAAGTGGACAGTGGTCCCCCCAGCCCCTGCCAGCTGCTCCCTCACCCGCTCCTTCAAAGCCCTGTACAGCTGTGGTACCATGTTTCACCAGCTTACTGCACAAAGTACACTGCATCTCTCTGGGATCATCTGCCCGCACCAGCTTAAAATGTTCCCAGACAGAGGATTTTTTCCCCCCCTCCTGCCTTCTGGCCCACCCCAGGTGACACACTGCTGCCAGTGCTGTTGGGAGGGGGAAAACGTAGTGGCACTGGCGACACAGTTCTGGCAGGAGGCTCAGCCGTAGCCTCAGCTACTGACATCTCCTCTGCGGCACTAGTGTCAAGTAGAGTTTGAGGACAGCAGAGGACTACATAAACAAGGGAAATCCCCCTGAACAGTACGCACAAGCATGACCCCTGGAGGTGGAGGGTATCTCCTCACTTTAACCACACTTATTAGAGAAGTCATTACCACCGGAATCCCATCCTTACTTTAATCTCTGTGCTGTGTGAAAACAGGTAAGGTTAAAGCAACTTAGGAAATAATTACCTCCAAAGAAATGTTGTATTCATGTCCTAGAAGGCTATTAGTATACCTCTCAGCTGTCCCTATTTAGGAGGAACAGTCCCGATTTGAGTGCTGTGTCCCACCATCTCTCAGTGGGTAAAAGTGCCTCCTTCAGGAGGGGTGGGGACTGGAGTTCAAGCTTCAGGCACCTCTTTCCCAGTTGCCTCTCAGTAAAAGCATGTGAGAGGACAATGAGATGATGGGATGACAAGGAACTAAATGGAATGAAAAGCAGATCTCTCCCACTTTATGCACTTGGAATGATGGGAAGTGTGTGGACGCATGTTAGAGTGTGAGGGGGTGGAGCTTATTCTCTGAGGGGTGATGTTTATTGGTCAAGGGGTCAGGGCTTGCCTTCCTGGCTTCTTCAGCTGCTGAAATGTATGCATTGGTAACAAATTCCTCTCATTCCTTCCAGACAGTTATTGATTTTTAATTAATAACTTCGAGCATGGCCACCCTGGGGTTTCTGGAGGCACAGATTAGAAGGCTTCTGGCGAGGCTCTTATTCCATCATCAACTGAATTCAATCCTACCTCTTGGCTTCACTATGGGAGCCCCAAGTACCCCTTTTGCCCTCCCCTCTTGGAAGCTCTGGCTTCCAGGCCTAACCAGGAAGAGTGGAACACACTCAGTAAGCAACTCCTCACCCTGCAGTGTCAGGGTGATGGAAACAATGGGTTTGATCCATACCCTGCAGATTGCACGCGTGCGTGTGTAGCTGCACACAAACCAAGCAGATCCGCTTTGTGGGCACACTGTGCCCTGTGGAAACCGCATGCATGTACGCGTATGCACACACGTGCGATCCACGGGGAAAGGGATTACGACCACTGGGTTTCACAATGGAAACAGTGGGCGATGGAAACAATTGCAAGCCACCATCACGAACTTCCCTGGTCTTGTCTGGACCAGGCACGGCTCACCTTGGAGGGCATTCGGGGTGCTGACCCCCCAAACGCCCCGCCAGGCGCCGCGCTGCCGCTCTAGTGAAAAAAAACAAAAAACCTCCCCGCCGCTTCCCCGCCACCCGCAGCAGCCTCTGCCTTGTCTTTGCTTCAGAGCGGAGGCTGCTGCAGCGCTGTGGTCAGTTTCGTGTCAGTTTCACTGAAACTGACCACAGCGCCGCTGCAGCAGCCTCCGCTCTGATTGCAAAGGCAAGGCAGAGGCTGCGGCGGCTTGACTTCTCTTCTGGGACCCACTCCAGAGGAGTGGGTCCCAGAAGGCTCAAAAATCAGCCGGCCAAAGCGTTTTCCTATGGAAAACTTGATTTGGGCGGCTGAACTCCTCCGTCCACAGCACGCATGGGACGTGGCCTTATGGCCCTTTTGTTCCCCCTGATTGCGGGGGGGGGGGAAAACTATTGTCTCCTCTAGGCCTAAAATGTTTTCCTGGTTTGATCATGAATGTCGGGATGTGAGAGCAAAACTGAGACGCCTAGTAAGACGTGTCAAGAGGGATTCCTCTTGGCCAGCTAGGATGGCTTTACAGTCCCTGAGGAGGAATTATAGATGCTTGATCTCCTCTAAGAAACTGGCAGCACAAAAGAAGGGGTGGGAAGGACTGCAGAGGGCCGCGTTACAAAATAACCACAAGGCTTTCTGGGACCTTATTCTCATGGGTAGACTACAAAGGCAGGAGGTCCGTATTTCCCCTGCAGTATGGGCCGATTTTTATTCATCTATATACTCTGGCCCATCGCTGGGGGTGATTTGTCAATCCCGTGCTGACTATTTACCAGCTTGGCCCCCGGTATCTAGGGAGGAGGTAATTGTNACACAGCCCTTGGTGAAGGCTGCGCCTGGCGTGACCCACTCCCTCACCATGGCGGCCAGGGCTGACTCGGGGTTCCTTGAGGTGTGGGAGCTTTCCATTACTTGTGCCTGAAGCAGGGCCCACCTGTACCCTGTTTCAGGACTCCTCCTGCCACTGCCAAGCGCTGCCTCTGGGTCCTGCCACCAGTGTGCAGTCACTGTCAGGTAGGCGTGCTGGGCATTCCTGGAGAACCACAGGTCAGTGGTGAAGTGGACAGTGGTCCCCCCAGCCCCTGCCAGCTGCTCCCTCACCCGCTCCTTCAAAGCCCTGTACAGCTGTGGTACCATGTTTCACCAGCTTACTGCACAAAGTACACTGCATCTCTCTGGGATCATCTGCCCGCACCAGCTTAAAATGTTCCCAGACAGAGGATTTTTTCCCCCCCTCCTGCCTTCTGGCCCACCCCAGGTGACACACTGCTGCCAGTGCTGTTGGGAGGGGGAAAACGTAGTGGCACTGGCGACACAGTTCTGGCAGGAGGCTCAGCCGTAGCCTCAGCTACTGACATCTCCTCTGCGGCACTAGTGTCAAGTAGAGTTTGAGGACAGCAGAGGACTACATAAACAAGGGAAATCCCCCTGAACAGTACGCACAAGCATGACCCCTGGAGGTGGAGGGTATCTCCTCACTTTAACCACACTTATTAGAGAAGTCATTACCACCGGAATCCCATCCTTACTTTAATCTCTGTGCTGTGTGAAAACAGGTAAGGTTAAAGCAACTTAGGAAATAATTACCTCCAAAGAAATGTTGTATTCATGTCCTAGAAGGCTATTAGTATACCTCTCAGCTGTCCCTATTTAGGAGGAACAGTCCCGATTTGAGTGCTGTGTCCCACCATCTCTCAGTGGGTAAAAGTGCCTCCTTCAGGAGGGGTGGGGACTGGAGTTCAAGCTTCAGGCACCTCTTTCCCAGTTGCCTCTCAGTAAAAGCATGTGAGAGGACAATGAGATGATGGGATGACAAGGAACTAAATGGAATGAAAAGCAGATCTCTCCCACTTTATGCACTTGGAATGATGGGAAGTGTGTGGACGCATGTTAGAGTGTGAGGGGGTGGAGCTTATTCTCTGAGGGGTGATGTTTATTGGTCAAGGGGTCAGGGCTTGCCTTCCTGGCTTCTTCAGCTGCTGAAATGTATGCATTGGTAACAAATTCCTCTCATTCCTTCCAGACAGTTATTGATTTTTAATTAATAACTTCGAGCATGGCCACCCTGGGGTTTCTGGAGGCACAGATTAGAAGGCTTCTGGCGAGGCTCTTATTCCATCATCAACTGAATTCAATCCTACCTCTTGGCTTCACTATGGGAGCCCCAAGTACCCCTTTTGACCTCCCCTCTTGGAAGCTCTGGCTTCCAGGCCTAACCAGGAAGAGTGGAACACACTCAGTAAGCAACTCCTCACCCTGCAGTGTCAGGGTGATGGAAACAATGGGTTTGATCCATACCCTGCAGATTGCACGCGTGCGTGTGTAGCTGCACACAAACCAAGCAGATCCGCTTTGTGGGCACACTGTGCCCTGTGGAAACCGCATGCATGTACGCGTATGCACACACGTGCGATCCACGGGGAAAGGGATTACGACCACTGGGTTTCACAATGGAAACAGTGGGCGATGGAAACAATTGCAAGCCACCATCACGAACTTCCCTGGTCTTGTCTGGACCAGGCACGGCTCACCTTGGAGGGCATTCGGGGTGCTGACCCCCCAAACGCCCCGCCAGGCGCCGCGCTGCCGCTCTAGTGAAAAAAAACAAAAAACCTCCCCGCCGCTTCCCCGCCACCCGCAGCAGCCTCTGCCTTGTCTTTGCTTCAGAGCGGAGGCTGCTGCAGCGCTGTGGTCAGTTTCGTGTCAGTTTCACTGAAACTGACCACAGCGCCGCTGCAGCAGCCTCCGCTCTGATTGCAAAGGCAAGGCAGAGGCTGCGGCGGCTTGACTTCTCTTCTGGGACCCACTCCAGAGGAGTGGGTCCCAGAAGGCTCAAAAATCAGCCGGCCAAAGCGTTTTCCTATGGAAAACTTGATTTGGGCGGCTGAACTCCTCCGTCCACAGCACGCATGGGACGTGGCCTTATGGCCCTTTTGTTCCCCCTGATTGCGGGGGGGGGGGAAAACTATTGTCTCCTCTAGGCCTAAAATGTTTTCCTGGTTTGATCATGAATGTCGGGATGTGAGAGCAAAACTGAGACGCCTAGTAAGACGTGTCAAGAGGGATTCCTCTTGGCCAGCTAGGATGGCTTTACAGTCCCTGAGGAGGAATTATAGATGCTTGATCTCCTCTAAGAAACTGGCAGCACAAAAGAAGGGGTGGGAAGGACTGCAGAGGGCCGCGTTACAAAATAACCACAAGGCTTTCTGGGACCTTATTCTCATGGGTAGACTACAAAGGCAGGAGGTCCGTATTTCCCCTGCAGTATGGGCCGATTTTTATTCATCTATATACTCTGGCCCATCGCTGGGGGTGATTTGTCAATCCCGTGCTGACTATTTACCAGCTTGGCCCCCGGTATCTAGGGAGGAGGTAATTGTGTTTATCTCCAAACTTCGAGCCGGTAAGGCCCCTGGAGAAGTTTTTATCCCCCCAGAATTGTTGAAGTGCCAGCCAGACTGGTGGGTCGATTTATTGGCTCCCCTTTTTTCTGCTATCAACGAGGACGGGAAGATGCCGAAGGCATGGCTTGGGGGAATTATAGTGCCAATTTTTAAGAAAGGGGATTCCTCCTTGCCTGAGAACTATCGCCCCATCTGCCTGCTAAACGTAGTGGGGAAGCTTTATGCAAGGTTTTTGCTGGAAAAGGTGCAGCTCTGGCTAAGTGAGTCGGGACATCTGGAGCCAGAACAAATAGGGTTCCAAGGGGGGAAATCTACGCTGGATCAGATAGCTACCCTGTTCTCGCTAGCCCAGAGGTACGTGATTCATCAAGGCAAGTTCTTTTTGGGGTTTATAGATCTGAGTATGGCATTTGACTCTGTCAATAGAGAGAGATTATGGATTAAATTCAGGAATACATCTATGGACCCCCGCCTGATCTTTCTCCTGATAAAAGTCCATACCAATAACTCGATTAGAGTTCGCTCTAGCGATCACTTATTAACAGAGGCAATCCCAGTTCTCCGGGGGGTGAGGCAGGGTTGCTTGTTGGCCCCAATACTGTTCAATTTGTTCCTCAATGATATGATCCCCTTCTTGAAGGAGATTGACACGCACGTCCCAAGGATCGGCGCCAGGAGGGTTCCGGCCCTCCTGTACGCTGATGATACAGTCCTACTATCTCAGACCTTGGTAGGACTGAGGAGGGCGTTGCATGGTTTTGGAGAATATTGTGTAAGGGAGGGCCTGCGAATTAACTATAACAAGTCTAAGATCATGGTAATGGGGAAGCATGGCCGCTGAAAGAGTCATCAATGGAGGATTGGTTCCAACTTAGTCGAGCAACTTAAAACTTATAAGTATTTGGGGGTTATTTTTGCCTCCTCCTTGAGCAAGGTCCTTCATATGGAGGCTGTTAAATCGCAAGCTAGGAGATCTACAGCTGCCATCCTCGGTTACTTCTTTCATCAAGGGGGGAGACTGGTATTGCCGGTCTTACGGCTTTTTAGAGCCAAAGTCATCTCACAATGTCTGTACGCTTTTCCAGTAAGGGGTGCAGCTTTTCTTTCTGAGCTAGAAGTTATTCAGAACCATTTACTTCGAGCAATATTGGGACTTCCTAGGGGTATACCTCAGGTGCTCCTTCGGCTGGAAACATTTAGCCCAACTATGAGATCAAGGGCAAAATTGTCCTTCCTTAAATATTGGATTAAGGGTTATCTTTTTCCCACCCAAAATAACTCTCTGCTGGCCATGCTGTTGGCCGAAGGGGACTCAACCAGGTTGAGCTGGCATTGAACCACCTGGGGTTCTCCAGTGCATCCTTGAGGGGAATTGGATTATCAGGCTCCCTGTCTCTGATTCGGAGGCGCTTGGAAGACCTGGAATCACAGTGTGAGAGGGCTCTCTTGGCCTCCCAGGAAATTGCACCTGAGTACCCCCTTGCTGACCCCCTGCGTCCAATGGTTAGTTATTTATTTTCCTGGCTTGACCTGGCATCTAGGTGGGTTTACACTCGTTTTAGGTGTAACTCTTTCCCCTCGTCCTTGGTTGAGGGGCGTTATAGGGGTATCCCGAAGTATGATAGAATGTGTCAGCTTTGTGAGCTACAGGAACCCGATACTTGTGTCCATCTTTTATTTTATTGTATGGCCCTGGAGGCACCCAGATGGGAGCTTTTGGGGCAGTACTGCTCAGGTCTTCAGAATCCGGATATGCTGTTAAAGATCCTTTTGGATTATAAGGACTCGGCAACAGCTAGATCTGTGGCCAGGTTCTGTCAGGTATACCTGCGGATTAGAGAGGCCCGTATGGGGTCTCTCACTCTATGAGGCAATTGTAACGGGTGGGGTCCAGGGGGAAAGAGGGTCATTACATTATATTATATTTTACTATATTACATTATATTATATTAGGTTATACTATGTTATGTTATGTTATATTACGCTACTTGTTTATTCCTATTAGTGTTGCTGCCATGATATTATGGATTGTATTGGTGAGATTTTGGTTTGGCTGTATTGTTAAATGCTATTGTTGGCATTTGTCTTATATTGTAATAGCTCTGGCTAACAATAAATTTAATTTGATTTG
This sequence comes from Sphenodon punctatus, assembly GCA_003113815.1. NCBI lineage: Eukaryota > Metazoa > Chordata > Lepidosauria > Sphenodontia > Sphenodontidae > Sphenodon > Sphenodon punctatus. The sequence continues at coordinate 502,938 of QEPC01009171.1, read as the reverse complement.
ATTTGGATTGCAAAGGCAAGGCAGAGGCTGCTGCGACTTGACTTCTCTTCTGGGACCCACTCCAGAGGAGTGGATCCCAGAAGGCTCAAAACTCAGCCGCCCAAAGCGTTTTCCTATGGAAAAAGCGATTTGGTTGGCTGAACTCCTCCATCCGGGGCAACAGCCTTCCATTGCGCTCAATGGGCGCAATGGAAGATCTCGCCAGGGCGGTCGGGCTGACAGCCCTGGCGAGATAGCTTGGCTCGGGGGACAGAGGAAGGGGGAGCAGCGCGCATGCGTGCTTCCTCCCTGCCTCATGT
>QEPC01009171.1:490482-501442 GCA_003113815.1 Sphenodon punctatus | reverse complement strand
TTATTCATTTTAAGCTTGAAGTGCATTTTAGACTGGGTTTTCTTCCATCTGATGTTAACCCTGGGAACTCCTGGCTGCTGGATTATGCCCTGGCTCCGCCTACCGTTGCCCTGACTCTGCCTACCGTTGCCCTGGCTCCGCCTACTGTTGACCTGGCTCCGCCCACCGGCTCGCTTTGCCGCCGGCGGGCCGGACGGCGTTACTGCCCCTCCAAACTAAAAAGCCACCAGCCGCCCCTGGTCTGGACCACCACCACGGCCAGGGCTAGTCCCCCCCGCAAACTAACGTGATGGGGGTTGGGCTGCCAGGGAGGTCATACCATGGACATGCGTCTGCCCTGCCCTATCCCCACGGCATGCCCAGCGCCCCACCCCACCCCAATGGACAGCCAGGGTGGCCAATGACAGCTGCCATAGCACTTGGAACCAGTGGGGACCCCAGACCGGGTCCAGTAAAGTGGGCTTTCAAACTTGATAGCCTGCTTTACTCCCAGTCAGGCAGATGGATCCTGGCCATGGTGGAGGCTAACGTGGGCTGTGACTTGGAGACTTTCCCAAGTCCCAGTCCAGAATAGCTGCCACCATGGCTGGGATCTATCCTGTGCCAACATCTGGTGGCTGGGAGCGGACGTGACGGTGGCCCACAGGTTAAATTGGGTCAAAGTGTAGTAAAGCAGGCCACTGTCACATCTGAAAACACCCAAAGTTTCATTTTCTCAGCTCCCTACCAATGCATCTCAAAATTTAACTCTTTACACATTCTAAGTATATTTCCTTAAACCCAGCAACTCAAACTATTACAACTAAATGGTACAGACACAAACCGCTACCACCTAAGAAGAGATGACATATTTGGCTTTTGCTTTAGTTACAGGTATGCATAAATGTGGGGAAATCAATCAAAGAACAGATCAGCAGTTGGCACTTGAAATATTAGAGTTTCAGTGCCCAAGGGCTTTTGAAGCTCCATCAAAGAAAGAAATATTTAATTATATTTAAAGTCAGCAAGTAGTTTCAAGTTAGCTAAGGCCAACACATCTGTAAAAAGCGAGCATCAGTATGTGCTTTGCTTCTCCCTCACTGCATTGCCCAAAGCTTAATTCTGTGGCCGTTTTTAAACAGAATGCACCCATGCAGCCCCACCCATCCCCCACCCAAACGAGTGCCCATCTGAAGGCAGTGTGGGTGGACGTGTGCTCCCGTGACCCACGCACTGCCAACTAATGCCCCCACACGGAGCATTGGGGAAAATCTGGAATGTCCCATGCAAAGGCAGGAGTGGGCAGTGCGTGGGTAGCACACCCGTCCAGGCCCGTTTCATTCCCCCACCCACCCACCAGATGCGTGTGGGCACTCCACACGGTGCACACAGACCCACCCCCAAGCTGTACCCATTTAAAAACAGCCTATGTTCACACATCTTAAAAAAACAAAAACAAAACCAGAGGCAAAATGATAATTTCAAATCACTTTCAGCTCCTGCTTTGGAGACACTGATAAAGGATGCATTCCTAAACACACTGAAATCAGTGGCAAAACTCTCATTGATGGGTGAGGTTTGCAAGTGACTCAGAAACTGGTGGAATAATATTTAATGAAAGGACAGGCCACTCATTCAGAGGAGTCTGGATAGCTTACAGGACAATACACCATTAAAGTCAATGGGAGTTTTGCCACTGACTTCAAAAATATAGGCAACACTCACAGGGAGATAGACTGTAATCTGGAAATCAGTGACTTTGTAAAGGATTTAGAGGATTTTCCTGAAACTTAAATGCACAACTACTCTCCATTATAAACAGGGGACTGCTGAACCCCCGATTTTGAGGAAACCGCTTGAGCTACATTGCTGAACATTTATCCATGGCTATAAGTTGTGAGGACCATCATATTCACAAAGTTTGAAGAAGATCCATCAGCAAAATAAAATGTTATGACTGTTTAAATGTTAATTGGTTGTGGTCAAAATGCACAGCATCCTCACGATTCTGAATCATCAATATCTCCTCCCCCTGGATGAGTTGAGTCCCCAAACTTCACAGGATTGGCGCATGAGATCAATAACAACAGCTTCTGAAATATGATACTGATTGGTGCAGCCAAAACCGAGGTATTAATTATTAAAAAATTAGTTCTACAGCCTTGCACATGCGCACTTGAGCTCCTCTCCCCTGTCGGAGAGCCGGGGAAGCGGAACTCTGTAAGCACGGACTATTGTAGTCTCCCCCTGGCTTGTGCACTGTGCTGGAAGGCAAGCGTGCATACCTGCTCAACATCCCGAGCCCTGACCTGACCCCCGCAACCCCAGCCCCTAGCTCCCGCCCCCCGCAACATCCCGAGCCCCGACCTGATCCCACAACCCCGCCCCCTAGCTCCCCTCCCCGCAATACCCAGAGCCCCGACCTAACCCCCCAACCCCGGCCCCTAGTTCCTGCCCCCCCAACATCCCAAGCACTGACAAGGAACAATTTTTTCACAGTGCTTTAAGTCTGTTGTTTACATGTATACAAATTGTACACAGTTCATACAATAAAGTTAAGAATGTGAGTGTAGACAACATTATACAATTCATTCTACAGAATGAAGTTCTGTAGAAACAGAATTAATGCACTCTGCAAAAATTGTTCCTTGTCGAATTACGATAATAAATTAAAGTTTAATAATGGAAAAATGTGAAAGTTTAGTTATTGATTAAAATGAATAAAAGTATGTATGGTAAGGTATTAAGTACATATATTACATGTATGTTGATGTCCTCATATATTGAATATCGCTCAAATTCTGAAATAATTTCTATTTTTTTGGCATTTATGTTTCTTTGCAATGTATGGAGTGGAAGGTTTTTTGAATTGTAATTGTACTGAGTTTGTGGGTTTTTTTGTATTTTAAGAAAACTCTTGTGCATTTAAGGTTTTTTTAAACTGTTTAAACTGTTTAACCCTCAACTCATTTACTCCCAGCTCACCCCATTGAGATCAATAAGACTTCTTTGGAGTAAGAGGCTTGACAGTCACAACCTAAGGGGCTAATCCAAATCCACTGAAATCAATGGGGCTGATCCAATGGTCTGACTCTGTGGGGATCCTGCACATGCGCCTGCGCGGGAACCACACATACCTCCATTGCCAGCATACTGTGCCGCATGAAATCCGCGGGCCATTGGATCGACCCCACTGAGACTTGCCGACCAAACTTAACTTTTGTTATCTGTACTTTAAAGGCAATACTGACAGCTGAGCTTGTTTGCTAATCATAGTCAACTGGGTGGAAGTAAGTTTTGGAACAATCTAGCTAGATGAACTAGACAGCATCAGTCTCAGTTCACTTGTGCCCTTAAGATGGCTCTACCTCTTGCAACAAACCAAAATCTTCAGAGATGAAAGACAAATGGGTTAACCCACTGTGCCAGCTAACGCCCATGCTTTTTCATTTTGATTATACAAAATCCATAATTTAGGGGCCTAACAGTTTTAAACTGCCTTTTTCTGCTGCCTAAGTGCCTCATTTTAATAGATATTAGCTGTTAAAGATATTCATTTTAACACTGACATTTACAGCTTTACCCAGTCTATCACAGTGTACAAGTGCATCACTTAGTGGGATAGCACTGTTTAAAGAAAAAAATACTACCTACTTTAACACACATTAGAGCATTTTAGTTGCTGTTGAATTGGGTCATTTTAACCCGTCACTTCTGTAAGAACAGGGGTGTGCCTGACTTTCCAGTTAAATGAAATATTCTTTTACAAGGAGACTAGGGGATGTAATAATAGTTTTCACTTATATTGCTCCTAGTATTGGTGGATCAAGTCTCATACTATTCCTGTCAGAGGTGTAAATATTACTATTTCCATTTGATGAGAGAAAATCTGATGCAAACTATGTCCCTAGAAGTCAATGGAAAGACACCTATCAAATGGATCAGAGAATCACCAAGCATGCTGAAAACTTCTGAAAAACTGTCCACTGATGATCCTCTGCACTATATAACTTCATGGGACACCCACATCATGAATATCATGTGCAGTTCTGGTGTCCCCATCTCAAAAAGATATAGTAGAGCTGGAAAAGGCACAGAGAAGAGCAAGAAAGATGACCAAAGGCTTGGAACAGTTTCTGTAGAAGGAGAGGTTCAACAGCTTAGGGTTCCTCAGAATAGAGAGTTGAGTTTTATTTATTTATTTATTTATTTTAATACATTTATACCCTGCCCCTCCTGCAAGCAGCTCGGGGCGGCTAACAAATTTCCAATAAAACAACCTTAAAAATATTTTTAAACAGTCATAAAAAATCTTACAAATAGAAACAGGGAAAGGACAAAAATAATAAAGAGTAATAGAGAAGGGTAGGAGGATAAAAACCCACTAACCCACCCTTGAGGGAGGGAGTTGAGGGAGAATATGATAGTTTACAAAATCATGCATGGTGCAGAGCAAGACATTAGGGAGCAGCTATTTACCTCTTCTCAAAATGATAGGATTAAGGGAGATCCTGAAATTTAACTGGCAGCAGACTGAAAACACACTAAAGGAAGTACTTTTCACCCAGTTTACAATTAACCTCTGAAAGATTGTGAGCTCTCGGGTAGGGACCGTGTCTATCTTGCTCTCTGTAAAGCGCCAGGTACATTGCTTGCGCTATATAAATGCTAATAATAATAATAATAATAATAATAATAATAATTAATTGCCAGAGGACATTGTGAAGGCCAGTATCGTAACTGGGTTTAAAAAAGGATTGGATATGTTCTTGGAGGATAGATCTATAAATGGATATTAGTCAAGTTGGTGAGAGGATGAGAATTCTGGCTGTCAGAGGCTGGTACTCAACAGCAGTAAGTGGATCGCTCAGTTGTGACCTGTTGCATGCTTCTCTGAAGCATCTGAAGCTGGTCATTGTCTAAGATGGGATGCTGTGCTAGATGGACCCAGTATGGCATGTTACTATGATCTTCTGGTTTTGTGCCTAAGTAGCAGCTGAGCACTTATGAAAATCTGGCTTCATGAGCCAGATCCAGTTCCCACTGAAGTCAATGGAAAGACTCATGGGGATTTGAAAGGAGGTTCAGGTGTCTTTTTCAAGGTCACCCAGAAAGTTCACTAATACAGCCTCCGGATCTCTGGATACCAATGTCCTGTGATTTAGCTGTAAGTCCACCTTCTTAATGGAAGGAAAAGGTTATGTAGTGGCAGAACTAAAGAAGCAGATTTCAATGGCATGCATGAGCATGTCCTGCAAAGACACTGAATTTTGCCTTTTGCACTGTAGCAAGACTTACCACGTATGCAGTGTCCTTGCATTCTGCTCACTGGAATGGACATGCTGTTCAAATTTTTGACTGCACAGAGGCATCGTCTAGCAGAAGTGAGGGAAGAAGATAACTGTCTATATTTTTAACCATTAGGGGAGGGTAATTTTAACAGTTACATTCACAGTACAAGCCGTAAAGCAAAATATGGTGAAGCATTTATTATATTACATGTGATCATGTATCCCAGTAGCCTGTAATTTGACTGTAACCACTTTACAGAATTTATTTTTTGGATAGCAGGCAAGTAGCATTTTTTATGGGTAATAATAAAGCCTTTCCTTTATATACCTTCCAAGTGGAGGAGATTTCAGCAGGAAGAGCAGTCAATTGTTCTGTTCCTCAGTTGGCCGTATTTGAGCCACACCATGAAGAGCACAGCAGAGATGAAGTGATTTAAGCCAACCTGGTGGAGAAAATCGAGGCGAGCAGTTAAACCTAGACTTCCTTTGGTCTTGCTGGTATATTCTAGTTTGCCTCGGGCTTATTGTGCATCTTTAGGAGAGCTGCACATATTAAGCAGGGCTGAGGAATGGATCAGAGCTATTAATACTCAGCAACTAAATCTTAATAAAGCCACTATCCAGAAGGAGAACATTTGTGATGATGTTGAAAACCCATCATCCTGACCTCGGTTTAATGTGGCTATGGAAAATACAGGAATCTGACACAACACTGATGAATTCCCTGATTAGGAAAACCTGTAAAGAACATCCCACAGTTCCTTATTTGACGTAAATCGCAACTGGCCAGCTCAGGAAGGGCTCACCCGGCCCCATCCCTGTGGAGTACAGGGTGTTTCCACAGGTTTCACCTTTCTCGAGGGTGGGCTCCAGCAGCTGGGGGAGCTCTGTGGGCGGCAGCGACAGGCCCTAAGGGGCCTGTAAACACATGAGAGGAGGGTGTGTGCCATTCTCCCCCACTCTTTTTGGGGGGGAATCTGACCCACTAGCCAATTTTAAATGACCCTCAGGCCAAAATGGTTCCCTTCTCCTGCTATAAAAGACATTCAAGGTATTGGTTTTTACCTTTAAAGCCTTAAAGCCACCAAGGCTTTTGGTGGGGGGTTGGGATGGGGGAGGAAGGTTGTTTCTTTTAGCTCCGTCTTGGGGTATTTTTTAATGCTGATTTTATATTGTAATTTGTATTTTTGTTTATTTATTGATGTGCTATTTATGCATGTTTTATGTTTTCTTTATGGTTTTAATATATTGTGAGCCGCCCCAAGCTCCTATAGCAGGAGGTGGCAGCCAAGAAATCAAAATAAATAAATAAACAGCCTGGGCCCTGTCTTTCTGAGAGTCTGCCTTTCCGTCCATGCTCCACTGCAGCCCCTGCGGTTGGCTGAGAGCGCTCCCTTGCGAGTGCCACCAGCCAATCTTGTCCGTACGACAAGGGCCCACAGGGAAGCATTCTTGGTTGCTGCCCCGGTATTGTGGAACTCTCTTCCCTTGGAGGTAGTACATCAAAGCCCAAGCCTGACCATATTCCGGAGGCAGTGTAAAACTTTTCTTTTGGGTAAAGTGTTTGGCAGGCAGGTTTAAGAGTTGGCGTGGGAGGTTAGGGGTGAGGGTGGGTTTTTATTTGAATGAAGTTTTTAAAGAGAGTTTTATTGTATTTTGTATTTTATGTATTTTATGTAAGCCACTCTGAGCCGTAGGAGAAGGGCAGGATAGAAATTTAAATTAGTGCTGAACCTTGGTCCTCGGTTTTCCTCCTGAAACACTAAGGACCAGTGCATTCGGCCTCAATTTCCTGAGTTCTGAAGTTCCTAGGAAGGGCCCCAGACCTTCGGCACACAGCAAACCTCAGCCGAGTGCAGGGAAGGGAACCAGAGGGCAGGGAAGCAGGGGCTGGAGGCCAGTGCTAGGCCCCTGCTCCCCTTTCCCAGGGCCTTGCTGGCCGGGGAGGGGATAGGCCAACAGGGGCCATGGAAGTGGGGGTGGGAGTGTAGTGGGTGCTAGCGAGGGGTCGGGGTGGGATGCTTAAGTCATTCGGGCCCTTTCTGAACATGCTCAGCCCTTTTCAAAGATGGTGCTGGTGGTGTCAGCACAGTATCTGACTCTCTGAGCATGCTCACTTGCTGGGTTTGTTTATTTTTACTTTCAAATTTACAAGACGAGAAGAGATCACGCCTTGCATGAGACCCCTCCAGAAGGTAAGTAACCCACCCTGACCCCCCTGCTAGGCTCCCCATTAATTACCCCAACCCAAGTATTTGCTGAGGGTCTGAGGAACAGCCCGAACACTCCAACTGCTCCTTGTATCCTTGGAAAATATTCACCTATGCAGAAATGCACACATGTTCTGCACAGCAACAAATAACACAAGAGTCATTAGATCAAGGATTCAAGATTTAGGAAATTACAATCAGTGATATCTTTACTAATCAAAACCTTTCAAATCAAGTAAAGACACGAGTCTTCAGAGAGTCCTATGCCTTTGCTAATATTCACGTTTCATTTGATTTTCTGGAGCCTTATGCAGAAGGGTGTGGCTGGGTAGATTTTAACAGGAAATGTGGATCTGCTCTTTCATTAAACTTAAAACCAAGAAAAACAAGAAAATGTTCTGTCTTTGGGCAGAAAGCAATCTGGAAGATTTCACTCCAAATGTTGAATGTTTTGAAAAGCTCTGAGCATATGAAAATTGAAATGGTTTTGCATTAAAAGGAGGATAGGAACTGTCCTGACTATAATGGGTACTAACCTGATGCCTGCTTCATCAGTGCAGAGATGCATAGAACTACTGGGAACTAATCTGCTATCTAGCTGCTTTACACACTGGTTGTTTGATGAACCATATTTCCTATAGTTTAATAGGTCTGCTTGTTCTGTGTGCCTGGTGACATTTTCATCCCACCTGCTCCAAACGTATTGGCAGCTGGTAATGCGGTCTGTTTTCCAGTGGTTTATATCCTGCTGTATTTCATAGCAGCATAAACGGATGTGAAAAGAACAAAGCAAAATCTGACAGTGATGGCTCATAATGCAGTGGCTACAGTTTAAACAGTCTTTGAAGAGGTTTAGTTTGCAGAGTATATGGCTCTAATCAATCCAGGTAGTGAGCAAGCATCCAATGCATGCAGTTCACAAGCGAAACATTTTAAAAATGAGATCAGGTGTTGCAAAGAAAGAGATGATCGGAGATGATCGGAGAATTATTTTTTTGATAAAGCCAGGGGTGGGGAATCTTTTCCCTCCCACGTGCCACTCTGAAGACTCGTACAAGGCAAGATCCATGGACCAGACACAAGTCGGGGGTGTGGATGCTTAAGGATGGAGGAAGTAAAGGAAGGGTCCAGATCATGGATCTATGCTACTGATCCAAATCTATCCTTGAATGCATGCCCTCATATCTGTTCTCTTTCCCCTGAGTGCACTTTTTCAGTGCTTGGGGGGGGAGAGGGGGGGGTTGTAGGGAATGGATCCATGGGCCAGATCCAGACATTGGAAAGGGGCCAAATAAAATAAAAAACCAGACATGGGCCAAATTTGGCCTAGAGTTGGCGGTTCCTCACTCCTGGCCTAACTCTTAATTTCTTTTCTGGGCTGATGTTACAAGGTAAAGAAGCACTAACGCTGACACAGGGAGGTGTAAATTATAGTTCCTGGTATCCAGGAGGGCCAAGTTTATAATTCCTTGTCCCCTGGAAATGTCGATACAAGTATTTTAACATTTATGGTCAGTCCAAATTGGAACAAAGAGTATTTTCAGACGTTACGAGATCACAGTCAACCACAGTCAATTCCCTGTGGTGGATGTTCACCACGGTCAATCGCGGCGGGGAACCACATTCACCACGCGATCGGCTGAACCTGGCGGGGCCGGCGGTGATCGCGTGGTGAAGGCGATTCCCCGCCACGATGAACCAAGCCGTCACGTCTGGACGGCGGCCACGGCCCGGAATCCCTGCAGGGATTCCGGCCCGTGGTCAATTCGGGCGGGCGCTGTGGCTGCATTGGCTGCGGCGCCCGCCCGTCTCCCCGGAGGGCGGGTGGCAGGGGAGCATGGGGGGGCGGGGCCGTGCGGCCGCACGTTGCACCGCGCGGCCCCGCCCCTCCCCGATTCCCCACCGGGAGCCCCCGGCACGTCTGTTGGGCCGTGATGCGGTGGCCTCGGTGGGGGATCAACAGATTGGTTCCATGACGGGGTCAATTGGCCCCATCACGTCTGAAAATACCCAAAGAGTCAAATATCTGAAGTCTTTTGCAGAAGGAAAAGCTCATCTTTGGCAGAGGAGCAAAGGAGCCAAAGATAAGTAGGAATTCCAGATTTTGTTCAAAAGATGCTCCTAAAGGTGAGATAGGGTCACTTTCTGTATCCTTTCCCCCCCCCCCGCCCCCCGGCTCCCTCCTCCCCACACCAAACAACATCAACTTACAGGAATCATTCTTCATCCCCACCCTCTTACTAATTTTTTATCTCTGAGGTCACGTTCAGCCAAATTTTGTAGAGGAACAGAAGGTCCAAAGGTAAGCAGGAACACAAAATTATATAACAATAGGCAGGGTAATCTTAAGGATTTTTGTGGCCCCTGATGGTGTTAATTAAGGGGCCCCACCTTAGGAAAGGAAAATAAATATTTTAGTCATTTTGTGTCCAAAGTTTTATTGCAAATTAAAACACTGGTGTTTTACATGCACAAGTCACATACTAGAGCAACCAGCGTTAATAAGTTCATTTCCTTGCATAAACCAGACCCTGCCCCACTCTGCTCCCACCTAGAGACCCTAAGCTACACTTTACCTCACCATGCCTGAACTGCCACAGGTGGGAACTACAGCCTTTTTCATAGCCAAAAATCCCACTGACTTGTGTGATTTTTTTAAATCACTCTTATAGGACTTTCAGAGTGCTTTACAATCCTTAGCAAATTCACCCTCACCACAACACTGTGAGGTAGGGCATGTTATTATTCCCATTTTACAGATGGGAGCTAAGTGTGAGAGAGTGACTTGCCCAAGACCACCCCCTGGAGCTCATGGACCAGACAGGATTTGAACCATGGTCTCCCAGGGTGCAAGTTCAACCAGGGCCGGCCCAAGCATTTGAGGGGCCATGTGCCAAGCCTTGCTGCCAGGCCCCAAAAGCTGGCTGGTCTGCCGGTGGCACCTTATGGCTGGCAGTGCTCTAGGGAGGGGCTTGTCCATTGTAGGCAGAGCCTCCAAAAATCCAGCAACAAAGAGTTTTGAGCATTAAGATGTGATGGACAGAACATTAGTTAACACTGGGAACTCCTTGCTGCTGAATAAAACCTTGCCACTTGGAGACTGAGAGAACTCTCCTACTAGCATCTCATCCAGTAAGTGGATGGGACTCCAGTAGGACAACTAGCTCTCTCTCCATCAGCGGTAGTGCCATAGCAGGATAAAAAAAATCCTGTTCACATATTTAAAACATACAAAACCTCTGGGCCACATCAAAATAGCTACATGCTATTAACAATACTTGATCACACAAGCACATTCATATTTAGTAAAAATAGCATGTGAGGAGCCACTCGAAGAAGAACAGAAGGTTGCTACCTTGTAAATAAGGTTCTTTGAGATGGCTCCGAACATTCTCACAACACTCAATCTTCCAGCCTCACATGGAATTTTTTTCTTATATTTCTAGAAAGGGTTGGAAGGAACTGTCATTCTGAGGGGGA
>QEPC01009171.1:434306-487062 GCA_003113815.1 Sphenodon punctatus | reverse complement strand
GGGAGGGGGAGGGAATTAATTTATTTCATTGATTTCAATGGGGACACAGCGCCCCATTGAAATCAATGAAATAAATCCAGTACCGGTATACCGGATTTAATCCGGGAATCCGGTTTTCAGAGAACCGGTAACCGGTAAATCCGGTAGCCGGTAATGGACCCGGGGTCCCACCTCTAGTGAGCATGCACAACCCAGTTGTGAGAATGTTAGATGCCATCTCGAAGAACCTTCTGTACAAGGCTACAACCTTCTGATCATTACATGGGGAGGAGCTGTTTGTAAACAAACAGCATTATCTCCCAGTCCGATTGGGTTGTCCCAGCTACTGCTGCTGCACCGCTACAGGATGGAGAGGCAAGTGAGAGATGGGTGAGCCCAGCGGCGGAGGGGAAGGGGGAGGGCATGTGTCAGCTGGCAGGGGGGGCCCAGGGCGGAGGTGTGGGGGGACCAAGATGGGACAGGTGGCCGGGCGGGCTTTGCTACCAATGGGGGTGGCAAACGGCGGTGTCCCACACTCCGTCTCCAACCCGTGGCCCCTCCCTCTGAGGCCGCTGTGGGGCCATGTGCCTGGGCGCCGGTGGCACATGCCTCGGGCCGGCCCTGAGTTCAACACCTAGTGGAACATCTTATCCGTCATTAGGCTCCCTGTTAGGAAACCAGGCTACAATTAAATTCAGGTACTTGCTACATAGAAGGAACTATTTGTTTTAAACACCTCCAACTGTAAGAGATTTCTTTGCAAGGAAAACTGTAGTTGTCGTCTGCTGCTACCCTCCCGGCTCCGTAGTGGATTTTCTCCTGCATCAGTAGTTCTTTGTCTGTCAGCTGTCTGAGCCAAGTATAAACCCAGTCACATAGCAAGGCTGTGGTGTGCCTGGGCTCACGGCCCAATTATTGCCCTCCCAAAGGCAAGGGGATGGGCGGGGGGGGGGGTGTTAACTAGTGCAACCCCCACCCTTCACCCCAGGCTCCCAGCCAGTCTCAGCCTTCCCCAGCAAAGGTTGTAGTGCCACCATGGCTCCCACAGTGTGGCCCTTTGAATGAAGTGTTTACAGATGGCAAGGCCAGCCCTCCACCCCTGCCCACTCTGAAAACTTCCTTCTTGGCAGGGCCCCTTTACAAGTGGCCTGAGTGCCGCTAGAAAATTTTCAGAGTGGGTGGGGGCAGCGTGTTGGCCCTGCTCCCTCCCCTGTCCACTGTGAAAATTCCCTGCTGGTGCTCAGGCCACTTCCAGGGCCTCCCTAGCATCCAGGGCCTGGTTGAGCCACCTCACCACATGATAGCTACATCCCTGGCCCCAGGATTTAAATTATATGAACTCAGCATCTAGTATGATGTTTTATCTGTGAGTGCACCAGTTGTAGTTCAGATTCCAAGGTTGCTAATGTGGTCATTCTCATGGAACAAACATCATGTTCACTGAAAGTACAGATGTGCAGGATGACCTCTTGCGAGTGCCAACTCTCCATGAAGTTGCTACATCAAGGGTGCGCAGGGGGACATTCTCGGTTGCTGCCCCACAATTATGGAACTCCCTCCCCTTGGAGATCTGCCTAAGCCCGAGCTTGTTGGTCTTCCAGAGGAGTTGTAAGACCCTTCTGCTTGGCCAGGCATTTGGCAGGCAGGAATAAGGTTGGGTGGGATTGGGTAGAGTGGTTTGGGGAAGGGTGGGTGGCAGGTGGGGGTAAAGGGATGGGTGGGTGGGATGGTAGGGTTTTAAGGGATTTTAATGTATTCGTGTGTTTTATATTTTGATTGTTTAATTTCAATGTTGTGAGCCACCCTGAGTCTCCAGAGAAGGGTGGAGTAAAATGTAAAAAGAGATAAATAAAATAATGTTCATTACCCATTTTCACCCGTGAGAACAGTACCATTGGCTTCGCTTCCCACTTACTCATGCAGATTTGGGTTTGAATGCCAGACTTGTATCTTTTTACATCCAGCAAGTTTAACAAGTCAGCAGTGGGCTCTGCAAAAGAGGCAACTTAACTGGCATTGAAGAAAACACCTCCCTGTGATGTATGCCATTGTGATGCTTTATGTCACCATGCATCAGTTGAACTTGAAGTTTAACTCTGTTTCAGGGTTTGGATTATTCCCCCCCCAATGCTTCAAAAGGTTTGTCATTTCCCCATGATTTAGGTAAGGGTAGGTACAGTAATATAATTCTGTGGGTTGGCAAGTACTGAAGCGGGCCTTGGCTTTTCGCTTTATGTTCCCAGTTGCCTGAATTTCCAGTGGGTAGTATGTCAGATGTCTGGAGAAAATGAATGCTAATGAAACAGAAAGTGGCGAAGAGCTGTTATAATGGTAAAAAGTTGCTCAGCTAATAGAACAGGTGCCGGTGGAAGAAAATGATATAGCTTTCAAATATAATTCTTTAAATATTTATATTATATGAGCAAAAGAGAAGGGATCAGGAAAAAAAAAATCCAGTATGCAAGTCTTCTGTAAGTATGATGGCCCTTTTCACACAGACAGACACTCGAACACTGATAAAATGGATGTTAAATTTTATTATACATGTTGCAGAGCTGCAGGTGTGCTCTATGGGTGCCCTGCAACATGTATAATAAAATGTAGCACCCATTTTATCAGTGTTAGCGTGTCTGTGTGAAAAGGATCTATGTTACAGGCAAGTGTAAGTGTAGTCCTCCTGCCATGTAGACTGGTACGAGAAGATAGCACTACTCTGTGCTTATTTAGCACAGGCACCAGAGTGATTCTGAGAGAGTCTTTCCTATTTGCTTGGGCTCAGAGCAAATGGTTGTCTAGGGGTATCTTCACAGAAATCCCCCTGCCCTTTAGTCAGCAGAGCAGCTGAATGGAGGTTCCTTCTGCTCAGAGTTGTCACTCAAGATGGAACTGAACCTAGACCTTCTAGGAAATTCAGAGACAGTCAACTGTTATAAAAATGCCACTGGGCTCCACTCCTAACTATCTGCGAGAACCAACAGCCTGACTTTAAAATTCTGCTTTTATTACCTATCATCACGGCCGGCCTTACTATAGGGCAGCCACAGGCAACTATCCCAGGCCCCGCTACTTTCTCTACTTCCTGGGGGCCCTGTTTTCAGTGAGCCCTGTGGATGGTGCCCCCACTCAGGCAGGGTTGCAATGAAGGGGGTGGAGCATCCATGGACCCCGCATTTTATCTCCGCCCTGGGCCCTGCAAATTTTAAGGCCAGCCTTGCCTATGATGATAGCTCTTTGAATATTCAAAGTGCTTTACAGCCCTTATCTAGGTCACGTTCCCAACAGTCCTGTGAGGTAGATCGTTATTATCCCTCGGCCTGCATGTGGATGGGGTTCAGGTAGAGATAGTGGACCACATAAAGAACTTGGATGTCATTTTGACCACTCTCTGTCCAAGAAAACTCAAGTGTTGGACATGGTTTGAAGATTTTCCTTTCAGCTATGCAATTTGTACAGTATAAGACACACCCTTATTTATTCCTGGCTGATCTTGCCACAGTGACCTACTATGCCCTGGTGACTACGAGGTTTGATTTTTTAAAACTTCCTCTTCTACAGGCTGCCAGTGGTGCTTATCTGTTGCTTGCAGCTTCTTCAGCTTCTGAGTTTCAGATTGTTTGCCTCTCCACGAGATTTTTGCCCTGGAGCAGGCTCAGCCTCCTCCGCTTCTACATCTGTCAGGCTGCCTTCAAATGGATCAGCCTTCAGGCTGCCTTCAGCTGGATTGGCCAGCCGGGGATGGAACAGGGCTGCACAACTATAAGTTGCTAAAAGGAATAGAGCTGCATTCATTTTTGTAACTAATATTTTAATAACTCATGTTATGAAAACAAACGAATAAGCAAACGATTGTCGTTTGCTTTCATTCATTTTAATTTAAAAATAAAGAATGGAAAATATTTTAAAAAAAATTTTTTAAATGTACATGCGAAAATGGCTTCCAGGGCCATGCTGTGCATGCGTGCCCTTTTCTAAAATGGCACTGGCAACATCGCTGCCATTTTAATTTTATTTTAAAAAAATAATCACTGTTCATGAGCAAGCTGGCCGCCAGACCGTTTGGTGTATGCACACCCTTGCCCAAAATAGCGCTGGCAGTGTTGCCACCATTTCGGAAAAGGGCACACATGCACAGAATGGTCTGACGGCCATTTTGCACATGCACAGTGATTTTAAAATTGATTTATTTAATTAACAAAAAATTAACAAAACAAACAAACAAACATTGATGGGTTTTCACAATAAAACAAAAAGTAAACTAAAATGAAAAAAAAAAAGAAAGGATTCCGGTGGTAGTTTTCAGGGCCCTGAATGGGACAGGGCTTAGGGCTGAAAAGAGAATTGTTTTGATTCTCACAAAAATCTAATGAAAATTGAGAACTGTCAACGAGCTCTCGAGAAGACCTTGCTAATGGTTCAAGATCTTGCGAGATTCCTGAAGAAATTAAAAAACTCTCTGGGCAGGCACAATGGCTGCCATGGTCATTCTGCACCTGCATGGCCCTTTTGCAAGATGGTGTGGGCTGCGTCGACTCCATCTTGGAAAAGGGCAGCTAGTTTGCACATGTGCAGAAGTGGCTGCCCTTTTCCAAAATGGCGCTGATACAGCTTGCACCCTCTTGGGAAAAGGCTGTGCATGTGCAGAACAGCTGCCGTGACCATTTTACACATGCACAAAGCATTTTTTATTTTTCTGATAATCTGACAAGAATGATGTTGAAAATGGCCGATTCTCGACTCGTTCTCGATCTCAAAAATCTCATCGAGAGGCCCATTCTCGACAAGATTTACGAGATCAGTTTTCAGCCCTAATAGGCCTAGCTATATTCAAGACCTGCTCGCGGAGCCTCACACTTAATGGTTATCTGCGCAGAGAAACCACCTTCTGTTTGGGGATCTCGCCATTGCATCTTATGTTGGTGGGCCGCTGGACCTTTGCTGTGGCAGGCCCCCAGTGTGGAACTCCCCCCTGATGTTTGTCTTTGTTCCTCCCGCCTTATCTTTAAAAGGCACCTGAAAACTCATTCTCTAGGTGCTGTTAGGATCCACTGCTAGTTCCCCTTAATGTAGTCTGTCGTCCCTCTTTATCTTCACCTCTTTAAATTGATTTAATATTGTTTTATATTTTTATGATTGTACAGCATTATCTGTGCCATTTAAAGGCAGGGGAGTGCTTTAAAAATCAAATCTTTTATTAATTATTTATTATTATTATTATTATTATTATTATCCTCATTTTATAGATATGAAATTGAAGCTGAGAAACAGTGACTTGCCCAAGGCCATCCAGTGAGTTCATAGTTAAGATGGGATTTTAAAAACCTAGTTTTCCAGGTCCGAGTCCCAATACTTTGAGGGGATTCACACGTGCGTTTAAATCGCACAGAAGCCTCGGCGGCATAGTGCGATTTAAACGCACGTGTGACTGCGCCCTTTGTCTATTAGACCATAACACCAGAAGGTACAGGGATTTCCCTTGCACAAGCCCCCTCTTCCCTTTCCAGTCCCCTTATCCCAAACATCAACAAGGGGATACGCAGCAGCCATCTTTCTTCTTTACATCCCCTCTTCCCTGGGCATGCACCATTACTTATTTTGCCCATCTGCCTCCTATAGCCATTAGGCTGATGAAGCCACAAGTGCAGTCTGAGATGGATGTGCAAAGGGGCTACTCCTGCAACAATGTATCAGCAATCTGACATGTTCCTCTCCATACTCAAAGTCCATGCTCCAGGAGTATAATGCAGTAAGGGTGTAAACAGACGGACTGAAGCTCCGGGGGTGGCATCACCAGCTGTTTCACCCCTGGCCTGTTTCACCCCTGGGCTAGCTGGCTGGTCCATCTGAAGGCAGCCTGCCAGATGTGGAGGGCAGCCTCACTTGTGGCGCACCAGAACATCCCAGAGCACCACCAGTGGAGCAGGCTGGTCAAACCCATAGCATCAGCCCCGCTTAGAGCTACTGTCTGTCTGCTCAGCAAACTCACGCTGCAGCTCCACCCCTGGTCAGCCGTTGCCCTGGCAATATTATAGTTGCGGGCGCCAGCCTAGAGCGCTAGATGATTCGTTTACAACTCTGTGGTGGGGCGGGGGTGGGGGGTGCCACGCCAGTGGACTGTGCTGGCCAGGGGAACCCACTGGGTCCATCTAAAGCAGACCCAGGCGGGGCTGAGAGCAGGCGGATGTGGGGGTGCATCCCTGGAGCAGCTGTGAGAGTGGGATGTCTCGCCCCACGTCCACCGAAAAACACCCACTGTGTCATCTCCTCACCATTCTGCAGTAGAAATGTCTGTTTAAACTGGACTAGATTTCCCCTCACCCCCACTCCCAGTGTTTTCCCCTCGCCTAGTTTTTGTTCTATACATCTGTTAGAATCAGGTGTGAAAGGTACAGACCAGGTGCTGCTACTGCTCTGCTAACAGCTGTAACGTTAAGTGCTCCAGTCATTTCACACTTGCTTTAAAGTACTTATTTGTGAATAAGCAGAACCTGATTTCAGGGGGAGAGATGTGCCTCCCTTTCAATTTCTGATGGACTCCTCCTTTTGAAGTGAATGCCACAAGAGATTTCATAAACATGAGAAACTGAGGAATTTTTGCCAGAGATTTCATTTCCAGTGTGCAAATTCCTTGTTTCTCAAGTACAGCTTGTTACATAAATGGCCTGGGCACAATAGCATCAGCAGCAATCTATATTCATCATTTGCAAAGAAGGGCAGGATCTAAAGAGAAAATGACCCTCTGAACACTTGGATCTTATTTGCCTTCAAATGGCGGCACAGCATTTTCCTCTACGGTGATAACTGCAGTGAAGGAACAGAACCGAGATGCAGTTTCTGGTGATAATTGTCTTGTGTCAGCTGCCTTCCATGTTAGGGTCTGCTTTCACACTCAAAAAACAATTCACACAAGCACTAGATTATTTGCTGGTTGCAAAGGAGCATTTCATGAACTTTGAAAGTAGAAACAGAGCATCATGGATTCAATCCAGGTCCAAAATTTATTGTGTTTACCATATATATGTTCGCAGGGGTGTGGAAGGCAGTTTTAATGGGAAGGCATTGGTGGCGTTCTAGTTAGCTTTGATTTAAAGCTTAATTTAGGGCTGGAAAAGGGTTAGTGCATCTTTACAGGCATCTTGTAATTCTCCAAGAGTCCTGCCATGAAGTTAGACAAGTCCACATTTTAACACTGCAGGGTCACTTTCAGATCAAAGAGGTACTCAGACAGCTACCTTTATTCCCTGAGAAAAGCGTTATACCTTGATCCAGAAACCCAGCAAAATGGATGCTTACAATTCACACCTTCAAAAGAGAGGTACTGAAATTAATGCATGATGTCAGACCTAAGAATACATAATGACAGCTGAAATCCTAGTTCTAGTTAATGGGAACTGACTAAATATTTAGCATCAAATATTAGAGTGGAGAAAATAGTTGCTACCAAATAATTTACTGGATGCATTTAGCCTTCTTTATTGCTTTGGAATGTCTGCAAGCAGATTGTGACTTTTGCAAATGTAGTCGTTAGTTTAAATGAGCCTCCATTTTTGGCACGGTGGTGGGTTTGTTTGCTTTTTTTCATTCTCTCCGGATTTATTGCGAACAGTTTGTTGTGCCTGCTTGGCGCTCTGTATTAGAAATTTGAGTTGTGTTGGTCCATTACGTCCAATTTCATAAGTTGCATGGAACTGATTTAGGTAATGCGAGCATATCTGCTGTGGAGGTTCAAGAGTGGCGGTTTAGCATTCTGTTTTTACAAGGGTGCTTGGGTAAGCATTTTTCACAGAAATGCTAGCAGAACGCATGTATCAAGATGTGGATGTATGATGGGAGCATATATTCACTATTAAATTTGAGCAAATTCTCGTGGAAAATAGTTTGGTAATAATTTAATCGTTCATCCAAACGTAAAAACCTACCAATCATGTCTGCATTATAAAAAAGAATTGGATAGTTTCTTAGAGCAGGGACATCCAAGATTTATGATTTACTGGGGTATCACAACCTAGTGTCCAGTAACCGTGTGGGGAGAGAGAAAGCTGCTCAGAAATCACCGTGGGGTAGGAGAGCAGGGCTGGCGTCAGGGAGAAGAGGAGGTAGTTGGGCACCTCCAGCACAGGGATGGCTCTGTTTAAGGGCCGTGGTCCTTTCCACTCCTGAGATCAGACATGGAGCACCGGAGTCAGCAGGAGGTGTTCTGGTAGATCACCTGAGGTTGACACCCCTGGATCAAATGTATCACACACACCATAGGTCTGGCCACCCCTTATTTATAAGACAGGTCCATAAAGGGCTAGTAGTCAAATTAGTGAGGGGATGAGGCCTCTGACCGTCTAGAGTTAGGAAAAAAATAGCAGGAAATTGATCATTCCATTTATGACCTGTTGTACACTTCTCTAAAGCAACGGATGCTGGTTAATGTTAGGGCCATGATGCTGGACTAGATGGACCAATGGTTTGTCCCAGTATGGTACTTCTTATATTCTTATTGAATCAATGCAATATAGTTCTAATCTGCGGGAATGGTGTGATGCAATTGTTCGCATCCCTCACAAACAGCTGCTCTCAGATCTAAATGGAGCCTTTCAAGTACATCAAGCAGAGTTGAAGGGAAGACCTTGTAGCTTCAGGACCCAAAGGGAAGTGGCTGACTGACACTGCTTCAGTTTGGAGGAGGAGAAGTTAAAAACACTTAGGGTGCAAATTAGTGCTGAAACTCGGTCCTCGGTTTTCCTCAGAAAACAACGAGGGGCGGGGCATTTGACTCAATTTACCAAGTTACGAAGTTTTGAGGAAGGGCCCTCAAAACTTCAGAACTCGGAAAATCCTTGGCCTAGTACAGGGAAGGGAGCTGGAGGCCAGCGCTAGGTCCCTACTCCCCCTTCCCTACCCTGGACCCTGCTGACTGTGGAGGGAGTAAGCCAGTAGGTGTCAGGGATGAGAGGGTGGGAGCCCAGCAGGGGATCAGGGGTGGGGTGTTTAGGGGCAGCAGGAGTGGAGAGTCTAGCAGGGGGGTCATGGTGGGTTACTTACTTTCTGGAGGGATCCCACACCAATGTGTGGCCTCTTCCTAGTTGGTAAGTTTGAAAAAAAATATATTTTTTTAAAGTGACTGAGTATGCTCAGTAGGGACTCAATGGCCTTTTCTGAGCATGTTCAGCCCTTTTCAAAGACAGCGTTGGCAGCATCAGCAGGCCAACACCATCTTTGAAAAGGACTGAGCATGCTCAGAAATGACCATTGAGGCCCTTATGAGCATGCTCAGTGGTGTTTTAACTTTTTTTCCCCAACTTACCAGCCGGGAAGAAGTCACGCATTGCCGTGGGACCCCTCTGGAAGGTAAGTAACCCACCATGACTCCCCTGCAAGGCTCCCCGCTCCCCATTAATTACCCCAACCCTGCCCCCCCATCCTCAGAACTCACCGAGTATTTGCCAAGGGTCCAAGGAGCGGCCCGAATACTTGGATTGCTCCTTGGACCCTTGGAGAATACTCACAAGATATTTTTTATTATTATTCGGAGCAGCGCTACTGCAAATCCTCCATCCATTACAGGCAATGGCTCAGCTCCCATTTACTTTAATGGAAGATTATGACCTTAGTGCATACATATAACTTTAAATATTAAGGGCTTGATCCTATACCCAGTCTCCTCAGACAAAGACTGAGGACAGTTCTGCCACCTTTACCTTTCAAAGCTCCTTCCTCCCCAACTTGCAAATGTCCAAGTTAAATCAAATGCCATCATACACAAGTGCCAGACACACACGCACTCTCATAGAAACACAGACCCTTTTTAAACAGGCCGCGGCTGGGTTGCGGGTGGTGTGTGTACCGATGTGGGGGCGGTGCAGGTGTACATGGGCACACATCCATCCCCCACACATCCCCATGCACGAACCAACTGGCATTTTCACTGGTTGCACCATGCGCGGGCGATGGGTGGAGGTGGGTGGCCATTGTTTTGTGGGAGTGCGCATGCATGCACACCCACCCACTGCCACTGTACAAATGAGACTAGGGCTGAAACGAGAATGAAATTAATTCTCATGAGAATCTCGCGCAAATCTCACAGCCCCAGTGAGATCTCGTGAGATTCTCACGAGAAACTTGAGAATCTTGAAAATGTCCCGAAAATTATCTGTGCGTGCGCAAAATGACCACACATGCACAGAACAGCTCTGGTGGCCATTTTTGCTCATGCACAGACCATTTTAAAATTGTTTGAGGTTCTCGAGTATCTTGTGAGAATCTCAAAATGAGAAAAAATTGTCAAGAAGCCTGCTCTCAATGAGATTTTCAAGAAGGGTGAAATCTCGTTTCAGCCCTAAATGAAACTTACCCATGCAAGCACACATCTCGTGTAAAAGGGGCTCCACACTTGGTTCCATACTCACCCCATGGGCCCCACTGATCCCTGCTCTTCCTCCCTCTGAGTTCCACTTAGCCCCACATCTGGAAGTTGCTGTTTCCACCACTAGAGACATTGCTGCCACCAGAGTAGATGCAGCCGCAGCCACCACTGTGGCTATTCTATTCTGCTCTCTGCTGCAGGCATTTGAATTTGCTTGGTGTGGCTGGGGAAAATGGCAGCAGCTCTGCACACTCCCCTAATTGCTTGAATTTGAATGTCATCATGGAGCAGAGTGGCGCTGGGGGGCAGCCCTCTCCTTAATTTCACCGCTCCCCAAGCCTCACATTGGCAGCCATTTTGAGTCTCCGGAAATGTTCACAACCAGCCTGGCATTTAGTCCAGTGGCTCAGCCTGAAATGAGAAGGGTGAGGGTGTGTGGAGTAGTCCAGGGAAGAACTAGAAAGGGTAGAAGATTTTGGATCCATGCATTTTAAGGAAGGCAGACAGGGAAAAAGAGAGATAAAGCAGGTGTTTCTGGCTATTTGACTTTCAACCATCACTAGTCCAGGATTGAGTATATTCTTGAAGTAAGACCAGACTCTTTGTAAACCTGTGAAGTATAGTTAGGGGGAAAAAGGAAAGATTTTTTTGTTTGTTCCTTTCGATAAAAAATGGCAACGGCCGGGTTTGAATGTTAGAAGCAGCTTCCATTAGAGACGGATTAGCTGACCGAACGCAGGTGATAAATTCAAGAGCTATATTCTCAGCGGGTGTAAATCAGTACAACTCTATTAACTTCACCTGCTGGGTATCTGACCAAATCATTGCAGAGATAAAGGAACTTATTCAGTTATCATGACATATATGTGTATGAAAAACTTTTTTAAAACCCCAAAGAACTTGGCTTTGTGTATGTGTGTGTGTGCGTGTGTGTGTGTGTGGTGTGGTTACTGTTCCATAATGCAGAGATGCTAGCTGAACACCTCTTGGTCTCTGGCTTGCAATATTATTGTGTCTGATGTAGAATTATTAGGTACTGAAGCAAACTTCAGCTTTTAATGACTAAATGTCATGCAAGTTGATGTTGGACTTGAAAGCCAGTAGAAAAGCCTTGGGCTATTTTGGAATTCAGATTCAAATTATTCAGTTATCTGTCCTCCTCTTAGATATCTATAAATATCTGCACTCCACAGGGTGCTCATGCAATTTCTGATGGTTTACCAGACTGAAGCCACCTTTTCAACTGTAGGTTAGAGTTGTAACTCCTTTATATCTATGAAAAGGCAGGGGACTTGATTATGAAGGTCATTTTTCAATTGAATAGTTAACTGGAGGGCACCGAAAAATGTAGAGAAGAGGTGTTTTTGTATCACAATTTCTGCAATCAAAGGATATAAATGGGAAGGTAGTTGTTTAGGAGCATTATTACTGCCAAATGCACTAAGAAAATAACTAAATATGATTAAAAAAATAATAATTAGAGAGTTTACATTAAAACCAATGCTCTTTTTAGCTGCAATTTTGCAATCTTCTAATAAGTGAAGGAATGGAACTTCAAAATGATATGATTGACTTTATGAGGCTTTTCTTTCTTTTTTTCCTTTCTTCCCAAGAAGAAATGTGACTTTTTAGCAAAATAAATGTAGCTGGTAATTGGAGACATTCTAATGAGCTGATTAATGTATTGAGTTTTCATGGGCAAATAAACACGGAAAATGGCTTTTCTCCCAAATAATCACTGATGCTCCAAATGCTCTCTAAAAATAGCAAGCACAAAGTTTGTGAAGAAACCAGCTTGTGTTTAGAGCTGAAGCCGTTTAGAAAGGAGGACTTTCCCTAAACCACTGGAGCAGTACAAAATAATAATGAAGGCATACATGCAACAAACTGGCTGATGTGTTTATACAACACTGACCTCTACTGGGTGGAATATGCTGGGCCTCCTGACACATATGGCAGCTTCTGCTAGTGGTGACGAGGAGCTCCTGCTTTATTTCACTAGGCAACGACCTGAGACTAGTATGGAGTCATTTATACCTGTGAAAAATTACCATAAAGCCCTGACAACTCAGAATTTATTCCTGGCATACTCTGTTAGTAATGTAGTAGCACAGCTATTGGTTCTGTCATGATGATGACACCGCATCACACTCACTGCTATGCAATGCCCCCCTCACACTCATTCTTGGAAGGTGGAAGCTCATTCTCCCCTTCTCCCTCCTGACCGCAGAAGATAAAACAGGAATGGCCCTTCTACTTGTAAGGCCCTTCACAGTGCCTCAGTCACCACCATTGTGACTCAGTACAGGAAGAGGAAGGGGCAGAGCCTACCACCTGGCCAATCATAGGTGCGTTTAGTTCCCATCAGTTTCTTCAGCTCCCATCCAGTCTGGAAGGGAAGGGGAGCTGGGGTGGGCAGGCCTAATCTCAAATTTCAGCTCCAGCAGTAGCTTGGGCAGAGATGGCTGTGCACAGCAGGTAGCTTCTACTAGTGTGTCTGCTGGTAAAACATAACAGCCCATTTCAATTTTTTTGCCTTCGACTCAACAAAATCTAGAGCTGCCACATGGTATGCATTGGGGCTTCAATGAGACTATTCTGGAATAAGTGGTTTGTAGATCATGGCCTAAGTTTCTTTGATAGAGATTGGTCAGAATGAGCCAAATAATACTTGATGTTAATGCCATAGAAAATTTCTATGTATACGCCACAGTATTTGAAATAGTGGAGCAGGAAATGGCCTGTGTGCTTAGTATGAACATCAGACTGGAAATGCAGATGATCAAACAGGTGCATAACGTGTTTTATAAACAAAATGCAGACTGTGTTATTAAAGTATTCAATGAGCTCCTTGAGGGACCGGAACTCATTAAAGATATAGTAATCACATTTCAAATTAGATATTATTGAGCTAATAAAGATATTAACTGACTGGACTAGCAGTATGAGCACATTAGTACAAGCAAGCAAGCAAGCAAGGGATTTGGAGAGAGACTAAGGATTGGCTAACACACGTGAGTGTTACCCTCAGGAGAACTGATAAAGAGATCCAAGTCTAGGCTTCAAAACGTGTATTTTCATGCATGTAGACTAGAGTTAGATCAACGGAACTGGGGATCTCTAAATCTAGTCTTAATTTTCTTTTTAAAATTCTGCATATATTCCATTGAGAAATAATAATACATTTCTCTGATGGTTTTGCTCCTTGGTGGTCAGCCTAGCTCTAAGCAAATGGGTTTCTCTCAGGCATGACTAGGGGTAATTTCAGATGTGTTGGGCCTCCAGGCCCAACACGTTAAAACCTGGACCGGGATCCGTCTTGGATCCCGGTTCGTGATGAAGTCGGCCGTCCTTTAGACATCCCGGCTTCATCACACAGGGGGATCTTGGAGGGGACGGGGCTGTGTGGTGCGATGTGTGGCAACACGGCCGCGCCCCCCACACTCCCACATCCGCCCGCCCTCAGGGAGATGGGTGGGCACAGCGGCCAATGCTTTGAACCCCACCAGGAATTCACCATGGTGAACATCTGGTGGGGCTCAAAGAGACGTTCACACAATCACAGCCACCACCCTGAATCCACTGTGATTCAGGGTGGTTGACTGTGATCCCGTAACATCTGAAATTACCCTACAGTTGCTGTCTCTCCAGTTTTTGCTTCAGAGGGTGTTAACAAATGTGATGGTGGCTCACCTAGGCCTGCTGTGGCCTGCAGGCCACGGTCACATTTGTTGGAGCCCTGCCAGATGTTCACCCGGGATTTCTCCTGGGTGTGGTAGTGGCAAGTTTGGGCTGTGATCCCAGAGACCTGTAGGGTTACAGCCTGGGCTACCATCTGCCAGAGCAGGCTACAACGGGCTATAATGTATGTTATAGCCCACTGTGGCACAGTCCAGATTGGGTCCATCATGGCTGCCCATAATGGCTGGGGGCAGGGCACTGGGCTCAGCGCGGGGTTGGGGCCGGCCACATGTTTGTGCAGCTTCCCACCCACTCTGGTGGCCCAGCCGCTGGCACATTTGTTGGATGGCTGGACCCAATCCTGACCGTGATGCCAACGGCTTCCCAGTCCGGATCGCATTCTGAGGGTGTCGCTTTACTGCGATTTTCTCTGGGGTGCCATGGTGCTGAGGCAGGGCCATGTCAGAAAGGAGGTGGGGAAAAGAGGCATCCCCACCCGTTTTCTGATGTGGCCCCTCCCTCTGTAAAGCATTATTTATTTATTCATTTATTTATTTATTTATATTTATTTGTTAGCCGCCCCCTAATGCCTACGGCATCTCGGGGCGGCTTACAGCATAAAAACACACAATAATAAAATTCGTTAAAACAATTTAAAAAATACAAACCCCCTCAACATAAAAACTCTTCAAAAATCCCCCCCACCCCCTACCCCACTCTCCCGCCCTCCCCTCCAAAGGCCTGGGTGAACAGCCAGGTCTTGCAGGCTCGCCAAAACGCCAACAGACCTGGGGCCAGATGGGCTTCCTCCGGGAGGGAATTCTAGAGCCTCAGCCCAGCCATTGAGAATGCCCACTCCATTGTGGCCCCCCGCTTTACACGGGGGACCTCCAAAAAGGTGCCCCCGATGGACCGCAGGGATCTCTCTGAGGCGCGGAGGGCGAGGGGCAGTCCCCAAGGTATGAGGGGCCCAGACCATACAGGGCTTTATAGATCAACACTAACACCTTGAATCGGGCTCAGTACGCTATAGGCATCCAGTGCAGAGTGTGGAGCACAGGTGTTACGTGCTCCCGCCTTCCCGTCCCCGTAAGGAGACGGGCTGCCGCATTCTGCACCAGCTGCAGCCTCCGAACCAGAAACAAGGGAAGCCCCATGTAAAGCGCATTGCAGTAGTCTGGCCTTGAGGTGATGAAGGCATGAAGGCATGAGGGTGGCCAGATCAGGCCTGGAAATGTATGGGCACAGCCTCTGTACCAGATACAGCTGGCTGAAGGTGGCCTTAGCCACCATCTCCACCTGCCGATCCAGCCGGAGCCCCGAGTCCAACACCCCCTCAGACTCCGAACCTGCTGGACTACAAGGAGGGCGGACCCCCTCCTACCAGGGGAGCCAGCACCTCCCTCGCCCTACACACCACCATCACCTCCGTCTTATCAGGATTAAGCTTCAGTCTGCTCTGCTGCATCCAATCCGCCCCAGCCTCCAAACATTGGGA
Organism: Sphenodon punctatus; assembly: GCA_003113815.1. Taxonomy (NCBI): domain Eukaryota; kingdom Metazoa; phylum Chordata; class Lepidosauria; order Sphenodontia; family Sphenodontidae; genus Sphenodon; species Sphenodon punctatus. The sequence goes on along the minus strand of QEPC01009171.1, from coordinate 471,553 downwards.
AAGAAATGAGACAGCAGGACCTGGGTCAATTGAAATTGAGAGGTACAGCTGAGTATCGTCAGCATATTGGTGACGTCGCACCCTGAACCCTCTCACGATCTCCCCCAGGGGCTGCATATATACATTAAATAATAGCGGAGACAAGATCAAACCCTGCGAAATGCCACAGGTCAAGGCCCAGGGGCTTGATGTTTCAGCTCCCAGCATCACCTGCTGGCTTCTCCCTGAGAGAAATGAGCGGAACCACCCTAGGACAGTCCCATCCAGACCCCCCAGGTCTCGCAGCCGTCTCAGCAGCAGCCCATGGTCCACGGTGTCAAATGCGGCCGAGAGATCTAGCAGGATCAAGAATGTTGAACATCCTGCGTCCATCTCCTGGCAGAGATCATCCACCAAGGCCACCAACGCCGTCTCCGTACCATAGCTGGGGCGGAACCCAGATTGAAAAGGATCCAGGAAACCGATGCTGTCAAAATGCACCTGGAGCTGAAGTGCCACTGCCCGTTCAATAACCTTCCCTAAAAAGGGAAGGTTAGAGATGGGTCGGTAGCTGGTGAGTGCGTCCACATCCAAAGATGATTTCTTCAGCAGGGAGCGCACCACAGCCTCCTTGAGACTGGGTGACAATCTCCCCTGCCAAATGGACGCGTTCACTACCCTCGCCAGCACCGTCCCCCAAAGTCTCCCTGGTGACACAGTGCACCAAAGGGGGGTGGTCATGTCAGAAAGGGGCAGGAGAGACCCTGTGTCCTGCCCCTTTTCAGCCTGGCTCTGCCCCTGCCCCTTTCAAGGTCAAAAAGTCCAGAAACATGGAATGCTTAAGTGTGGCACATTTGTGTCTGACACTGATGACCCAGACTGATTTTTCAATAATTATCCCATGCCATTGTGGCAAAGAGAAGATACAGATTAAATCCTAAAGAGACATTTGAAAAGCGACTAGTCACTGAGGTAAGTATGGAGGCCCAACAGACACAAGATGGACTTCAGGGCTCCCAAGCTCTTCTTGCCCAGAAGAGAAATCCCAGCTCGGTAGATATTCTTGGTGGCAATCCCCGGCTGTGGAATTCTCTTCCCATCGAGATTCACCAAGGCCTGAGTCTATGGGTGTTAATAAACATGATGGAAGCCCGGATTGCCCGCTCTGGTCTGCCTGGGCCAGCACCTCACCTGTGCATCTGATGTGGGGCCAGCACAGACCCCAGCGGGGTAGGCGGCTGACCCGGAAACATGGGCCCAGAAGGAGCCAGGCCCGCAATCTGGGCCCAAAGGCCACCCAGGCAGCCATAGCAGGCTGAATCAAGCGCACGCATCTGTTTCTGTGCCAACCTGGCCTGGTGTGGGGGGGACTGCCATGGCCACCAGCCATGGCTGTCTTTTATTGGCAGCCATGGCTGCCCATCATGGCGGAGGCAGGACCAGCTGACCACACATTGCTCCCTAGCCAGGTCAGGATGGGAACATTTATTCCATTCCCCATACTGTTCCAGCTGGAGGCAGCTCCCCTTCCCTGGGCCGTGCAGCTGGTGTTTTGACTGCATGTTTATTTTCACCCTGTGTTCCTGAAACAATGAAAAGCATTTTTGTTTAGGCAGGCTTTTGATGGTCCAGGGATGGGTTAAGGGCGGTTAAACTTTAATTATTTTTTTCCTCCTTTCCTTTAGTGTTACTTGATTTTATTGCAACTTGCTTTGAGCTGCTTTTGTGGAATGGATGTGTGTGTGTGTGTAGAAATTTAAATAAAAATATAATGAATAAATTAGTTGTTTGCTGAAAAATGACACAAAGTTAGAGAACCAGAACTGACAACTGTTCTGCCACCCATTCAAGTGTTGGGGTGGTCGGGTTCAGGGCTTAATTTGGGAGGAGGAGTAGTCTGTAAATTCAAAGGGGCCTGAATCCCAGGAAATGTTCCCAACAGGAGTGGGCACCACAGGGCTGGCCTCAGAAATTGTGGGGTACAGGGCAAAGACAAAATGTGGGGCCCCCTTTGTCCCTGCCCACTTTCCTTTGATTGATGTGCACCAAAGAACATTTTAATCTGTTTTAGATGAAAGGAAGCAAAGGACACAGATATGGTAAAAGGCAATTACTCTTATTTAAAACACATGAGGGCATGCACACAAAGAGACAGATCCATGATCTGGGCCCTCCTTCTCTTGAGCATACCCCTACTACACCCCCAGCGCAGAAGTTCAAACATAGATCCAGCTGATCAAACATAGATCAAACAACCCCAACACAGTCACAGCACACCCCCATGAAAGCAGAGGTGAGGAACTGAACCTCAGGCCCAGGGGCCAAATGCAGCTTCAGCAAGATTTTTGTGGCCCCTTTCCAGTTCCTGGATTTGGGTTTGGATCTCAAACACCAAAGCACTGAAAAACTGATCAGACACATCAACTAACACCCTCACAACCACAGCATTCTCCAGTCCCTTCCCAAACTTGGGGGAGGAGGGGAAATGGTATTTTCTTGTCTGGGTGGTCCTTTACCTCAGATGCTGCTGAGCCTGGGTCTTCTGGGAGGACTGTAAGTCAGTCAGAGGCAGGCTTAGGCTGCTAGGCAGGAGGGGAGAGCAGGAGCATTCTGGTGGATCTCTCCTTGGGCTGGGTGGTGGCTCCCCTCCTCTCATCTAGGAGCCATGGGGACAGGGGGAGAGAGGGCAGCCATGGGGAGAGGTAAGGGCAGACGAGGAGAGGGGACAGCCATGGTGGGGGACATGGGAGGAGAGGGAGCAACCTCCCCCCCCTCTCTCTCTCACACACACACACACATTCATTCTCTCTCTCTCACTGTCTCTCTCTCTCTCACACACACACACACACACACACATTCTCAAACACCACACACCAGGAATTTCTGCTAGCTGGCTCCCCTGCCTGCTTGCCTGCTGCTGCCACCTGCCGCTGCTTAAAGGCCCCGCGCAGCAATGCATGTGTGCACGCTGGGGTTGCCACCAAGTTTCCTAAATCTGGCACGCTGGGACTACATTTCCCTGCACGGCGGTGCAGGACCATGGAAACAAACTGTTATTGCCGCGGCAGCTTCAAGCGAGTGAGGGGGGTGGACGGGCAGTAGTTCCTCCCCCCTCCCATCCAGGCTGCTATCAAGGAGGCTCAGGCAGGCCAGTGTGTGGGTGCAGAGGGGAGCCCTGGCAGCCAGCCACTGAATCCCTGCCCTAAGCAGCTCAGTGGCGGAGTCAGTGAGCGGGCTCCCACGGGGGTGGGGGTGGGGCAGCTGTCTCGGTTCTCCCCACAGTAAGGCTGGCCCTAGTGCACCACAAAATGTGAAAGATCAGGAAACGGCTGATATTGGCCATTTCAGGGTTGGAAATAAAAACCAGAAAAAACCTGCATGGTTTATTTGGCTTTCATTAATGAATTTCCTATCACACTCCCTTTGTCAAATGCTGGTCATCATCTAGATTAAATCAGTGGCCCTGCAATATGTGGATGATATTGTGCTAATATCACAAACAAGGAAGGGGCTTAAATCTCTGCTAGAAGTCTGTGTAGGCTATGGGGCATAGAATAAGCTAGAGATCAACTTTCATAAAACCAAGATTATGGCTTTTGGGAAAAGGCCTAAACATTATTAATGGACACTCCAAGAGGTTCAAATCAAGCAAGTCAACTCATTTAGGTACTTAGGAATAGTATTTAATAGTAGCGGTCTATGGACCGATCACAACAAATATTCAGCAAAAAAGACTGCTTTGGCCTCTAAGGCAATTATCTCATTGGCAAAGCGCTCTGTAAATGTTAAAATTTCAAAGATCCTTAAAATTTATCAAGCCGAAGTTCAGTCTATACTTTTGTTTGGGCAGGAAATAATCTCGGCCCCTTCAGCTAAGAATTTGGAGATTGTCCAAAATAAATTCCTGAGGAAATCATTGGGAGTCCCTCAATCTGTCCTCGGCACAGTAGCAAGAGTGGAGACAGGTATATTCTCAATTGACAGTTTACGTAAATCCGCTTTTGCTAAGTTTTGGGTGCGTATTATTCATCAAGACGCATCATCATTATTATATCAAATGTCTTATAGAGGAACTCACCAATACTGCTTCGATAGCATACCCCTGGATTAGTTCATTTTATAACTGTCTTTCTAGAATGGGATTTTCCATAGCTGCATTATGGCAACTGACCCTGCTTCAACAAAAAATCCAATAAAAGAATAGAGCTTTGGATATAGGAAGACAGGAAGACCTCGCTGCCTTGTCAGAGTAGAAGGTAGCCCCTCGTCTGACTCAAACCAAGATAATATTCGTTTTTGAAAAATATTTGGATATGCTTGACTCCTCAATGTTGCAAAGAAATTTCACTCTGCTGACGTTCCATTTATTGAGACGGCTATGGTACAGGGGCGATATCGGGCTATATCTAAAGATTTACGGCTATGTTTATGCCACGATAGGAAGATCGAGACAATAGAACACATATTATTTACTTGCACTTGTATTTCCAACTCAGAGAGACCTGGATATCCCCAATTTTGGAAGGCACCCAAAGTTTGGATGTTAAAGCCAAACTAGGAAGAATATTGAGCCTTACACAATTGGACGAGCTCAAAGCTGTAGCCACATTTATTCAAGTTTTTTCTAAACTTAGAGCACGATTTGAGGCAGTACTCAAAGATACTGACTAGCCGATTTCATGGTTTGGTTTGGATTGGGCCTGGTTAAACGGAATTGTATCTGATAAGTATAGTGATGATATGTTATCAAGAGAACTGTGCCAGATGCCTGCTGTTACTTATCAGGGTGGACCATCCTTTGTCTGAACCATCTTTCTTTACTGTGTAAAATCTCCACCGATTGATTAGCTTGATTGATGAGCTTATTTTTTTTTCTTTTAAAACCTTTTAATTTGTTCTTATGCATGGTCCGTTGTTTGTTTTTTAAAGTCTGTATGTTTTGTTTGTTTTGTTGTTTTGGCGACAATGAAAGCTATGCCCAATAAACTATTATTATTATTAGATTAAATCAGAAGAACTCCAGTTTGATATTCAGATGCAGAGAGGCAGGTCAGTCTAGCAGTTAGGCTGTCAGCTGGAGAATAGGGTTCATTTCGCTGCTCTGACAAGCTCAGTGCTGGGAAGTGTGGCTTCCGTGGCAAGCTTGGGCCCTAGAAATTCATTTTTTATAAAATACTGGTTGGGTTGGGCAAAAGAATTGCTGCTGCAATCATCAGGTGATGACCAGCAATAGATCACTTACCATACCACAAGCTTACTCTAAAGCCAGCAGTGTGGTGCAGAGTAAATGCAGATTCATCAACAGAAAGACTGATAGAGCAGAGGAGGGAAAAAGGAGAGGACTTGGTCCCAATATTTTTCCTACTAAGTCAGTGGGCCAGCCCTTCAACTAATGTAAATATTACCTAGATAAAAACCTGCTGTTTAAGAACCTAGTTAAGGCGACATTCCAAATTATACTCAAACTCTAACATGACAGTAAATTGTCATGTTAAAGCAAATTTTTAAAAAATCCCAACAACTTAACTGAAATTAAACTGCATACATTCCTCATTATGTATAAGTATCGTTAAGTCACCATACCACACATGTGCAGTTTAATTTCAGTTAAGTCATTGTTTTTTAATTTGCCTTAACATGACAATTTACTGTCATGTTAGAGTTTGAGTATAATTTGGAATGCTGCCCTAACTAGGTTCTTAAACAGCAGTTTTTGTGTAGGTAATTTCCCCTTCTGTTTAACAGCTTTATAATGTTAATGCATGAGCTGACCCAGACACAACATTACTGCAGGTGCACCCAGGTACTCACTCATCCCCCCACATCCACCACCTGCCCCCCACATGGAGCAACACGTGTTTTTTCAGGTTGCTCTGTGCAGGGGTGATGGGTGGGTGCACATTATGCAGGAGCACGCAAGTCACTGCTTTCATGCAAGACGCACTCACCCATACCACTGCGTGGGCACGTCTCATGCAAAAAATGCCACACACTCATCCACACACACATACTCTCACCTCTCACAGACATTCATTCAATTTGATCAATCACACATGCATGCTCTCACTCCTCACTCAAATTGATCACACACACACTCAATGCATACATTACACACTACACACATGCTCTCACCTCTCTCACACACATTTAAATTGATCAGTCATGCATACTACACACACATGCTCTCATCCCTCACACACTCATTCAAATTGATGGATCACACACACAGACTCATTCACACACACTACACACACATGCTCTCATGTCACACACACACACACACTCATACAACTTGATCAATATCACACACACATTCATACACAGTACTCAGTCATTCAAACTGAATAAATCATGCACATGCACACGCACACGCACACACACACACAGCCCCCATACTCATGCCGCTGCTCATACCTGCCTCCTTCCCATCTGTGCGGGATCTTTGAAAATGTTCCTGATCGCAGCAGACCCTGCTTTTGCTAAGGGGGGCTCAGGAAGGCCTGGCTGCTTGACGGAGAGGTGGACAGGCTAGTGGGAAGTGGTAGGTGGGGGCAGTAATTCCCCGTCGTCCAAAGTTGGTGCCAATGGGAGTCCAGGCAGGCTGGTCTGAATTTGGGGAGTAGAGGCAGCCAGGCTGTCTAGCATGAAGTGGTGGACGGGGGGGGAATTCCCCCCCCCCAAGCTGGTGCCGATGGGGGCCCAGGTGGGCTGGTCTGTGGGTGAGGACTCACTGAGGAGCAATGGTGGGCAGGCTAGTGGGAAGTGACAGGCGGGCGGGGGCAGTAATTCCCCCTCCCCCCATTGCTGTGGGGGGAATCAGGCAGGTGGGCCGGTCTGCGGGTGAGGAGGCAGTATGTGCGCCCCGTCCCCCTGCTTTTTCTCCTGATAGTCTAGCCTGGGACACCACTGCTCTTCCTTCTTTTTTCTCTTTCTCCCTTAAAGGGAGACAATTCAGAAACATTTTTTCTCTTTTTTAATACATAACAAAAACACCAGTGTGTACTAGGCAGTCGCCTTCAATTGCAGCAGCCATTAAAACACATATACACAGGGAGGGAAAGCTGGAATTGTAAACAAAAGTTGTGGTCGCCAACCAGAAGTTTTTGCTACACAGACTCCCATTGAACAGCATAGGCACTGTTCAATGAATGTCTACTGCAACCCCCTTAACTACAGAACCACTCTCGTAGCTCTATAATGAGTAGCTCCCTTGGCTTCAGTGGAGTTTTGTCAGTGCATACCAGCACAGAATCTAGTACAATGAGTGTATTGTCACTGACTTTGGGGACAGAAGCTATGTGTTCAGGATGAGCGCACCTACAACTCCCAAGAAAGAGAAGAGAAAGAAAGAGTATTCAAGCTGCATTCTGAAGAAGGGGGTATTAAGGTTTGTTTCCTTTGATTTTGTCTATCACTTTCTTTCCATTTTTGTACATATGCCAATGGGTGGGTGTACTTTCAAAATAAATATAAATATCGGACAGCACACATCCAGCAGCTCAACAGAGCACGTAACCCTTTTTGTATTCCCTGTGCACTGGGCAGTGGGCAGGGATTTTTTTCATTTCATGCATCATACATAACTTGCTACAGTGATTCCAAAAATCTCTCCCACACTCACATACGTATAAATCATTTAAAATCATGAACTTGCTTTGCGGAAGTTGGGATCCTACAACTGCTATGTTGTTGGAAGTGGAACTCTCTCACAGACTCACCCAAAGGTTGGATGACCCGACAAAATATCCTAAAGCTATCTTCATGGCTGAGATATTTTTGGTTGCAATTTCACTCTAGGGCAGAGCCAGCTAAGAAGCATGTTGCCCCCGTAACTACATCATTGATTGTTTTTTGACATGATGGCTCCCACCCACCACTGCCATGGACTTACCCGGGCGATGGTGGGAGCTGTCACTCTGGTGGGGATTCGGTCCAGCTGCTGAACAAACCTGACAATGGCCAGGGAAGGGGCGGAGAGATGCACAGACATGAGTCCACATGGCCCCGCCCCCACACTATATGAAGCAGCCCAGCCCCCCAGCTGACAGGCAGCCATGGAGGCCAATGAAAGCCGCCATGACATCTGGCACCCTAGCCACTCCAGACCATAGTAAGTAAATCAGGCTTTCAGACATGAAAGCCCACGTCACTCCAGGTCTAGTGGCTGTTTTCTGGTCATGCTGGCTTAGCCCGGGCTGTGATTCAGGGATTTCCCAAAGTCACAGCCCAGGCTAAATGCCAACACCACCCAGGAAATGGCCCAGGCTAACATCTGGCAGTGCTTTCATAAGTGACTGGGGCCTGCGGTTCCACACGGGACAAAGTGTTTGGAATGCAGGTTATCTTCACGTGTGAAAACACTAGTCATCAGGCAGGCTAGTAGCAATTGAACTTTCAAAATAAATGTGCATTTTTGCATATGTAATCTCTATTAACCTAATTTGGAAAATAAGGTTCTCAGAGATCTATATTTTGTTGCATCTTTCCATGTGGGGATCATGTGATTTTTCAATATGAAACAATTCAAACAGAAATAGGAGAGAGTGAATCTAATTTGCAATATTTGTTGTGTTCATAATTGCCAGAAAATCCATCCAAGCCTCCAGAAATTTTACTAAAGTCATTATTCAGTCAGTGTATCAACTCCTCAAAAGATGCTAGAGTGCTTTGCCCATACACTTAAATCAATCTTGCATTGTCTGCAGGAGCTCTTAAGATTACAACTGTCATTCAACTGGCACAATCTCTATTGCAAAGCTGCATTTCTAGGAAACGTTTTGTACCTAGTAGCTGCAAACCTATGAAGGCTCTGAGCTCTGGATATGAAACTCCTTCTCTGGAGCAGTAAGAGACAGAGTGTTACCAGACATTTTGATAAACACATGTAAATCCATGCCATGTTGGAAATCAATGACACAGTCTTGGGTGTGTAGCTGCATGAACAGACATTACCTGCTGCATATTCGTGCTTACTGCTTACCCAATAGTCTCCTCCCACCAGCTATTTCTCAGATGATATCTCTTGGTGCAATGCACCCAATTTCAGGAGGGAGAAGTCGGCTCCATGCTGACAAAGAATGGGCAGCTCCAGAATTGAAACAGCTGGGACTGTGTGGGCAAAGCTTCATTCCATAGAGAATTCAATTGTGAAAGCACGCCCCAGTTTCTTTCCTGTGAAATTATCCCCCAGTTTGTTCCCCTCAATCCCGTCAGCTCCTTTCCTCACTCCCTGTGAAAACACACCTTCAGATCCTTCCTTTGACTGTTCATTGCTCCCTACAGGCTCAACCAACAGGGTGGTGTTTTTTCCACCCTGCCATCTCTCCGTTTGTGGAAAAGTGCAAGAAGCAGACTGGTCCGTCACAAAATATTAGGTCTCTATGGTCCCTGAATGGCCAAAAATAGGTAGCAAGACAGCATCTCTCTAAATGTAACCAGCTATGTGCTAGCAGCAACTACTTGCTGTCTGCCCCATCACTGTTCAGATCCCAAACCATGTTAAGCACGGTCTAAATGTGCGTTTAAAGCCAAAACAAGAAGCTAGTGTTACATCTGGTAAAACCCAAGGAGGCAAATAGGTGAATATATCATTCCACCAGCCTTAGACTTTGCATCCTTTCCTAAGATCTCCAGTCTCCTTGTTGCTGAGCAAGTGGGGTAACCAGCAACACCTTTGCACATGGTGAATATGTAATGAACTGTAATGCAACTTCCAGAAGGAAGCCACCTATGCAGCCTACAGGCTCAAGGAATTTTATCTAAAAATAGAAGCCTCTTAAGAAAAATGACCACTTCTTTTAAAGAACCGCCAGTCTTTCTGTGAATCCATTTAAGTCTGAGCACATCAGTAAGAGAGAGCTTGACCTAGAGACCTCCCAAGAACTCAAGACCTTACGAAAAAGGTGCACCAGAAATGAGTAAAAAGAAAAAGTAACAATCCTGAAAGAAATTGTTGGAAGCTAAGGAAAATGAGGGGCTATAGGATGAATGCTTCAGACCACCACACGAGGAACCACATTTTCATAGTTGCATGTATGCATTGTTTCCACACACATTCACCATGGGTGATTCTGAAAACAGATGGCTAATTATTAGGGGTGAAATGAGCAACTAAATTGCTGGTCATGAAATTTTTTGCCATATCGGGAACTGGAATTGATTTCCCGACACTAATACAAATTCTCAGTTCTTACAATACCGTGAGATACTGGGCACTTTTACACTTTGTGTTGTGGCAGGAGCCATCACTCCAGGCCGGACTTGGCCCAGCCACCAAAGAATAATGATGGTGGCCCGGGGCAGGAAGGCGCACCAACATGCGTCTGCACATCCCCGCGCTGTGTGCAGCATTTCTTCCCCCCCCAGCTGACCGGGCAGACATGGCACCCGGACCCTGCCACCACTCTGGACCACAGCGAGTAAAGCGGGATATCGGACGTGTTAGCCCGCTTTACTCTGGGTCCGCTGGCTGGCTCCCAACCGTGGGGGAGCTTAGCCCATGCTGTCACTTGGGGATTTCCCTGAGTGACAGCCTGGGCTAAACTACTCCACCACGGTCAGGAGCCAGACCGTAGAAACTTAAGGCGGCTGTTTTCTAACGTGATGCTGGCATACAGATTCATCCATGCTAAAGTGGATTAATCCACACAGTCACATCTGAAAACACCCAATCACCGATCTATATTTATTTTTGCATTTATATAAACATAAGCTCGGGGCGGCTTACAGCACCATAAAACACATAAAAACATGGAAAACAGTAAAAAAAGCAATATATCAATAAATATCATCAACAATAATATAAAACAAATAAAACCACCATTCCCAAGGAGTCCTAAAACCAGAAATTTCAACCAACCCCAACCACTCACCCTAACCCAGTCCCCTGACCCAGATTTACTGACTTTCTGCTTACCGTTTACCACGTACCACATACAATTCATTTATTACTTTCCACATTGCCGAGAATACCATTATTTTACTTCCAGATTTCTATCTGTTCGTTTTACCGCATTTCTGAGCCAATCACTGCATAAATAGCCCACCCTTTAATCTCCCCCCAGTGCCCGTTAACCTCCATTCCAGTGCCTCCAATCAGAATTGTTGTTCTCTGTTGTTCTCTTTGCTTTTACCAATCTGCAACTGGATTGTAGATTAGTAAAAGAATCTGTGCACCGGCCAATGTGTGACAAGGAAGTACAATGGAAAATAAAGTGCAAGAAATGCAGTATTATGTCTTGGGATTTGAAATGGATGGTTAAGAGCAACGTGGTAATTGGGATCCTGGTAAGCAGAAAGTTGGTAAATCAAGAAATGAAATGTCAATTACATAATTTCCCGAGTACTGAGAGGTTCTCAATTTGACTGAGACAGTATTGGAATCTGGGATTTTGACGGGAATTCCCATTTTGGTGAAATCTCGTTTCAACCCTACGAATTATGCACCTTTGTGTGTCTCTTTGAATGTCATTTGTGTGCTCAGTTAATGCACACACATTAGTGTTGCGCTCACAAATTATTAAGTGCATGAATTTATGTATGCTCCATAGATGCACACACATTAGTGTTGCTCACACAAATTATTAAACGCATGAATTTGCTTATGCACTGTAGCTGTTGTGTGCTCAGTTAATGCAAACACATTAGTGTTGCACACACAAATTATTAAGTGCACGAATTTTTGTGCATAGTTGTGAGGGTGTCAGCAATGAGACAGAATATGTGTGGTACTGAACTTTTAAAATTAGAAGTATATTTCTGGTGAACCAATGAGCTTAGGAGGGACACAAAATCCTGTCCGTTAAGTATGCCTTCCTTTATAAGTTAAATGAGTGCTGAGCTGGAGATCCCATGGAAAGAAGCGTAGACGCTGCGGACCTGGCACAAATCTTTTAAATGAAAGCAAGCTGATTAGTGTTGATCATCTGCTAGTGCTGCTTACTGCTTTTAGGCCTGAAACGACAAATTGTGGTTAATGCTGTTTCCTTTGGAAACAGGTAATTTGCATTCATTCACATGACATGAAAACTTACTGGCTTTTCTGCTGTTTTTGCCATTTGTCATTATTTTTCGTTGCCATCTGTCATTGAACAGAGCTGTTATGGGGCCAATCCCAAGCCCCGTGTGCACCGCATGTGCACCCTTGGGGACCCTTGAAATGCAAAAGTGCTTACTAAGTGCCACGGAAGTGCACTTACAGCAATTTACTGTAAAACTGTCGTAAAGGTCCTGAAAAGTCCCAGAAAGTGACAGAAAGTGATGGAAATGACGAAAATGATGGAAAATGCCAGAAAATGCTGGGAATCATGAATGGAGCAGGTCATGTGACCACGGCTGGGCTATGAGAGAGAGAGAGAGAGAGAGAGAGAGAGGCAGCAGGATGGAGAGAACTCCACTAATCTAAAGCTGCACATAGGGTGAAAACAGACATGACGCTAACCACCCTTTAACCACCCTTGGTGGTTATTTATGCATGTTGCAGGGCTGTATTGGTGTCTTATGCAGCCCTGAAACATGCATAAATGACCACCAAGGGTGGTTAAAGGGTGGTTAGCGTCATGTCTATTTTCACCCATAGGAGCTCCCTGAGTCAGCTGGCCACACAGGGCAGGCTGTAGGGAGCCCTGGGGAAGAACCAGCAGGCCAGGGTGCAAGAGCTGGAGGCCTCTGTTATGAAAGAGGCCAGGGTCACCTTGGAGCACTACAAGAAAATGCTTATGGAGGGACTAGGTACCCGAGAGAAAGAGGCACCCAGGACTAGTGGCCCAGAGCAGAAAGATGCCCTGCAGGTGAGGAACCCGAGTATGCCAAGAAGCCAGGGAAACACCCCCTACTGATTGTTAACTTATTTTGACATTCCTCTGCACTTCACCCCCATCATCCCACTCCCTTCTGGGTCATTAAGGCATTTTTTTTCTTTGCCAAAATTATTTTAGGAAAAACCAAAAAAGCAATAAAATCCCCAAGTTATTTGCTTTTTGCAGGTGTGATAACTTTCCAATTGTTGGGCTTGTGGTGTGATATCTTCCCAGAGCTTCTTTACAATGAATCTTGAAATTCCATTGGCAAGTCACAAAGAAAAGAAAAAGCTTACAAACAAAGAAAATGCGCTTTCACATGTGGAAGGATGATTTTTTTCCACAACAGGCAGAATGAACGGTAATACCAGGCTATTATAGACAAATTAAATTACCAAGCCAATAGAAAGGGAGAGCCAGTAAAGGAATATTGAAGTTATTCTCCAGGTTACATGGTAACCCAAAGGCGAGTGCAGCCATACAGTGGTGGGGAGGCGTGTGCGTCTCAATGACCTTAAGATCTTTTGGGAATCCCAATAAGACTGGCCAAGTCAGAGTGGTCCAAGGATAGAAATCTAACAGCACTCAATCTTGTTTGTGAATTCGTAAAACTCAATTGTCAGATGGAACCGGCCAACTCGTTGAGTGGTATCCTTTGTTTACAGAAACTACAAGTGGAAGGATATAAAATTTCCTTGGCTTGTTGACAGCGCCGGATCCAGGGAAGTTGGGGCCCTGCACAAAATGGTGGTGTGGGTGATTTCTATCCTAACAGAAATGTTGGATAGACACACTCTGGCTCGCCTCTTGGCAAAAAGAACATGTCAACATCATTAAATTCTGATGTTTCCCTGTGGGCCTGTATGTTACACACATGTTATTTCTAGTCTATTCATGGGCCTCGCTGTTGTGGGGTGGGGGTGGGGGCTCCCAAAATGCCACGGACCCCCCATAGGGCCCCAGCTTCCTGTGTTTGAGGCTCTGTAGTTCTGTATTTTATGCCAGTGATTCCCACACTGATGCTATTTCAATTTTATTCATGAACTGCATGTGCTGGGGGCTGGGGGGACTCTGCAGGATCCCCCAACACATGGGGGGCTCTATGTGGCCTCACTTGCCTGGATCTAGCCCTATAGTTTGACTTGATTTTATGTGTGACAGGGTCTTGTAGCACTTACAAGAAAAGGGCAGGTGTTGTGTCTAGATCAAAGATCATGTCTCACACAGGCACTAAGGAAAATGCAGGCACCAATTGATAAAGGATAGCACCTAATAAGAAGCACCTGGGAGACTTCTGTTGACTGTTGGGTATAAAAGAAGAGAGCCCTCAGTCAGAAGGGGGAGACGGTGAAGGTAGGAGCTTTAGAACAAGGCAGGATAAAACAGAGGCCTTCTAACACTCAATGCAGCACTGGGTAGGGATTTAAGCCCAGACCTGCAAACCTGGAGCTACAGACAAGTGAGGAAGATGTGGCCTGTGGAGCTACAAACAACCTGTAGATCTGCATTGAACAATCCATGCTTATACTCCCAAGAGGGTTCTTTGGAGTTGTGTGGACTGGCTTGGGGACCTACAGAGTTGGTAGAAACCCCGTAATACTTGAAGATTTGACTGGCTATAGGGGAGGATTAGAGGCTAGACTCAAAAGCACTTATTGTGTGCCAGATCCTGAGGGACGTACCAGAGGATCAGGGCCAACTAAGGTATTCCTGTGACTGTGATGGTGGAATGGCAGTGAAGAGCTACATTCCCCAGAAGGCACTAGGCAGGACATTCCTCCAGAAGGAGTGACACCACCGTTCTACATAATGGATTTAGGAAAATGAGCTAGGATTAGGACAGGAACTTGGAATATGATAGTGATCCTTAATAAAAGTGAAGCAGTTTGTGGTCGTTCATGTCTTAATATAACCATAACCAGGCTTACAGAAACTAAATGGAGTGTTAGTAGCATCCTTGAGGAAGGCAAATAAACATATATTTCTTTCAAAAGAGAACTCATTGCCAACTTTTTGTAAGCAGAACTTGAGATAAACCCAGAAGCAAAAAAGGCTCAAACTGGAGACATTAAACAGCGCACATCTCAAATCAGCTCCATTTCACAATTGTACTACATCATTATTGTAACATACACATCTACATACGCAGCTAATGAAGAAGAGAAGGATCAGGTCTATGCTATTCTAGGGATGGAACATCTTCTACAATACAATACATCTTCTACAATAGTGTGACCTCTTGTTCTTTGTCAGCAATTTTAATGCGGCGGTGGGAATGGATTGCACTGGCTTTGCAGAAGTTATAGGGTCCAAAAATTTGGGACAAAGAAATGATACTGGCAAATGGCTTAGAGACATTTGTGCACCTACATTCTAAAATATGGGGCACTCTCTTCCCTTACAAGGATAGTTGTGGACTCACATGATCCAATAGTGATCCCAGTACTAAAAAAAGATCAACCACATCATTATCCTCCCACGTTAGCATGTGGTAAGTTATGTAGGAATGGGTTGCAGTGTAGAAATTGGCAATACAGATGCCAAATGGCATTATGGCAGCAAATGAAAACCTAAAGCTAGTAGAGTTGAAATGAATGTTTTTTTCTATTTACAAAAGCTAATTTGGAAACTTGCTCAAATGAGCAAATGTCTGAATACATCTTTGCTGGCAATGCAATAGTCACGTATTTGTTGCCTTCATTTCAGCTGATTTGGTTACTTTTGTTTAGCATTTTGATTACTTTGGTGCTACTGGGCTAGAGTTATTGCATAGCATATGGTTGTGCAACATGGCTGTTGTGCTATTGCTATTAGTATAACAGCATTGGGTGAAAACAAGACATGATGAGGGCCTTCTACGGCCCACCTTGGCCAGAGACTCACTGGTGCGTCTGTTTGTGGAATGCCATATGCGAGCCCACTGCTGCCCTTGCCTGTGGATGTGGTCCCATGGATGATTCCTGACCCAGAGCCTGGGCCAAGGGCCTCCCTGGGGGCCATAATTCCCATGTTCTCTCCCCCTACTGGGGGTGGGGCAAAGGGACTTGCTGGCCAGCCTGGTTAGGCGCATGTACATTCAGTGTCCCTAGATGACCTGGGTAGGGGTACACACACCCCGACCATGTAGCCAGTGTGCCAGCTGGACATTTGTTGCCACCCACTGTTGTGCAACAATATGTTGCCATCTAGCGCTCTACGGTACTGCCAAAGTAACCAAAGTACCATATCAAAATAATGAAACTAACCAAAACAAACTAACAGTAATGGGAATTCATATTCACAGGTAAACAAAGGAACACACCACACTGCTTCACTGAAATGGATAAGAATACAATGAATTTGTCAAATTTGATATTTGCAGATCTACTTAAAATCAACACCAGGGTCATTGACATTGGAAGCATCCAAACCTACGACTTTTACTACTTTAAATGTTATGAAGGCAAAGTGAAATTTCATTTTGAGCATTCTAATTGTTTCAGGTGTTGGAGGAACCCCACAGTGTGGTCTATTGAAACTGACTGGGCCACGTTTCAACGGGAGATCAACACAGCAACATGGCAAGTTCAAAGACCATGCTTCTTGCCTCAACAAGCATTCTGAATGAAACTCCGATGATACACTCAATTTACTGGTGTGGTGCTGAGGTAGCAGGGCTCAGCCACAGCCAGAAACTCTCAGATATGTGAAAATTAAGTAGGACTGCCATCAATATAATAAATATATGTAGAATTTGGCATTAGAAGCTGAGGTAGTTGTAGAACACAAAGTCACAGATACTGCCTATGCAATCATGAAAAAATTAAGGTGACCATGGACTCAGTTTTCAAATGACCCTATAGCTTCAATTAACAGGAATCTCTCCACAAACATCAATGACTAGCTAATTTGATGGCGAGAATATAGCCAACAACTACTTAGCACCATCAATAAAGATCTCCCTCAAATACGAATCAGTTATGGAAGTTAGTGCTGCACCTGATCGTAAGTATCTACAAGTCCTAGACTGAAATGAAAAAGTGGAAAGGCATTCAGTATATGTGGAATCAATCCAGAACCTCTTAAAAATGTAGCTGATACCACATACATAACCAGCATACATATCTTCTTCTAACAAGTCTCAGAACAAGAAAACATTCCGAAAGAATGGCACAAAAGTATGCTGTTGTATTTTTATAAAGGGAAAGGCGCCCCAACAGGCTGCACAAAGATTATTGCAGCGATTCTCAAACTTTTTCTTCCTTCCATGACTCCATTTTGAGATTTAGATATAAGTCTGTGCCCCCAGACAGCAACAAAGACATGTTAAGCATCTCAAAAAAATATGGCTTGGCAAATAAATGCAGAAGGCAGCAAGCAGGTTTTACCAAGCTAAGAAACTCTACAGAACAAATATGCTTCCAAGAAGAAAGAATATATCAGCAGCCACTCTGTGTAACTTACATCAAAAAGGTCTTTGATTCACTTAACAGGAGCTGCCTTTGGCTAGTTTTACAGGCACTTGGAATTCCCGCAAAGTTCTTAAATCTCACAATGCAGTTCTACACCAATACCAGCAGTAAAGTTTGCATTGTTAAAAAGTTCCTGCAACCATTTGTTTTTAATAGCAGCTGGTGCCAGGGATGTGTACTGACTCCAAGATTCTTTCTATTGACTGTCAATTACATAATGGAGGCTACAATGAGGGGTAATGGTTATGAAGCTGGCCTGGGCAGGAGTTACATGTTCATGGACTTGTACATTGCAGATGATGTGGCAGTCTTGGCCAGAACAATGAACACTTCCTAGATGCCATTCACATTTTGACTGAGAATCCGTATCATACTGGCCCCAAAGAAAAAGATCTTCCATCATAAATTAACTTCTATAGACATGCAGCAGGCCAGCCAGTGAAGTCTAGTGGATAAGGTGGACTTGGAAGACCAGGGTTCAACTCCTGGCTTATCCATGAACTCACGGAGGAGCCTTGGGCAAGCCACTTTCTCTCAGCCTCAATTCCCTGTCTGTAAAATAGGAATGTGCCTTGTGGCAGGGTTCTAGCTCTTATAACTGTTTAGTGCCAGGCACATTGCTGGTGCTATATAAGTAATAAACAGTAATAGCAGGTAACATCCTGTATCTACTTAGGTGGCACAATAAAGTACTGACTGTTTCTCAGAATGCAATTGATGTAAATGCTTACTATATTCACCAGTGACTTTCCTTTTCACAGATTTGGAAATAATTCTGAAACACGGGCCAAACAGGCTTGATCAACTGTCAGGGTTGAGTCTGGGATGTGAGTAGACTGCAGGATCAGTTCTGGGAGCAGGGAAGGGATTGAGTGCGCACTCAGATTCAGGAACAGTCTGGGGCAAGGAGCAGGTACAGGTGGCTAGACTCAGGTACTCAGGAATAAGTTCAGGTTGGGAGCAGGGACAGGTCAGAGACAGGGAAAAGAAGCAACATTATTGTCCTGCCCAGCTTCCTATTGCTGCTGGGGCAGTCTTTATCTGGGCAGATAGCCTATCTGAGCATGCAGGAAGCATAGGGGGCACAATCGGAACTGGAATCAGAGAGCCAACTAGGCCAAATTCCAAGCTAAAGCCATGGGGTGGTGGGAGTGGCACTGTTGTTGAGCCGGCCACTACCATAGAGCCCCAGAGATACCAGTTTGAGGCTCAGTTCCTGAGATGAACAAGCACATGGATGGCTTAGACTCCATGGGGCTATAACAATTCTTAAAAACCAACCCACATAATTGTTTCTCTAATGACAGTCTGTGAGTCTGACCTTCTTAGCCACCCCCTGCCCCTTGTTGTCCAAGCTAGTTAAAAAGTTACAATGCCTCTGGGGTGGGTACCTGATGCAGTCCCCAGAAATAGATCCTGCAATTTAAAACATTAAATTACCACTTAATTGGAATTGGAAGAGACCATAAGGGGTAATTTTAGACGTTACGAGACCACGGTCAACCACAGTGAAACCCCTGTGGTGACCAAAAGTTCCGTAATGTCTAAATGATTTCCGCCAGATGTTCACCACAATGAACCTCTGGCGGGAATAATTTTGACCATGATTCTGGACCTCCGGCCGCCCGGAGGTCCAGAATCATGGTGGGATCATTCCCAAACCGTGGTCACGGTGGCCACAGTCTGGAATCGGTGGAAAGTAATGTCTGTTACCTTCCACCGGCCGGATCATGGCCCAGACCATGATGCTGGATCGGGCGCAGCAGCTGAATTGGCCGCTGCACCTGCCCATCTCCCGGAGAGCGGCTGGCTGCAGGAGCATGGGGGGGCAGGGCTGTGCGGCGGCACGTCGTGCATCCCCACCCCCTCCCCGATCCCCTGTAGGAATCAGCCGACACGTCTAATGGGTGGCCGGACTGATTCCTGTTCGAGATCCGAAACGGATCCCGGACCGTGGTTCAGCGTGGCGGGCCAATTGGCCCATCATGTCTGAAATTACCCAAGGTCTCTGGAATGCCCTCCCAGTGGAGGTTCATCTCAGCTCGAACCTTCCTACCTTCTGACAAAAGTACATGGCTCTTCCACCAGGCGTTTGGCAGGGGAGGAGGGGAGGGTGGGATGGGTTTATTTGGTTAGGATGAGGGTTTTATTTTATGCACTTGGGGT
Source organism: Sphenodon punctatus (assembly GCA_003113815.1). NCBI lineage: Eukaryota > Metazoa > Chordata > Lepidosauria > Sphenodontia > Sphenodontidae > Sphenodon > Sphenodon punctatus. The sequence continues at coordinate 452,160 of QEPC01009171.1, read as the reverse complement.
TGGTTTATGCACACAATTAGAGTTTGTATACGATTAGAGTTTGGTACCATTTTACATGGTTTTATTTTTATGTTGTATTAATATATTTTATATGTGTGTGTGTTGTTCAATTGTGAGCCGCCTCGAATCACCTATGACGAGAGAGGTGGGGTATAAATGAAAATATAATAATTAAATTAAATTAAATTAAATTAAATTAAATAAAAGGTCAGTCATGGGCCTGGTGGCAGACTACCATCGATGAATTACTTAAGATTCTGGACTTGTCCCTAAGTGAAGCCAACGAAAAACTCAGAAAAAATGGCAAATTCTTTCCAGGAACAGTCCCAGGTATGCTGAGCATGCTGATGTCTCATGCTCTGCAAAAGCATCAAACATCTAATGGGGAAAAAAGACCAGAAAAATAATAAAACTCAAAACAGCACAGTTCTAGGATAAAACTTCAGACAATGGTTAAGAGGCAAATGATATTATGCTTATACTATAAGTACAATAGTATTTTAAACGAATTCCAAGTGCCACAAAAGCTATGCAGTAAGGAATGTGACTACTAGTCTTCCTTTGAAAAACAATGCACTTAGTGGTTTTCAGCTGACCCTGGAGTTAGTAATTGAGGTTCTACTGTGTACACAGTTAACTGTGCCAGCTAACTGGCTGTATTCCTCTGTGTCTTCGGCAGGCGAGCTGTCTAATGATAGGATAGTTGTGTTGCACTCTCATCCTCAAGAGCTGACAGTTTGCCTCAAAGTATTAGAGCAACATTATATTGATTACTGCTTGATATTTGCAGGTCCACAAGATGTCCAAGGAGACCTAAAGAAAGTTTAGAGACTTTTAATTTGTTGTACCAAAGCTCTTCTGATGGTCCCCAAAGGTTACACATTTATGAAGAAGGGCAGCAACAATAAAAGCTTATTGTGTGCACTCAGCCAAACTTCATGGATTTTTTAAGTATGACAAAAGAGAAAATGAGTTACACAGATTTTCAATAACTTGAACACCAATCTCTGCTGTCCAAAGGGAATTAAGTCATTGTTCTTTCTTTGTCTATTGTGGCATGGCTTTAAGGGTTTATCCTTGTAAACGACATCAGTAGTTACAGTTAACAGGTCCAAAATGAAGCTTTGGGGTTAGGATCCCTCTTGTCCTGATGCACTAGATGCTCTAGGGAGAAAGCTAAAGATAGCAAGCAAAACTTTGTTGAGGCAGCCAGCGGACTTAACTCTGGAGAAAGGAGCGTGGGGTGTGTGGATCCCTCCCACTCGCTTCAATGACAAATCAAGGGTACCAAGAGGATTCTTTCTCGTCAGAAGGCAATGACATGAAGCGAGATTAAGGAAGCAAACCATTTGGCTTTTATGTACTCAGTTAAAGAACAAGGTCAATAGCTTAAGGTCTTAAACTTTTAATTTAGAAACAACAAAACGACAAGTTCGCATAGTGGTGATCATACCTGTTGCAAGATGTGCTACTTGACATTTTCTTAATTTTTTTTACTCTTTGAACAACAGGATGAATTTTTTGAAGTCCAGAGTAGAGCTGAAACAAGTGCCTGCAAGAATGGATATACCCGAAGTATTTCTGGTACCTGAATTGACCTGCCAACATTGGGTATCTATCAGTACCTGTTTGTGACCCGATTCAGGCACCTGATGTCCTGGAATTTTGACTTTCAGTCCTGGAATGTCACTTTCTGGTACCAATTTTTCAATTTCCTTATCAATTTATTGACTTCCAACACCTATTTATGTATTTTCTGTCCTGAAAAATTGACTTCTGTTCATGATTTTTTAAATTTCCATCCTGATGTTTCAGTTTTCCAACCCGATATACTGATTGATAATCAGAAAATTGGTACCAAAATTACTGACTTTGGTGGTTTCTGGGTACGCATGTAACCCACCTGGTACTCGGTGTGGTACCCAACAATGCAGGTACTTCCTGTGGGTTCTAAATTCAGTACCCATTTCAGCTGTAGTCCAGAGTTACCATAGGTGCTGTAAAGTATTGTTTCAGCTGAAATAATTCCAAAGAACTGTTTTTTGACTAGCAGAGAAGCATCAACTAAAGATGACAGCAGTTTGACTGTAGCTTCTTATACAGCTGTCACTAATTAAATTAGAGTCACAGTTTTCATCTAGTTCTCAAATTATGTGGGAGAGGGAGGTAAGGGGGCTCTTAATGAAAACAGCAACCCCTGTCTCCTGACTTCCTCCTCTCCAGTAGCCTCACTCATAGATACCATACCAAAAGCCACACCCTCTGACTTTGCCACGGGGGGAGTTGGGGAGGTATCAGGAACTGTGTGTGGAACAAACTCACCCCTGCAGATATTTCTTCCTATCTGTAGCTTTTAGGACAAGATGGATCCCACCCCTTCCACACATTATGAAGTTACATAATTAGACATCATGATTGCGTCTCTGCTCCATGTGCCGAAGTGAGGGAGAAGATCGTGCAGGAAGATTTCACATGGAGGAGCACTTTGAAATAGTTGAACAAATGGTTAAATATCAACATTGATGTTTAAAATTGGGCTGAAGAGACTTCCAGGTGAGAAAGACATTGAGATGATGGCAAACATCTCAAAAGTTTCAGACACAAATGCTACACCACCTCATGGAAATCTCACATGAACCTGTTGTGCAAAAGAGATGGAAGTATGAGCCAACCAGCCAGAGACACATGGGGGAAGACCAGAGGGGCCTCCAGAATAGAAATAGGGGTCACATGATGCCCCCTCCTAGAAGCTTTGAGGTACCCCCATAGGAGCCAAGCACTGCTCCGGCTCTCTTACAATTTGAGCAGTGCTCAATAGTTAACCTAGTGAAGTTATACACAATTTCTTCGTGGATAAAACTTCATCTCAGGACAGAAGTCATTTATGCGAAGGGTCCTGAATCAACCCAACAACATTGGGTACCAACCAGTACACAAGGCCGCTGTCCACAAACCCCTTACCTGTAGAATTCAATGGGATTTCTCTGGAGTGAGTGCTTTGTGGAGCATGACCATAGAGTAGTACCTCACTCTGGAAAGTGGCATCTTAAAATGAATGGGATTGCTCACAGACTGAAATTACTACCCAAACTCCAGAGCCTCACTTTTCAGTTGAATTGGGCTGAGTGATACTTGGGCCAGAGGAACTGGCCCAAGGCTGACAGAATTGGGCCCTCAAATAGGAAACCTAAAATAATATTTTTGTACATGTTGATTTAAGTTATGTATACCACTCTCCATCCACTGCACAGAGGTAGTCTAGAGAGAGAGACCGTGGTTGCTGTGTTGGTCCCAAAAGTAGATGATAGTTTTCATTGGACCAACTTCGGTTGGTGAGAGTGTGCAAGCTTTTTCAGGCCTCAAAGGGCCTTTCCTCAGGCTAGTAAGAAGTCAGAACTAAGACCGATTTCACACACACCCCACACATATTTTGACTGCGGAAGGGAATGCGCAAGTCAGAATATGCGTGGGGTTCGGCTGGTCTGAAAACCCCCTTTGCCGGCAAACATGCGCAAAGATACAGAGCTGGATTTCCTGCTCTGTATTTCTGTGTGTGTTTGCCAGCAAAGCTGCATGGAGTGGGGGCAGGGGGGCTGGCTTTCAGACCGGCCGAATCATGCACATGTTCTGGCTTGCGCATTCCCTCCCACAGCCAAAATATGCACAGGGGGGAAGGTATGAAAATGGTATATGAGTAACAACAGGCATATATGCACGACAAGGTAAATTAAGTGATACTTTTTATTGGACCAACTAAATGCCAACCGCCAGCCTCCTATACACATCTCCTACAGCCTCCTAAATACTAATGACCACCCCACCACCTGTACTCTTCTCCAGCCTCTTAAATATTAATAACTACCTCCTGAAATCTCCAAAACGCTAACACCTAAGCTCTTCTTCAGCGCTTCCCTACTGTTGGCAATCTTGCATAGATCACCAGTTGAATTTACATTTTCTTAACTTACAGTTTGCTCCTTTGTATTTGAAATGTCAGCATCCTCCTAGTATTGTTTTCATGTATATATACCATATACCTGCTATAATAACAGCAACTTTCCTGTTCAAATGGATTTCATTGGAAGAAATACTCTTAAGAGACCCAATAAAAACTTGCATTACTTTCAAATGAGTGCTCCCCTCATTTCCTTGGGAGTGTGACCTAATTAAAGAGTGTTCAAATTCTCTTTTTAAATAAGTGTTTGGAATTGGTTGGCTAGATGTCCTTAGAAGGAAAGTGCAGTACCTTTTGAAATAGTTTTTCCAAGTGTGTGTGTATGTTTGTGTTTGAAGGAAAACCACCATCATCTTAACAATGAATGGAGGGAAGGAATATTGCCAAAAACAAAGACTCAGTGTTCAAAAGCTTCTCAGCCTCCAAAGCGCTCACTTTGCATTTAGTGACCAGAAGTACTTTTAAAATTCACCTGCACATTGAGAAAGCCTAAATGGGCACTGTTAAGAGCTGAGAGATGGGTACCTTTATGAAAAGGTAAACCTGTCGGCATCTCGGTAACTGAACAGATTCAGTATTGTCGAGCACTAAATCATATCTATTTAACACTGGAAGAGTTACTTGAAATACACTGTTGCCATTTTGCTAAGTTACTATTTCCACATTTCAATGCATTTTTACATTTCTCACTATTTCTGCCTGTGCATTATTTGCACCAATCACAACTGACAAATTTACCTCCTAACACAACCCATAAAACAAAATGGAGGACAGTGTTCTTATATACTGAAAATAGAGGGAAGGACTCAGGAGTGTTATGTACCTGTGCAGATTGTGAATGGCTAAAACGGAGTAACCAGGCAATGGACAAAAACCTGGGAATGGTAAATTGAGAACACAGCATTACTCAGAATTTCAGGTTGTGAGCTGCTTGACTTGGCAATTGGTTCATCAGTAAAGCTGCTCAAAACTGCAGGTATGATCTGTAGGTAACAACTCTACTACCTATTTTCAGTTCAAGCACTATTGAGAGTTAAACTCTTTTAAAAATGTGTACTCGATCTTGATCTTCCCCATCGGGGCCGGCCCCAGGATTTGTGGGACTATGTGGGGCCATGTGCGAAGACTTGATGCGGGACCTAATTTGCATAATTTAAATATTTTGCATATTTGCATAATTTGTCCTCATACCTGCATCAGTCCCACCACTTACCCCTTAGGTTCCCACACACTTGCTCATGGGGGCGGGGGGTGGGGAATCCAGGCTGGGGTTGGGGCTACCACCCCTAGGCATGGCTGGTGTGGGGCCATGTGCGACCTCATATGTTGCACATGCCTAGGGCCAGCCCTGTTCCCCATGCAGGACAGAGAGCTGTTAGATGTGTATCTGAATCCCTTGTGTTGCTTTCAGAATCTCAAGCCAAGGTGGTGAAGGCTATCTTGGTTAAGAAAATTACATACATAAGGCTAAATCACACCACACCGCAAGTAAAAAATATCTCCCTTTGTCTTTAATAAATGCAGAAGTGGTGCTAATGAGGGCAGGATCAGACCCCCCTGGTTTTGACATCAACACTGTGGATTGTTCAGAGTGTATTCCTTTAAACTGCTAGGCTAATAAGTACTCTAAAAAGTACTAATTGCTAATGCTTGGATTTAATCTTCAACATCTATTGTACTTCACCAAATCCTTAATAATCACCCCAGTAGACTCCTTAACATCCTTGTCTAATAAGAAACAAGGACAGGGTATTACTATTTCATGTGCAGCGATGTTTCATCAAGAGGCCAAATTTCTTCTATGGAGCTAAAGTACATAGCGCCTGACACTTTTAATTTCTTTAGTAATTTAGTCACAAGAGGGGGGTTGTGTCACTTTGTGTCTTGCCTGAATTCCACAAGGCTCCGCTGTATTCCCCTGCTCATCACTTTTTTTTTTGCTTCTCAAAAATAATGAAGATTCTGGGTTGAAATAAATTCAAAGATATCAAATAAGGACCCCTTGAGTTTCAGGCAAAGAAAATAAAGCGGCTTTTATTAAACTTGTTATGAGACCTTTCCTGACCAGTATTCTCGCTGTTCTCTTTGCTCAAAGCCTTTAGAGAATGGTCTCACTTTAGCCTAAACTCAGCTCTTTCTCAGCTCTCTAAGCCTCCGTAAAATTGAAGGACATTCACTCCAATACTCTTCTTTAATAACTCAGTATGATTTAAACTTTCAATCTGCATTCCTGATTTCCGTAATAATTAAAAGGAATGCATTAGCGGCGGAGGAAAAAAAATCCCCACTTTTGCTTCATAAACTTTACCTTCATTGCCTCAGATTTTCAGTAGTTCTCAATATGTAAGTTTAATGGCATGACCCTAACAAGAAACGATCAGCAAATGAAACGAACCAGTGTGTAGCTGCTCCACACGGCTACAAGTGTCAGCTGCGGCCTGGCTGCCATTAATTTTATTGTAACTCATTTCTTCAGGTTGAGTACAGCACGATTTAATGTTCCTATTCTCCCATTCCTGTTCTGCATGACAAATTGTTTTAATAAACATAAACTGGGTAATAATAAAGTAATAATAAGCCTAGCGCTCACCTTATATCACTGCAGTTAAATTCTCCCATAAGCCAACACTGGTTACAATGACAATTACAATCGAGCCAATCCGCAGCCAGGCAAGCACAATGGACAGATTTAATATAGTTTGTAAATATGATTAGTGTGCTGTCATGTTATTGCAGGCTGCTATTTACATTTCTCTCCGGGGTTATTCACAACACCAAATCAACATTAAATAGTGCTCCCTTCTTTCTTTCTCCTTAAATCAAATATACCTTTCTTTGTGCTGCACTCTGGAGTTAATGACGAAAATGGCACTGATTGTTAATATTCAAGGGATCAATCAACATTTTACACTTAGAGCACCCCAGAAGTTTGTCTCTCTTTCTGTCTATCTAATGCTGGAAGATCTCTCTTGAAATCCTCATTATGCCCCCACCCCTCAGCCAACACCCCCCCTTTAACATCAGCACTCGTCTGCCTACTCTCTTATGAAAAATGTTCAAATAATGAATGGCTGTTGTTTACAGAAGTAATTTCATGCTACATTTCCATTATTGCCTGGATTTGTTTAGCTTCTCAAGCTTCCCCATTTCCCCGCAATGAACTTTTAAGGAAATATAACCAGCTTTCGCTGTTTATGCCATTACGTTTATAATAGAAGCCGCTCTCATTTGTGACATATTGCAACACTTCATAACTGTGTGCAAATAAGCATCCTTAAACTTGTTAAGGTCAATTAATCATTGTACAAAAAGCTTTTTTTGAGCTAGGGCTTCCACCGGCATAAATCCAGCCCATGTTTCAGGGTAATGAAAGGGCTCTCGTGTGGTCTAGGGCTTTACATGGCACAACTGTGTGCTTCAGATGTTAATAAAATCACCTCAAAATGACACAGTTCTATTTTTCTGAAGTAATGTTTGGTCTCTGTTTATAGGCAGCAGACCCAAGGAACTGCTGCCCGAATGTGGAGAGAGGCCTGGTGTACAAAAAAATGAAAGTGGTAATTGCATTAGTGGCAAATTTTCCCCAACCCTAATAATTTTAAATCCCCCCCCCCCCTTTTAGAAGGGAAAATGAGGGATCAAGTCAGAGGCCAGCCTTTGAAGTTTGGACACTCAGCATTTCACCGGACATGAAGCAACCCATTATACGCAGTGCAATACATAGTTCTTTAAAGACTTAATATCATCACAGAGGACATCCTCAAAGTAGGGCACACACTGGAGATGGGAACTGAATTGCAATTGTTCAGACAAACGGTTATCGTTTTGCAGTTTGAAGCCACCGGCATATCATGTTGTTGCAGTAATTGTTGTGGAATGAATGCAACTTTGAAGCATCATGTGGGATGATTATAACTGTATCAGCTACCTAAGAAGTGTCAAGCACATAAAGATGATATTAAGGGCTCTTACTAATTAGGAGTGACCCTTTCCAAACAGAGCCATGGCACATGCAAACGGCTCCCTCTCATTTTGCATGCAGCTAAGCAAGTGCAAATATTCATGTTATTTATATTTATGCTTCCATTTTCAACCAGGAAGGTCTCCTCTCCTGCACTTGGGATTGGATCTAGCTCTATGTCTGAATTTTAAGATATGCCTTAATCAGACTAAATGGGTTTTCCAGGTGCCCGAGGCTTGACAATGTCATGGTGCCCGGGTGCAAATAAACTAAGCTGACTGTGTGTCATTGGTTTTTGCCTTATGGTTTAAAAAAAAAAAATTTAAAAAATAAAATAAATTTTTTAAAAAAATTGTAGCATTGAAGAAATATATATACATATAGGCTACATTTTCATTGATATATATAATCTCATATATATATATATATATATATATATATATATATAAATGTAGCCTATATATATATATACATCTACAAATAGCTCCAGCTTCAGCATCAGTTTTTTATCTTTCCAACTACCTCTGTTTATCAATCTACATCTACAAAAAATATTATTAAATCATTGATTGACTGCATCCTCCTGGGATCCAGAGCTTCCTTGAGAGTTGTGCTGTTCAGTTGCTTTCCAAGTCTCTCTCTCTCTCTCTCTCTCTCTCTCTCTCTCTCTCGTGAGGCTTACATTTTGATAATCTGACCCATACTATTTATTGTATATAAGTTCACTGTACATGAGTTCTAAGTTGTTTGCAAGGGCCAGTGGGCTAGTGCAATTCCTAGTCATGCCTCTGAGGCCCAGCTTAGGGACAAAAATTATGTAACACTGATAATGCCTGAGCTACACAGTTTATATACACAGTCATACATCTAAAATGCTGGAGGGTTCATTCCTTCCATGCGACTGACTCTTTCTATAACCTTGACATCACAATTCTTTGTCTCTGAGGCAAATTATTGGGAGCCTCACAAAACTGATGAGGCACCAATTTTGTGTGAAATGAACTAGCCACATTCAAGAATCCCATCCCTAGCTGTTAGTCCATTGAAGAAAAGGGGAAGGAGGGATAGAATCTGGCCCATAAGGGCTTACAAGAAAATGAGGAGGGGTAGGTTGAAAGAATGAGGAATTGTTTAACCTAGAACAATGAAGACAAGGGGAGACTATGATAACAGTTTTCAAATATGTAAAAGGTTGCTAAAAGCAAATAGTGCCCAATTGTTCTCAGTGGCCACTGACGATAAGACTAGAAGTAACTGAGGGAGAAAAGATTCAGGTTAAATATTAAGAAGAATTTTATAACCATGGGAACCATGAAGCAGAACACCTAGGGAGGCTTTAAAAATAGGTTAGATGAAAATCTCTTGGGGATGGTTTAGGTCAAAGATGGGGAATCTGCCCTTCAGTCTACTTCTGCATGCCTCCCACATTTCCAGCAACTAAAGATGGACAAGCCCCACCCCCTTGGCCAATAAGCCCCACCCATGACAAATAAGCACCGTTTCCTCATGCTCCCAACATTCCAAGTGCCTATAGAGGGACAGAATTTAGAAGCTCTCCTATTTATAGTTTCTTGTCCATTCAGCATCTTCCCATTGTCCTATCAAGTACTTTTCCTGGAAGGTAGCCAGGAATCCACGTTCCCCGCGTGCCCCCTTACCTTCAGGGATGGCATGTGCGGGAGGACGGTTTGCCCTGTCCCCAAAATGGGAGGAGACAAGTCGGGGACATTGGGCCACCGCAGCTGGCTCCAGGAGCACGAGGACCAGGTCTCACGAGACGGGCCTGGAGGGTGCCATTTCTGGGCACAGCTGGGCTCAAGCCAGTCATGCCGACGAGGAGCAGCAGGAAGAAGCATCCACCCACCCACCCTCCCTCATGACACTGCGGGCTTGATGCTGGCTGCCCTTCACTGGGTGCCGGGAAGGAATTTTTGCTACCAGGCCTTGATTGGCACGGGGGCCTGTCGGTTTTTCGCCTTCCTCGCAGTGCATGTCGATTCAATTGGCTGGAAAGGGAGAGGTCCAATGTGCACAGCAGTTCTTTTCTTTGTCGCACCCGCAGGGGTCCAGGGTCTTAATTAGCAGGTTCTTTTTATTAGAGTTAGCTGCTCGTTAAGTCATCTCCTTTTGAGATGGGGCCACGGGCGAAGCTAGAGCAGGGGTGGCCAGCTTCCAACCCAGGCTCGGGGGGGTGGGGAGCAGCCAGACCCCAGCGGACACGGATGGTGCCCAGGAGGGTCGCCGCCTTCCTCTTACTCTGGTCACGAGAGGTCCCGTACCTCCCCGACCAGCTGGGTGGCTGGAGTGAGAGTGACCTAATAGCAGTAAGACGTTCAGTGGCACTGAAGGACATAGGGCCACACAAGTTAGATGTTACAGTTAACAGTTAAAAGCATAGTATAGACTGGACCCAGGAGAAGGAATACCCCCACCCCAACTTTAACCATCAGTCAATAAAGAGTGCGGCTTTTAAACCCCACACAGCGTGTACTTGTCTTCTTCCGGGGGGTACTAGGACAAAGAGGTGCCTGAGGTTTGAATACGGCCTTTTTGTCTCGCTCTTCTGAAAGAGGGACTTTGACCCCTGAAAGAGGGACGGTGGGATTCAGCACCCAAAGAGGGACTGTTCCTCCTAAACAGTGAATAGGGACTGTTGAGAGGTATGCCTATGCCCCACAGCACTCCTCCATCCAGCCTGCAGAGTCTCCCGCAGACTTCCATTCACTGAGGCCTGCTGTCCATTACCACAGGGAGAAAGCCTCCAGATGGTGGTGGGTGCTCCAGGTTGGGGTAACTCCTCTGCAGAACACTCCTGAGTTAGTCCCACCCTGCTGCAGGACATTCTGTACTGGGGCCCCACCGTCATGGAGCACTCTCAGCATGGCTACATCCCCCATGCAGATAAGTACAGGGAGGCACCTCACTTTGTTTGATCCGGGCCCTTAGAGCCTTGGGCTGGCATAGATCCAGCCGGTGGGGTGAGGTGGGGGTGGGAAGAATCCCCCACCTCATGGTCTTTATATAGTTGGTCTTCCTTAAAGCAGGAGATAGGCTTTTAACTTAAGATTGTATCTGTTTGACCCACTGGGATTTAATCCTACTATCCATTTTATAGATTGCGTTCTTGTAACCATCTTGTTCATATTTTTAAAAATCACATTGGTTTATAATTCTGGGGTGGTTTTTTGTTTGTTTGTTTGTTTGACCTTTAAAGATTCATTAATGTAGAAATAACATGTGTAGTTTTTTGTGTGTATAAAAGGGGGAAAGAACTGGGGAGTGGGGTGTTACTAAACACCAGATCACAGGGCTTGAAACATCCTACTGAGATCAGAAGAATTGTGAAGCATACCGAGGTGGTACTCTAGCTATTCATTAACTGCCTGTATCAGCCGGTCTGGAGATTAGAGCTTAATGCAATGGTGAAGTAAGTGTCCATATCACAGAAGCCATGGAGGAATAGCGAGATGTAATGAAACTGAATAGCTAGCCATTGAAAGTTGAAAAATATATTGATTTTTCAGTGCTTGATCACCCAGGAGGCTTTATCAGGTATGAATACTTGGGAACCATCTGCTAACTCTGTAATGGTATTTTAGGATTTGTGACAGACACTGGTGAAAATAAAACTACATGTTAGAAAATAACACAAAGTGAAGCTTTCTTCTCTCATAATAAATTCTATTGCTCTCCATCTGTTTTTTTTTTCTTTGCCATCCTATATTTTATGAGTTCCAAATTAGATCTTCATTTTTCTCAAAGCAAATTTAAATTAGTGCCTGAGATTTAATTTCTGCCACCTAATAAGCAGCAGATCACTTTGAAATATTTCTCAACAACCTATCTCCCCAAACTAAGACCACAGTCTATTCCACTAGCATTTAAAAGCTTCCCCTAACTACTGAAAGAAAGAGAGAGAGAGAGAGAGAGAGAGAAAGAGAGAAAGAAAGAAAGAAAGAAAGAAAGAGTCAGCAGAATCCCTGGTTATTATATTTAACTATTGAACATAGTTGTCAACATTTCTTAACATTCACTTGTATAACTCGCAAAGCAACAACAACAAAAATAACAGGAACAGGCTTGGAGGCACAAAATCCACATATTGTCTGACGTAAATAACACTCCTAGACATGATTGGCATTCTCCAAACAACAATCATTGTTATTGAAATGTGCCTCTATTCCCCTTGTTTTAATACTGAAGATGATTATGAAATCTCTTTGGGTACAATAAATCAGCTGAAAGATGTAATAACATGTTTCAGCTGTTTGGAATGGATGTTTGATTACAGCTCTGAGGGGTTTTATTCCATCTTGTTTCTAGTTTAATTCTTAATCCATTCTGTGATTTAAAAAAAAAAAAAAAAAAAGAATTCCACACATCAGCAGCAAATATTCATTCTTGTTTATTGAGTCTGTGAGTAGGTTGCATAGGAATCAAAGAGTGTTTTAACAATGCAGGGGGGTAAAATACTCTTCTATTACCCGCTTACTATTTATTTGTTAAAATAATCAGTTAAACCCTTGTTTAAAATTATATTCAGTAAACACTTAACTTTAAAACCTTATAAATAATAATAATAATAACTGACAGTAAAATTGGTTTTGCTTCAAAGTCTGGTTTTCAGAACAGGGATTTTAAGTTGACACATTATGCTGACACCGTTTTGCCACTTAGTAATTTGGTGAGCCTCTATTCTGATTAAATGGCATTTGGAAGGAAAGTCGTAAAAAACAAACGATCACCTTAAAATGGAGGGAAACTCTCTCTTTATTAGGCAATGACTGCGATACACAAGACATCAGGCAAGGAAGACCACATGGTGGCAGAAAAAGGGAGACAGTTGCTTGCAAGCTTTGAAAGCTCTCAGGATCTGTGTCTAATAGAGACATTCCTGCTCTTACACTCTCAGAAGGCAGACCATAATTAAGTTTTAATAAAGAAGTGCTTTGTGAAAGAATAGGAAAGTAAAAACAGGAAAGAGGGATTTTCTCCCATATTCCCTTGGAGAGGCTTATTCCCACTGGTTGGGCAGAGCGCAGTAACTGTGCTCCAAAGGCTCCCAGATAGTTCTTGGAGCTGGTGGTGAGAAAACGTAGAGAGGCTTGGGACCCTTCCTAGTACTGCCAACCCCAAGGGATCAAAAATCATGACTTCAGCCACCCAAAATCATGCAATTGGCTTAGGGTAAAAAATGATATGTCAGCCCGCTGCAGTCCAGGTTCAGTTCATGCAGCCCCCACTCACATTTGTTGAGTGTCGACCCTAATAAACAGGTCAGGCAGCCCCTGGTTTGTCTTTCATGCGCTTGCAGGTATCCCCCACTTGCAATGCCAGTGAGAGCGGAGAGAGGAGCAGGATGCGCTAGAATTTCTGCTCACAGCTCTATTGCGCTGGCAGATTTGGATGCGTGGAGGCACTGCCTGCAACCTAATTGGTGGGACAATACGGGGGGGGGGAGAGCACATTAGCCCACATTAGCCAGCATTTTCCCGCACAGTGGGTTCCACATTCTCTAAGACCACGCTGTGAGCGGGGGCTGTGGGTCTGGTGGGTGGTGGCCCTGAGTCCAGTGGGGGTTAACACTAGGGATAGGCGAACAGAACACAGTTTTGATGTGTGGATGTTCGGTCGTTCAGTTCGAAACCCAAGTTCCGGTTCGATGGTTCAGTTCAGCCGAGTTTGGTTTGACCGAACTTGGCTGAACATTCAAAAATAGCGAAACCAAAACCGAAACTGAACCGAAACCAAAATTGAAACTGAAACCTAATTTTTAGCCCTGAAAAGACATTTGTCCTGCCCCTGAACTCATCCAAACTCATCCAAACACGACCGAACTGTTCGGTCATTCGAGAGATCGGTTCGGACATTCGGTTTGGACGTCTGAACAGACTGAGTTCGGTCCGAACTCCGAACATCCGAACCGCGTTCGCCCATCCCTAGTGAACACCTAATAAACGGGCAGGTGGACATCTGCCTGGTGGGGGCCATAGAAGACTAACATCTCATTTGTTAACCCCCTTTGGTAGATTGATAATTTTTATTTATTTGGGTTCTTTTACATTTGCCATCTTGTTACTGAGCCACACTAAGCTTTTTAGGTGGGGTGGAGGCAAACCAGATTCTTGGAGGGAGAGCAACTGCCCTGCCCCCGCCCAAAAGTGTGGTTCCCCATACCCCTCCCCAACTTTTTGACATCTCCTGTGTTGCTGTCTGGGAAAATTGTCATTTTCATTTTCGTTATTACAATAACAAAAACAACAACCAAGAATACCAAAAATGACAACCAAGAATACCGATAACAGTAACGATATTGATACTGATATCGATACCAATACCAAAAACGATAACAAAAATGATAACGAAAACGATAACAAGAAACAAAAATGACAATATCGTTATCATTGTCGTTATTGTTAGTGCTGTGGCAGTTGGGTTTTGGAGGAAAAATGTAGAGAGGGGAGGAGAGAGCAGACATCTCAGAGTTTTAACAGGGTTGAATTCTTGAACTGTGCCTGTGTTGGGAGGGGCGAGCAGCTCAGCAGTATCTGATGAATGTATCCCTGGCCAATGAGCAGCACAAGCAGGCCCCAGCAGTCTCATGGGACTCTGTGATTGCTCAAGGCCTGCTGCCTCCCACAACCAATCAAGTGGGCTCTGGGAGAGGGCACTGCAACCTTTTATAATGGGAGGGCCAGGTTTTTTCTCTCTGTTGTGTGAAAGCTCTGCTTGTCAGTTTGTGTTTACAGAACTGTAGTGCTTGCACATAAAAAAATCCTCCCTAGCCCTCATTGTATTATTTATTTATTTATTAGTTATTCCCACCAATACCTTTCCCAGTGCCAGCCTTACCGCGGGGCGGTTAGGGGCGGCCGCCCAGGGCCCTGCTCCTGAGGGGGCCCCATGCTAGCTCCCAACCCAAACCCCATGGTAACACCAGCCCTGAGCACGGGGCCCTCAGGAGCCAGCTCGCCACGTCTGACAGGCAATGGAGGGGGGGCCAGCAGGAGTGCGGGAGAAGTGGAGGCCCCACTTCTCCCACATGCCATGCCCATCCCCTCTGCTGCCTGTCACAGTTGGCCAGGGAAAATGAAGAAGAGAGAGGCAGAGGCCACACCTCCCCTTCATTTCCCCTGGCCGAAACTGCCCCCTCGACTGCCTGGCTCAGTCTGTAACAGACTGAGCCAGGCAGTGGAGGGGGCCCAGCCACTAAGCATTGCAACAACTTCCAGCAGAAGTGAGGGAGAAGCAGAGGCCCCACCTCTCACTCATGCCACTGGCCCCCTCCACAGCCTGGTCGGGGCCCAGGCTGCCTCCGGCCTCAGGCTGGAGTTGGTGGTGGTGGCCCGGACCCAGAAAGAGGAGCAACGGACCGGACGGCATCTGAACGGCCGCTCGGGCTTGGGGATGGGGGGAGGGGAGTGCCCCTCTGCCTGTCCCTGAGCCCAGGCCTGGGTAACACCCCAAGCTTGATGGGGAGCACCCCCGTGAGCCAGGGAGCACCCCTAGGCCTGGTGTCCACTGGTGGCAAAGCCACCAGCAGCACCTTAAGTTAGTAGGGGGACCCACATTCTTTCCTCACCTAGGACCCTGCTTTCACAAAGGCCAGCCCTGACCTTTCCTTCCTCATACCCTACATTTTACCTTCTCCCTTTCCCTGCCCTTCTTCCCCCTGTATATTATATATAGATAGGTAGTATAGAATATATATATATTAATTCAATTTATTAAAAAGACGTGACCTTAGGTCATTGCCGTTCAATACAAAAAAGAGAGAGCAAAAGGAACAATACATACATAAAAACATTCAAGAAAATTGTAAAACAAACTTCCTATTCAACAATTCAACAATAAAGGAACTGATTCCACCTCACAAATGAGAGTAATAATCTGCAATTATTGATAATCATTAAAACAATATGACCAATTATAGAATTACTAAAATAAGGTAACTGTTTCCCTAACCATTGTATCCCCAGTACCCGTAGGACTTCTTTATTACTTCCCCATAGATTACTCCAAACGTACAGTCCTCATATGCTGTACTAGTAACTAGGTGTAACACATACATACGGGAGCAATCTATCCCAGCCGCAGGCCCTAGCCTACTTATTTGTAGAAATCCTACCCTCCTGGGGGTAGCCCAAAAAAGCCATGTCCCTCTAATACCCTGGCCTGGCACAATGAGCCATGACCAAAACATCTGGGTAAACACTTATATATAAAACATAATTCGTCTTCTCATGTCTAGGTTCAGTAAGAGGGCACGTGCTCAATAACCGTGCACTTTGCAATACCTATGTTAGCAACACTCAACCCCCAGAAGTCAGATACATGACCAGAAGAGGTGCTGGAGTCAATCCAAACAGTAGCTACAGCCAAACTCGTCATGCTTGGAGCCCCATGATTGCAAGGACCTTGGTTTTAAATTAGGCCTGCCCGAGCCAAGGCTAGTGAAAGAAAAACTAGCCCTGAGGATCTCATTTCAATTTGTTAACCCGGGCTTGATTGATCTCATAACTGGAAGAGGGGTGTGAATTAAGGGGTAAATTTAATATCCTTTGTTCTTATATCTCATAGTCCTACCCTATCTATACCAAATAGGAGAGTATTGACCGTAGTTCACCATTCCCTGCATTCATCGTTCTAATTAGTGAGCTTTACATATCATATAACCAGAAAAACGAAGTTACTCTCCAGTTATACCAAGGATTTGGATTCGAGGAACTTCCTTCTTAGTCCCATTGCTAGCATCAGGAATCTCGTGATACCAGCTGTTACCTCAGAATTCAAGTCCATAAGGGCCATCTGTGTTAAGAAAAAACTCGATGCCCCTTGATATTTGCCAATGAAAGTGTGAAGTGTCTCTGCTCGTAAAGCATCATACAAGTGACATTCAAATAAAATATGATACGTAGATTCTACTGTTAGCTGGTCAAATGGACATAGACGATCTTCATATGGGATTTTTTCCACTCGTCCTTCCAACACCTTTGTGGGAAGGGCATTAACCCTGGCGGAGAGGAATAAGTGCTTCTACCTATATGTTAGAGACGATCCTAAGTACCTAGCCCCTATGCCCGGGTGCGGTGCCCATAGATCATACCCCATCAAGTGTCGTGCTCTTACTATCAGCATCAGATCATTCTGCCAGTCTATGTCCCGGGACCGGGTAGTGATCTCCTTTTTTGCTACTGCAAAAGATTTGGTCCCTAAGTAGTCTACTGATAGACCCAATTGTGCTAAATGATCCGTCACGATCTGGTACCATGGGTTGGGTAGATGCATCTTTTATATATATATATATATATATATATATATATATATATATATATATATATTAGATTAGAATAGTTATATAGATAATTGATTAGATAATAGATAGTTTTCCTTTCCCCTTCCCCTGTCTCCCTTTTAGATAAATATTAGTTGTGCACAGGAATCAATAACAATAACGATACCAATACCAAAACCAAAATATTTGTTTGAAATGGTACCGATATCAATAACGATATCAATAACGACAATGAATATCGATACCGAAAATGATATCAAAAATGATACCAAAAATGATAAAAATGATAATGAAAACAAAAATGACATCATCATTAATAACAATAACAAAAATGACATTTTTGAATAATTAAAATGAAAATGAAAAACAAAAACGACATGGGGGCCTGGTGCACACCCCTAGTGGAGCAGGTTGCCCAAAGTTGCTGGAGGTGGAGCTGTAGTCCATCTAGTCAGGAGATGGCTGCTGAACGAACTGTTAGCCGTGGCAGCTACTGGGCCCGTTTAAAAACAGACCCAGGCATTAGGGATGGGCGAACGCGGTTCGGAAGTTCGGAGTTCGGACCGAACTCGAACAGTTCGGTCAACCGAACCGAACGGTCGAACCGAACTCAGCTTTTCCTCATAAGTAGGGATGGGCGAAC
>QEPC01009171.1:411243-433406 GCA_003113815.1 Sphenodon punctatus | reverse complement strand
TGCGCTCCATTGGGGGGTACAATCTCCCTAAATATCATCAAAAAGTAATAAGAAACAAAAATGTTATGGCCAGAAATATGTTTTTTAGTTTTTTCCTTTTATTTCAAAAACTAAATGTCATTTTCAGTTCCCGATTGCACCAAACTAAAGACCGAACCTATCCCGACCGAACCGAATCCCGAATATGAACTCAACGTTCGATCCGAACCACCGAACGGCCAAACATTCGAACCGACGAACCAAACCGAACGGGCAAACCGAACGGACGAAACGAACGCAGCCGAACCGAATGGCCGAACTCGAACCACGATCTGTTCACCCATCCCTACCAGGCATGGCTGTGAGTACGAGCAGGCAGATGGAGGTTGAGCACCCCTGCATCAGTGTAAAAATACCCAAAGTTTTTAGCTGTGAGACCCAAACCACTTACTCCAGAATAGATCTATTCTAGGTCACGGGGAGTAACACTCTGGTGTTAGTGGTTTGTGGATGGCAGCCGTTATCTATTGTGTCTTGCCATCTGAGGAACTCAGTGGCATAACTCTGGGCTGCAATCCGTGGGGGATGCTGGAACATCTTGACATACATAAACCCTGCCCCCATTACCCCAGAACTACAGGAGGGGAGGAAATTTGTGGGTGGTGCATCCCTCCCCACTCCCACGATCTTTACACCCATGGAGGCATGGGTACACCAGTTCCACTCCTCCAACTGATTTCCAGTGTAATGTTTATGCCAGTAGCCTTATCAGTTACCTTCTTTTCTAAGTGAGTCTGATTGTATTTTATGGTGAGGGGAGATGTACAGCCCAATGTCTTACACTTTCAGGAGTTACTTTGTTTTGCCATTTCATGCTTATGGTTTGTTCAAACAAGCACTTGCTTAGACGTAACTGCCCTCTAATTTACTCACACCATACTCTAAAAGGGAGTAATTGCCTCTGCAAACGGGCAGGGTTAAACTACAGAGGAAGGCTCCTACAGCAGGGATCATGCTTGTGTGTATTGAGCGGAATTTCCCCTGGTTTGCTTTCCTCTATGCAATTCACCACTGTCCCAGCAACCCTCAGTACTTAATTGCAACATAAAAAGTGCCATACTGGGTCAGACTGATGGTCCATCTAGCCCAGCATTCTGTTTCCAATAGTGCCCAACTTTGGTTGCTTCAGAGAAGTGCACAAGAAGTCAAAATGGAGTGAAATATTTCCTGTCACTCACTACCAGCTCCCCCCCACAGTTCTCATTCCCCGACCAATGACATATTGACTAATAGACACTTATCTTATGAACCCATCTTCTAAGAACTTATCCAATCCTTTTTTGAGCCCAGTTATGATCTTGGCCTCAGAACATCTTCTGACAATGAGTTCCCAAGGTTGATTGTACATGGAGTGGGGAAAAAACAACACCCCCCTCCTTTAATTTGTTTTAAACCTGCTACAAGTTCATTTAATAAAGCATTCCAATGTTCTAGTATTTTGTAAAGAGGTAAATAACAGGTCCCCATTTACTTGTTACACATCACTCGTGATTTTGCAAACTTCTATTATATGCTCCCTGAGCTGTCTCTTCTCTAAGCTGAACAGCTCTCTGCTGAATTGCTCCTCATGAGTTCCATTAATTTGTTGCTCTTCTCTGCACCTTTTCCATTTCTACTATACCTTTTTTTTTAAGATGGTGTAACCAGAACTGCACACAACATTCAAGGGGCAAGTCCACCATGGATTTATATAGCAGCATTGTGATAGTCTCCATTTATTTTCTATCCCTTGGATTCCCCTCCCACAATGGGTATTTTTAGGTGGACAAGGAGCCTGAAAAAGCCCAGAGCTGCTCTGAGGGCCCACCCCCGCTGTCACCGGTTACCAGCTCCGCCTGGGCCCACAACAGACAAAAGATCACCCACACAGAAACCCCCCCCCCAACGGTACCATAGAGTTGTGGACTCTCATCTGACATTCTAGACTGGCGCCCGTAACTCCATGGTGGTGAATGGGGCAACAGGTAGATGGGGGTCCGCAGGCAGCAGCACCACGTTCAGCCATTACCCCGTGTGGCATGCTTCTGGAGTGCCACCAGCAGGGCTACCCCAGAGCAGCCACAGCCTGCTCTGGGTTGAGCATCTGGTGGGTGCCTTTAGATGGACCAGTAAGCCTGGGAGTGATGGGGGCACCCCTGTAGCTGCGATCCGTCTGTTTATAGCCAATGTCTCTGCTCTGGAGCTTCTTATTAAATCCCTTCCCTCCAACTCTGGTAATCACCTGCAGATCCCAAAAATCAGGTGAGAGGAGAAGTTAGTTAACCCCTGCTCATGAGAACACATGGAGTGAGGTAAACCTGGCAGATCTGACATGCTTATATGAATGGACCCCGAGTGAGAGATGAGAAAACCATTCACTGATTATTCTAAATGAGTGTACATCATAACATGGCTCAGGAAGCTAACACCACTCAAGATTGCCACCTCTCAGAATTTTATTAGAATCTTTAAATTCTAACATTATGAGATGTGAAAAAAATCATGTGAGACTCATTTTTCATTTTAGAACCACATGGAGTATTCTGGAGTAGTATGCCCTGTATGCTTCAGTGGAACTACTCCAGAGTAAGTAGTTCATGGATTGGAGCCTGAGTGTCTATGTCTAGACTTCATGTTTGCAGAGGGAAGCTTGAAAACATGATTGCAATGTTCCCTGACAGCTCAGAAACCAAAAGATAGATAAAAGGTCCTTAATATAAAAAAGAAAGAAGAAAAAAAGGGAGGGAGGGTAACAAAAATATGACTTTTAAATCAATCTCACTAATTTGGGTGGGGGGTGGGTCTGACTCATGACATTTGAATATTTAGGGTTAGCAATCTACACCCTTGGGTGAGCAAATATGGCTTGAATTTCTTTGCCTCGAATTGTTTATACATGAAAGAATGTCCTAGGAGTGATTGACTAGCAGCAGAACCCTCTTTGGTAAGGAAGGAGTCCCTCCAGGAAGAGTGCAGCATCAGAAACGGATACTGCTTTCTCTTCGGCATTCCAGAAATGTCCTGGGCATGGAGATGTGGCCACTGATAGAACGCTAGAGGCCAAAGATAAATGGATTTGCTAGCTTCCCTCAGCTTTTTGACATTTCCCCCATGTCTCCTCCCTGGGTGCAGCCACATGAGCAGTATGGGCCCGATCCTCACGTGGCCCCATGGCAGGCAATCACTGCCGCCACATTGCGGGGCAAGCATGGGGAGTTGGCCATGCATTTGTAGGGAAGCCAAGCCAGGTGGGCTGGCCCCTGCTGAAGCTGCCACCACAGCCAAGGGCTGGAGGCCCCAACTCCTGCTGAGCAGCAGGATCAGGCCCACTGCTGATAGGTAGCTGTTGGGGGAGGTGGAGGAGGGTGCATGCTCTTCCCCCCTGCCTGACAACTGATGGGGAAGGGGAGCCTGGGAAGAGCAGAGGCTCCCCTTCCTGCCCCCTGATTCACCCGACAAACAGCTGATTGGGGGGAGGGGGAGCCCAGAGGAATGCACCCGCGCCCCTCTCCCCATTCCTACAAACAGCTAATCAGGGGAGGAGGTGTCCATGCTTGCTCCTCTGACCATCCTCCCCCAATCTGCTGTTTGTCAGAATGGAGAGAGGGACATGTGCTCCTCTGGGCTCCTCCTCCCCCTGATCAACCGCCTGGACTGAGAGCCTGCCCCCGGCTGTGATGTGGCCACACGCGCAGCATTGCACCTCACGTGGCAGGACAAGTGCACCCCGTCACACAAGTTGCCCCACCCTGGGTAGACTTACCCCAGATACTATGGGATCT
This sequence comes from Sphenodon punctatus, assembly GCA_003113815.1. Classification (NCBI taxonomy): domain Eukaryota; kingdom Metazoa; phylum Chordata; class Lepidosauria; order Sphenodontia; family Sphenodontidae; genus Sphenodon; species Sphenodon punctatus. The sequence continues at coordinate 429,606 of QEPC01009171.1, read as the reverse complement.
GAGCCAGGGCCCATCATAGCTACGAACTCACTGGGTGACCTTGGGCATGTCAGTCTCTCAGTCTCAGTTCCCTGTTTGTAAAGCGGGAGAAAATAAGGATCTACCTCAGAGACAGTGGTGGACTGGGACCTAAAATCAGTTCTGGCATTTTCAATAACCTGGCCTGTAATTAGAAAAATGCATAAACATTCACTTTTAAATGTGAAGGAAAAAAACTCAGTCCTCACAGTATTGGCCCCTCTGGCATTTGGCAGAACTGCCAGATGGCCAGTCTACCATTGCTCACAGAGTTGTTGTGAGCGTGAACTAGATGCGGATTATAAAACACTTGGGCACTGAAAGTGGTATAGCAATTAATTAATAATTAATAATAATTATGATGTAACCAGTAATACTTAACAATTAATAACTATGCTGTAATAATTAATAATTAATAATTAATAATTAGTAATTTGTAATTAATACTTACTCATGGACATGTCAGAATATTTGCCTTCGATTAATGATGGTCACTCCTGTTTCATGCCACTAACAGCCTGCAAAGGGGTGAAAAGGTTCTTATCCCCACTTGCTCCAATAGTAAATGCAAGTCAGAATCTACCTCAGAACTGGCCTGTTTAGTTACTAGAATACATCAAGAAATAGTTCCTGCATGTGTGGGAGACAGCTTGTTTTTCATTACAGACATTCATTGTTGTTAAACGTATAATGTAACAAGTCATCTTTGTACTACTCTAGGCCATATTCTTATCTCAATTTCAGAATATGGACTTGAGATCCATATTCTGAATTTGAGATCAGACTATGGTATTCCAATATTGAAATCAGAATATATGCCATACTAGGGATCCAGGTGGGTCCCTAACCATGCCACCAAACCACCCAGTACAGTAGGGGGTGGGAGAGATAAAACACACACTGACATCCAATTAAATTATTAAAATTCCCTGAAACTGGGATACATTGACTAATTCTATTCCCTTCTAAGTTCTTTTTGACCTTTATTTAAGGGGCAAACTGCCAACTGTACAAAATCCTGCCAACTCTGAGAAGCTTAATTGTGCAGATTATGGTCTGTTTGTAACACAGATTATTGAAACACACTTGGACCCTTCACTGCCGTTTGATTCAGCAATGGGTTATGCATTAGATAAAGAAGATTTGTTTTGATTTCCCTTCCTCACAGATACAGAATGCTCTACACCTTTTGTGTTCACAACCTCATCATCCATGACCTCTTTGCATAATTGACTAAAATCACAATAGGACAGATATACTGTAGCACAAAGCTGCCCGCACATTTCCTTAAAATGGAAATTCACACATTATTTGTACTGGCCTTCATTAGGGTAAAAGAGCACCTCTAACAGGAACTCACCATACAATATTGCACACACCCTTTTGCATATGCACAATACTGGAGAGGTTATAACTTATTAAATTGATGTGGGAGCTGAATTCCATGGTTTTGTGGCTAACAGAAGGTGATGATGATTCAGGTAGAAAGAATGGAAAGGAAATAAACTCCTTATGTTTAAAATTCTTTCATTGTTCTGCCTGTTTCTTATAGGGTGAGCTTATCAAAGAGAAAACAGGAATGGAAAATTAAAACATCAGTTATTAGGCACCCAGTACTTGTCCTCCATGTCCTCTACAGACATATGTGCAAATCTGAGTACTGCTTCCTCCCCACCCCTAGCGCCTCCCTGCTCACATACTATTGGCTTGGGGATGTGGAACATGGGTCTGGTTCCAGAGAAGTTGCTGGCTTTCAGTGGGGATGGGGTATTGGGCTGATTTAGGGCATTTTTACACATTGCCTCTTTTTTCTGGACTTCAAAAGTCCAGGTTCTGCAAGCTCCAGCACAGGGGGGATTTAAATGATCACCCCCACCCACTCCAACTGGAAGTCATCCGGGTGTCATTGTAAACTGCAGCACTACACGACTCCCAGTTGTTTTGAGACCCAGACATGTAAATCCCAGTAGCTGAGGTCTCACAAGTCCAGGGGAAAATGGCAATGTGTAAAAATGTCCTCAGAGGTTTTACTGGTTTGTGGAGGGGTTGCTGGCTTGTATGAGGGCAGAGCAAGGCTGCCGGGGGCTCACCATTTCTCTCTGGCTGATCTGGGCTCTGCTGGTTTTGTCTGGTCTGGGCCTGACTGCAGTGCTGTAGACTGCATGACTCCAAGCTGGATGTGTCTTCTGTTTCTGGGGTCCAGTTTGAGTCCTCAGATATCACATTTTGCATTAACTCGGAACCTAAATACATAGCCCAGGTATTTGTGTTTAAGGTGGCTTTTAGACAAGCAGCGGGCTCGTGGGATGTCATCATGTGACTTTTCAAATTACCGCCAGCGATTTTAGACAAGACTTCTTGTGCATTATCGCCACTTGTGCATTCTTTTAATACTGTGGATTAAATACCTTGATATTGGAGGTATTTAATCTGCAGTATTAAAAGAATACACGAGCGGCGATAACTTGCGATTAGTCTCATCTAAAAGTCGCCCACAGTAATTTGAAATGTTATGTGATGATGCATGCTGCTCATCTAAAAGCAGCCTTAGAAACAGGGTCTGAGAATGGCTTTTGTATTTATTTTTGTTCTTACGAAACTCAAATGCACAGCCCTCGTGAAGCCTATTCAGAGTCCATTGATGTCAAGAGGAGTCTTTCCACTGACTTTTGTAGGCTTTGTAGGCTTTTTGTAGGCTTTGGTTGCATGCACCAAACAGCTGATGTGGGGGGAGGAGTGCCCCCATTATGGGCAGGCCTAACTGACATGCGGGCTCAGGTGGACAGGCCTTGGCCTGGGATGTGTCTTTAAGCTTCTCCAGCCATCCTATAGCAGTTAGCCACCTGTCCTCAGACGTCGTGGGCCAACCTCTGGTGTGGACAGAACAAACGTGCAAATCAGTGCTGGGTCAAAGCGGGCCAACACAGCCTATTGTCACATCTGTCAAACTGTTTTCAGGAGGGGCGGGATATAAATTTGATAAATAAATAAATAAATAAATAAAATAATCTTTTTTCACCCACAGTCTCCTTCCCTAATGAGATGACACTGGGTAAAAACAGACAAGTGGGCAGTGGGTGGCTTTCCGATATGGGGTGGAAAACCACAGCTGACACGGCCCAAGTCAGGGAGGGGCACCGAACAACCATGCCATGGCTGGAGAGCTGTCCCGCCACCTGCACAGCCCTAGTAGGGTGGGAAGCTAAACAAATATGCGGGCGGCTTGTCCCGCCTTGCTCACTGTGCTCTTCCCCCCACCATTTATTTATTTATTTATTTCATTGGTCTTTTACCTCACACCCTCCTGCTCACAGAGCAGCTCAGGGTGGTTCATAATAGACACAGACCATAACAATAAAACATCATCATATAAAGCATCCACAAACAATAGAAAATTCATTAAAAATACTAAAAACATACTAAAAGGGCAAAAGAAACCCCCCCAACCCACCCTACCCATCTCCCTCTCCAAAGGCCTGGCGGAACAGCCAGGTCTTACACTGTCTTTGGAAAGAGGGGAAATTTGGGGCCAGGCAGGCCTCCATCAGGAGGGAGTTCCACAGGCTAGGTGCAGCCACCGAGATCACCCTCCTCATTGTCACCACCCAGGAAACCCGGGGGACTTTGAGTTGGGTGTCCCCCGCTGACTGCAGGGACCGTGATACGACCCAGGGCCTGAGGTGGTCCCGCAGGTAAGCAGGGCCCAGGCCATAGGGATGGGCAAATGCGAACTTCCGAACTGAACCGAATTTTTGAACCGAACCGAATTTCCAAACTCAGCTCTGTTCGCCCATCCCTAAAAGATAATATTCCATTTAGTTCAATGGGGTTTGAATTTCCGAACTTTGTTCAGAAGTTCGGAGTTCGGACCGAACTCGACCAGTTCGGTCAACAAATGCGAACTTCCGAACTGAACCGAATTTTTGAACCGAACCGAATTTCCGAACTTGGTTCTGTTCGCACATCCCTACCAGGCCGTTTAGGCCTTTAAAGGTCATTACCAGCACCTTGAATTTATTTATTTATTTTATTTATTTTCTAGATTTCTATACCGCCCCATCCTGCCATGCAGCTCGGGGCGGTTAACAACAATAAAACAGTATAAAAACATTTAAAACAAATATAAAATATGTCAATAAAACAGGGCATAGAACAATCGTAAATAAATATATAAGGTGGGGGATTAAAAATCACCCCCCCCCTCCCTCCAGGAAGACAATAGGCAGCCAGTGCAGAGAATGGAGCACAGGTGTAATGTGCTCGCAGCGACCCGTCTCCGTTAAGAGACGGGCCACCACATCCTGCACCAGCTGCAACCTCCGAACCATTCCCAAGGGCAACCCCGCATAGAGTGCATTACAGTAGTCTATTCTAGAGGTAATAAAGGCATGGATGATGGTGGCCAGATCAGAGTCTGAGACGTACAGCCGCAGCTTCCATACCAGATGTAACTAGCGAAATGCTCCCCTAGCCACTGCCTCCACCTGGAGATCCAGGCAGAGCTGTGGGTCGAGGAGCACCCCCACACTACAGACCTGTGTGGCCAAAGGTGGGCAGACCCCGTCTATGATGAGAGTCACCACCCCTCCAGCCCTCCCCACCGCCATCACCTCTGTCTTATCAGGATTCAACCTCAGATGGCTCGACCTCATCCAATCCCCCACAGCCACCAGGCAGTGGCATTACGTAAGCACTAAGACTGCTGGGTCTGGGTCTACAAAAAAGGAGAGGTAAAGTTGTGTGTCACCGGTGTACTGATGACAGTGCATGCCGAACCCTCTCACGACCTCACCCAAAGGCTGCATATACACGTTGAACAGGAGGGGGAACAGAATAGAACCCTCTGGAACTCCACACGTGAGGTCCTGGGGAAATGAGGTACATTCCCCAAGTTCTCCCGGCCAGGAACAAGCGGAATCATTCAAGAACAATTCCACCCACTCCAGCACGGTCCCGCAGCCAAGCCACCAACATCTCTTGGTCAACGGTATCAAATGCAGCTGACAGATCTAATAGAATTAGAATAGATGACATTAAAATCATCTACTATGAATTCAGATGAAGAATGAGGTCCTGACTCAGAAAGCCAGCTCTGTTGAACAAAGGCTCAGCTTCACTTCATATGTGTGTGTAAATCCCAGGAAAGTCAACAGGATTTTGTTATGTAAGTACCTTGCAGAACTCAGATGGTCTTCAGCATGTGCTTAAAGTTAAGCATATGCCTAAATGCTTTGTGTCTCTGTGTTTGAAGGTTTGTGGGAAATGGTTTTGAGAAGCAATTTGTACATTGAAAAATAGTGTGTTAGAGGAAGGAATTATGAAAAAATCAGCGAGTGCTTAACAAACAGAAATAGATATAAAAAGGTGGTTTTGACAACCGATCTCTTTTTTCATATTGAATAGTGTCTGTGTATATCAGATGTGGAAAATTAGTGGTTCCAGGACTCTTAGACAGCAGTATAACCTGGTTATTTCCGTTGTTGACAAGTGATTAATTCTGGCAACCCTAATTCATATTGAACACAGGGGTTCTTTTTCCTAATTTATTTCCCTACTTGTTGAAAAATTGCAATGGAATTAATTAAAATTATAGGGCCACAGTTGTTGCCCTATAGTTAAGGTAATAGCAAACTCTCATTGAACAACACCTATGCTGTTCAATGGGAGTCAGTAGAGCAAAAACATCTGGTTGGTGACCATTCTACCTTTCCTCCAGCAAGATGTGTTCTGTGATTACAAACAATGAAGGGGAGTCCAGGGGAGGGGTGAGGGATGAAGGTGGGGGTGGGGGTTCCCCATCCCTCACCTGCCTTTGCCTGCTAGTAGTGCTTCAGCAGCAGTGGGACACCAATGGGACTGGGAGATAAAGCTGTTTGTTTACAAACAACTCCTCCCCATGTCAGTGATCAGAAGGCTGTTGCCTTATAAAGAAGGTTCTTTGAGATGTCTCCCAACATTCTCACAACTGGGTTGTACATGTTTAACACAAGTAATAGACCATGTGATGGTCTCAAGCTCCTCTAGTATAAAAAGCACTCTCCCTCTCAGAATAACAGTTCCTTCCAACACTTTCTAGGAATATAAGAACATTCCATGCGAGGTTGGAAGGGTGGTGTTGTGAGAATGTTAGGAGCCATCTCAAAGAACCTTGTTTACATGGTAACAACCTTCTGTTCTTCTAGTGCCTCCTCACAGGTAGTTTTTACATGGCTCCATTGGGTTGTGGGTCTGTGGGTGTGCCAGTGCATGGGTGGGGCATGCACACGGCCACACACGCATCCCCAGTCAACCCCCACTCATCAGCACCCACGGAGCAACCGCCATTTCCCCCAGTTGCTCTGTGCATGGGGGTGAGTGGGGATGCGTGTTGGGTGGGTGTGCGCACACACCCCTGCTCACTGCGGGGGCGCATGCTGCGTCATTCGCACAGGGCTCCCCCACCCATGAACATGCAAAATCTCCATGTTCATGGGTGAAAGAGGCCCATGTAAAAAGGGTCACATTCTCACAACTGTCTTACTTATACTGTCTTAGGTAGGAATTTAGGATGTAAAGCAATATCTATTCTATCTTGGAAAATCTGCATATATGGTTCTGAGATTATTATGGCTGCTATTTCACTAACTCTTCTTAATAAAGTTATTGCTAACAGGAATACTGTCTTTAAACCCCCACCGCATAACCAGTTCATTTGTGCACCCCATATAATCAATTCATGCTGTCCCGGGGACGCAGAGCTGGGCGGCACCCCTAGGCCCGCCAGCGGGACACAAAGAGGGGGGCCCATCTTGACTTCTTGGCCAGGGACCCATTGCACCCTAGCTACGCCCTTGGTCTAGTGTGTGTGACTGATCAATTTGAATGAGTATGTGAGGTGAGAGCATGTGTGTGTATTGTGTCTGAATGATTGTGTGCGTGATCAGTTAGAATGAGTGTGTGTGAGAGAGGTGAGAGCACATGTGTGAATGAGTGTGTGACCTCTTTTAAATGAGATGCACCCATGCAATGGCATGGGTGAGTGCATCTTGTATGAAAGTAGTCGCTTGTGTGTTTCTGTGTAACATGCACCTCCACCCATCACCCCTGCACAGAGAAACCTGCGAAAAAACAGGTTGCTCCATGTGGGGGATGTGGGAGGAATGGATGAGCGCCTGTGTGCACCTACAGTGTTCTTGTGTCTGGGGCTAGCTTATGCATTAACAAAACTATTAAGTTTAAAAAGAAGGGCAAATTACCTGGACAAAAAAACCTTTGGTTTAAGAAGCTTGTTAAGGCGGAATTACAAATTATACTCAAACGTTAACATGACAGTAAATTGTATGTTAAGGCAACTTTATTAAATATCAGATCAATCTATAGATTTTTGTTTTCTTATTCATTAATAAAAAAAATTATGACAACTGAAATTAAACTGTATGCATTCCTCATCACGTATAAGTATTGTTTAGTCACCATACCACACATATGCAGCTTAATTTCAGTTGTCATATTTTTTTATTAATGAATAAGAAAAGAAAAATGTATAGATTGGTCTGATATTTAATAAAGTTGCCTTAACATACAATTTACTGCCATGTTAACATTTGAGTATAATTTGTAATGCCGCCTTAACAAGCTTCTTAAACCAAAGGTTTTTTGTCTAGGTAATTTCAAATATTAATGAAGTTGCTGCAAAGGGATAAGTACCCTGGAAGGAAGGACACTGGCTGCAATCCTGCATCCACTGAAGCAATGGCTCAACTCCCATGGACTTTAATGGCAAGGATTGCAGCAACTGTTGAGAGTGAGAGGACATTGGAAGAAAAGAGGACCCGCCTAACCTAGTCTTCTCTTCCCACATAACAAAATCACTCACATGCATATGCATCATCCAGGGCTGGCACTACCATAGAGGCAATGCAGGCAGCCACCTAGGACAGCAAGTTGAAGGGAGCAGCAAAAACTGCCATTGACCCTGCTGCCAATAAGCTCTGCAGCAGAATTGGGGGCGGTGGGGCTGCCTAGGGTGGCAAAAATCCTTGCACCGGTGCTGAAATCACCCTCTCACACCGGCTAAATTTCAGTCCTGTCCGTTCACAATCCAATTTCAAAGCTCTATCATTAATATCTTTTCAATTCAGCCAGTACAGAAGAAGCTGACATACTCCCCCAGTGAATTATACTGCCGCTTGCTAGAAGGCTGCAATGTAGCTAGCAATATGTCTGTGTAGGCAAACTTTGGGCCCACTGATATTGGAATCTTGGGTTGGCTTGCTATAATATTGTGTAACCTTTCTTTGTTATCTTATTTTGTAAAATAAGGCAGTTCATTGGTAATGTAACCTTCTAGAGTAGAGCATGGCCCAGTTATGTAATTTTTTTTTAAAAAGTGGTGACGCATGAGAATATAAACTATAATTAGTTAGGTAAAGTAAGATTCAAAGTTATGACCTTTTCGGGAACCATTGACCAAGGCTACAAGCAGGGAGGAATGCCCCCACGCAATACTTTCCGCACTGTGGCACACAGTTAATCTTCTCACTTACAATGCTGATTCATTATATCATGAAGCTCCACCACTAAGATACATCAATGTAATCAATTATAGAATTACAAAAAAAGGTTTGGTAATTCAAAAAAGCAAATCCGCTGAAGAGAAGCAACTGGTAAAGTTTAGCCTAGAGAAAAGAGGTCTAAGTAGGGATGGCGGCACAGGTGTGGTTACCATTTTCAAAGGCAGCTAGAAGTAAAATTATAGTAGGCCTTCCCAGGATGCGTTCTGGCAGGATCAAGGCCCAACAACATCTCTGTCCGCAGGGAATTCAGCGCATGTGCCTTTATTTACAATTCATGTGTCCCTCAACCTTGTACACAAGCTCTTATACACAATTACCTCTCTGGCCATGCACAGTCCCTTTTCAGGCCAAAGGTCTCTCATACAATTTCCACAGCCTCTCTGAGTTCTCCGGACCAGGCATGATCCTTCCTGGAACCCATCAAACCCCCAGCTCAAGCAGTCCCACTGAGCCTGTTTGTCCAGAGACAGGGCCCAACACAAGCTCCTGTCTCTTTCACTCTCTTCCTTGCTCTGAGCCTGCCTTAGCCTTTTAAACCCGGCTGGACTGGCTCTGCCATGCCCAGTCTCAGCTGTGCTCTCTATTACCCTGGAGATGTACCTTCTTCACAGTCCTAAGATGCATCTTCTTAAAGGGTCAGTGGCCTACAGGGACTATGCCCTGTTACAAAAACAGTACCTAAGATATGTATAATACCCATCATGGTACCCCAAATGGCAGCCTCTGAGGATAGGACTAGAGATAATCGGCCTAAATCAAAAGAGAAAAATTTTAGGCTAAATATTAGGAAGAATTTCCTAACCACAAGAACAGATAGGAAGTGGAACAAATTACCTAGGGAGGTTGTGGAGACTCCATCACTCAAGGTCTTGAAAAATAGGTTAGAAAATAGTTAGTTTAAGAAGTTCAGTCTTTTATCTATTTGCCAGGCAGACAGGTACACCTGCAATGGGTCTCGAGCCTCTTCAGATCTAATTCTGCCTAAGTGATTGCATCCTTTAGTTGATTGTAATTTTCTAGTCAAAATGTGTCTTTTTGGATCCATTATGGAAAAATAATAAGCATTGTCTGTCTCTGACATCCGGGTAAACATACACCTGATATGTTACCATGAAGTACACATACATTGCCATGGCACTACCATAAGTGATGAAGTAGGTGACTGGCTCCATAATGTCCCAGAAATCATCCCAGCAGATGAGCCAATCTAGGAAAAGGGTGTTAAGAGTGAAGTGATCAAATTTGCAGACAACACCAAGTTATTCAAGGTAGTTAAAACACGAGCAGACTGTGAGGAACTGCAACGGGATCTTACGACACTGGATATCTGGGCATCTAAATGGCAAATGAGGTTTAATGTGGACAAGTGCAAAGTGATGCACGTAGTGAAAAATAATCCAAACTATGTGTACACAATGCTGGGTACTAAGCTAGGAGTTACCACTCAGGAAAAGGATCTGGGGGTGGTTGTGGACAATACAATGAAATCCACAGTGCAGTGCGCAGCAGGAGTCAAGAAAGCAAACAGAATGTTAGGAATTATTCGGAAGGGGATAGAGAATAAAACTGAGGAGGTCATAATGCCTCTATACAAATCAATGGTGCGACCGCACCTCGAATATTGTGTGCAGTTCTGGTCGCCCCATCTCAAAAAAGACATAGCTGAACTAGAAAAGGTACAGAGAAGGGCAACAAAAATGATCAAGGGCATGGAAGGGCTCCCGTATGAGGAGAGGCTTGGTAGGTTGGGGCTCTTCAGTTTGGAGAAGAGACGACTGAGAGGAGATATGATAGAGGTCTATAAAATCATGAGTGGTGTGGAACTAATAAACAAGGAGCAGTTATTTACCCTCTCAGCTAGTACTAGAACTAGGGGACACTCCATGAAACTCATGGGTGGCAAGTTTAAAACAAATAAAAGAAAATATTTTTTCACTCAGCGTATAATTGGGTTGTGGAATCTACTGCCAGAGGCTGTGGTAAGGGCCAGTACTATAACTGAGTTTAAAAGAGGTTTGGACAAGTTTCTGGAAGATAGATCCATTAGCAGCTATTAGTCAGACAGGATCAGGGAACATGACGGGAGCTGGGGGAAAACAACAGGGAATGGATCCCCCAATGTGACCTGTTGGGTGTTTCTCCCAAACCACCTTGATTGGCCACTGTCGGAGACAGGATGCTGGGCTAGATGGACCATTGGTCTGACCCAGTATGGCACTACTTATGTTCTTATGTTCTTATAATTTCATACTGAGTGCCCATGTAAGCCAGCCCTCCTCTTGAGTGACCATGTAAGCCAGGCGGTTCTCTTTTCTGCTGATTTCCAGTCTGGTCTTTTCCAGGGGTGCTAGCTACTGCTTGAGGTTCTCTAGACGGCCAACCAACCAGCTCCTTCTCCTTATTCAGTTGGTGTCCCTCAATACACAGTGTGCTGTACAGGTGCTGAACTGATGCCCTCACAATGTTCAACATGGTTGAATTTAATAATTAATCTTCATGGCTTAAGAGGTCTCTTTTTGATGGTTGAACATGATACATTAAGTTGTTAATTATTAGTTTGAAGTCATCCAGGAGGAAGATGTCTATGCCTGTTGAGGAGACTACTCATGTGCTCTCTGGAGAGTAGATTGCTACCCGGTTTATTCCCTGGTCCTGTGCGTGCAGCTGTCGTAAGAACAATTCCACAGAGTTTGAGATAGGCATAAGTGTAAACTGGCAATGCCTACTCCGGGATGGAAGATTCACAGAGATCACAGGTAACCTGTTTTTGTAAACCAGTGTCACATCATCAAAGGGTATTATTGTACTGTAACAGACCACTCTCAGACTCTGTTATGGAGGAAGTCTCTGGTACACCATCCTGGGCTGCGGTGGATACTGGATAGTGCTTGCCTTGCCCTGGGAAGCAGCTGGCAACTGTCAGCATCCTGCTACCATTCTGGGAAAGGAGGAGCAGCAGCAATCTGCCCACGATGGCCACCATCTTCTCAACTGGAAGCTGTCGCACTCGGGGTTAGTGTAGGAAGTACAGTTGATTATGCTAAAAGGCAGGAGGAAAGGACTAGATGATCTTGTAAAGTCCCATAAATCAGGGGTGGGGAACCTATTTCCTCTCAGCTTTGAAAATTAGTACAAGCTCCGAGGGCTGCACAGAAATTGGGGGTGGACATACTTAAAGTGGTGTGCTCAGGCAAAGGAAGAGCCAGACCATGGATCCGTGCCATGGATCTGTCCCTTATCCTAGTGTGCATGCCCCCTTCTCTACTCCCTCATCCTCAGCTCAGTCTTTCTGTGCTTGAGAGTAGGGGCCAGATCCAGGCACTGGAAAGGGGCCAAATAAAAACCAATTGTGGGCTGCATTTGGCCCACAGGCCTGAGGTTCCCCATCCCTGCCATAAATTCTATGGTGTTTTTTTTTTAACTGCAAAATCATATTGTTTTTTATTTTCAATATTTCAGATGTATTTTTTCCTGGCAAAATCATTCAAATATTTGGACCAGCTTTTGCTGGTGAGAGCCTGCAGGCCAAATGTTTATACCTGTCCTACATGTACTTGGTCTATAGTTCTTTTTACATGCTGTGCAGCTGGAAATCTATTATATTCAGCAACAGAAGTTGGTCGAGTCAAAGATATCATCTGAACTTCTTTATCTGAGTCTCTTACATTTGATCAACGTGGCAACCACATTTTTCTCTAGTAAGGCAATTTTCATACCTTAAAAATGTGGTCCAGATTACACACAAGGGATATTTTGCTAGCAGCTGATGATATTTCTTTCACAATGTAGGTTTCTTTTTTTAAAAAAAGCATTCCCAGATGCCAAAATGTTCAAACTTAAATGAACTTTGAAAGATGTAGAAAGACAGAAGTTAGGAAGGAAATTTGAGCTCACTGCAAGGTATAAATGTTGCTTTCAGTTTTTCACTCACTTGTAGGGATCAAAAGTTATGAAGTTTTCTTTCCTGGCTTTCTCTGTCCTACCTGCTATCAGCTGCTGTAACTATGGGAGGGAACAATATTTTCCAAAGTTTTTTCTGTGAGGCATCGGCAATTTTAAAAATAACTTAGCTGCATAAAAAAAAAACCAACAACAAAAATGGGTGTCATTTTATTTCAATCTAAATGTGGTGATTACCCATAACTGGCTGCTTAAAATGTATGTGACTGCAGAAGAAAGGATTCTATAGGCAAATATTTTCACATGCCTCCAAAACAGCAGATTTAAATAAAACCTATTTTCCTTAAAATCACTCAATAGCTGCTTCTATTGGCCTGTGGAGAAGATTCTAATTGGGCTTCCAAAGTTCATGAAAATCAGCCTGAATATTATCTCCCCTAGGCACGACGTAACACAGGGGTAGTATACATAATATTTTGAGGCAGAGTGAGAACTGTATTGACCTCCTGTGGTGGCCATGTTCTGTTGAGAAATATCGCCTATACAGGGGTTTGGAATCTTCTCCCCGCCATAGGCCACACTGAAAAACACTACAAGCCCTGGGGGCCAGAGTCCACCAGAGCAGTCTGTCAGAGAACTCTACAGGTGGGCAGGGCCAAGAAAGCCCAGCAGAGCACTCTACACAGAGGGCAGGGCCTGCTAGAGGGCAGTGAAGCAGTGTGGGCTAGGGAAATCTGTCTGAGCTCTCTCCTCAGCTGTCTGCTGGTGAGGGATTGCCAGATCCGCTCTGCAGCCCAGGCAAACAAGAAAGGCAGGCCGTATGAAAGGGGAGAGGACAGGAAGTGGCCTGCAGAGCACAGGTTCCCCACCTTTGCCTTACACTGAAGTAAAGCTACCAGAACACAGTCAAATACCTGGGTCAGGCTATGGCCTGCTGAGAAGTTAAGGATGGGTACAGCCAATAGGTCCAAGTCTAGAAAGGTACAAAGGGTAAACCGGCATTGTGGTTGGGAAATAGTGTCAAGTCACAATCAGAGGAACAGAGACCAAAACCAGAGACAGAATCAGACCAGCAATCAGAAGTCATGGGAAGGGCTGGGTCTAGGTAGGAAGACTGGAGCAGGGTCCGTGATTAGACAGTTTCCTCTTCCTGTTAGGTCCCTCTTATAGTCCTGGGTAGCCAATGGGAAAGCAGGAAGCTTTAGTCAATCAGGGGCGTGTGTGTGTGTGTGTGTGTGTGTGTGTGTGTTATGGCCAGAGGGAATATCCAGCAACCTAAGAAGATCAGGGAGTCCCAGAAGTCGGCTGTCCTTGACAAAGTATCCTTCCTGCCCTGATCAGGACTCCTGTCCTTTTCAGAAAAATAAACTGAACTCACAATATCCCGCTAGCAAAGTTGTGCTTAGGACATTTGCATTTAAGAGATACACCAAGAAATGCTTTAAAAATTCATTAAAAATGTGTAACATCTGAATGATATGCTGCTTTCTTGTATTTAGAGCAGTCTTTATTATTATGGTCTGCATTCAATCTGCTAACAGCATCTCCCCAGCATATGATTTCATCAAATCTACCCAGGACAAATTATAGAGCCACAGAAACGGTTCTATAGTTAAGGCAGCTGCATCACTATGTTAAAATCACAAACATTCTATTCATTATAACATCAGGATGATTTCTCCAATCACTTTGAAATTTGGTAGGGAGGATTGCTTGGGTGAGGTGTAGAAGTAGTCCAGATTTCAGGCACATCAGATGAAAAACACAAACTTTACAGATGTTTAAACTTTGGAGGCAGAATGATATTTTCTCCCCTATGCAAATGTTTTTCTGCTGATGGAGACTTAGGGTGATTTCAGACGTGACGGGGTGACTTTGGCCACATCATAGAATCACTCTTTTGATTCCCCACTGGAATTGAACCGTCACGGGCAGCAGACGTGCCGGCCGATCCCAGCAGGGAATCTGGAGGGGGGCGGGGCTGTGCGGCGCAACATGCGGCCGCATAGCCCCACACCCCCCATGCTCCCGAGGCCACCCACCCTCCGGGAGATGGGCGGGTGCAGCAGCCAATGCAGCCACGGCACCCACCTGCCCCCTGGGGTATTGACCACAGACCGGAATCGGTGGCAAGCATGGCCGCCGATTCCGGGCTGTGGTCAGAGGCCAGACGAGACATTACCACGCTCAACCATGGTGAATCCCGCCGTGGTTGAGCGTGGTAACGTCTCGTCTGTTGGGGGAAAAAAGTGATTCCTGCCGGGTTTTCACCCCCAGCGGGAATCACTTTGACCATGCTTTCAGTGATGGTCCCCGGACCATCCTTGCAAGCGTGGTTATTTTGATTCCCGCTGGAGGTTCACTGTGGTGAACATCTGGCAGGCATCAAACAGATGTTACAGGACCATTCCCCACCACAGGGGATTGTCTGTGGTTGAGAGTGATCTCGTAACGTCTGAAAATACCCTTAGATAGCAGTGCACAAAAATTCAAGTGTGACTTGAAACTGATGTTGTGTTTTTAGTTTTTGAAAATCTGTTGTAAAGTTTTGAAGCTCTGATGTTTTGAAGTGCCCATTTTTGCAAATGGGGAGAATAAGATTTTCTTTATGCCATGGTTTACGTGCAGAGAGCCATTGCTGTAAGATGGTGAACAGGCCTAATTGATGGGCCATTGCTGTATGATGGTGAGCAGGCTTAATTGATGGGCATTTGTGAGGAGGCTTAATTGACAGGCCATTGCTGAACAACTGTGAACATTGCTGTATGACCAAAAGCAGGCTGAATTGACAGGCCCCACTGCTGTATGACTGTGAGCATTGCTCTAGGATCCTAGGGTGGATTGGTGGGTACAAGGACACTTGGAGCAGCTGGAATGACAGGGGGATGGGTGGAATGATGAGTACAAGGCACCAGAATTGACTGGAATGACGAGGGGCTGGGCGGAATGATGGATATGAGGACACCTGAAGCAACTGGAGTGACAAGGGACTGGGTGGAATGATGGGTAAAAGGCCACCAGGAGTGACTGGAATCAGGAAGGGCAGAGTGGAATGATGGGTAGGAGGTTTCCAGGATCATTTGAAATGATGGAGGGGTGTGTGAAATGACAAATAGTACAAGGCCATCAGGAGTGACTAATATGATGCAGGGCAGGGTAGAATGATGGGCACAAGGCTATCAGGAGCAGCTGGAATGATGAGGTGAGGGGCTGGGTGGAACAATGAGTCTGAGGACATTGGGAGCAACTGGAATCAGGGGGGCAGAGTGGAATGACGGGTAGGAGGTGTCCAGGAGCAGCTGAAATGACAGGGGACTGGGTGGAATGATGGGTACAAGGTCATTGGAGGAAGCTGGAATGTTGAGGAGCTGAGTGGAATTATGGATGCAAGAACCCATCCCTCCTCACTGTCTTTCCATTTCCTCTCTGTGGCTTCCTCACTTCCCCCACCCCTCCTGGTGAAGAGAAAGTGAAGACAAAGGGTATTTTCAGACATTACGAGATCACGCTCAACCACAGTCAATTCCCTGTGGTGGGGAATACCCTCGTAACGTCTGTTGGGGAACTGGAGGGCAGGCGGTGGGGGAGCGGGTGCATGTGGCTGCACGTTGCACCACGCGGCCCCGCCCCCTCCCCAATTCCCCACCGGGATCCCCCAGCACGTCTGTTGGCCATGCCGGAGTGATCCCGGTGGGGAATCTAAGGGTTGTTTCTGTGACGGGGCAAATGCCGTCACGTCACGTCTGAAAATACCCAAAGACTAGATGTAGTTATGTGCACTGAGGAATTTAAAGTGAGTTGGATATAGTTCCTTTAGACATGTTATGGATGAAAATTGTGGCTTGAAGGAAAATGTTCCAGTGAGGAGGGATCTGCAAAGCAATATCCCCCTGCAATTACTCCTTCCCCTGCTGGTGAAATTTATGAGGTTGTTCCCAAGTGTAAAAAAAAAATAAAAAAATCCCACTGGTGAAACTGACAAAGTTTGGGCTGAAAGGGAAATTCATTGGCTGCCAATCAAAATCAAATTGGGAGCATGGCAGTAGGGGAAATTAGTGCATCCCCCTTTCAAAAAACAGGGAAATTCTTAGAAAAAAGCTTTGGTTTAAGAAAGAATTTACAACACCCGTACAAATTCAGCCATGCTCCAGAAAGCATGGAAATTGTAAGTTATGGCTTGTTCCTTAACTTTCATGCCATGTAAGTAGTAAAGACGTTGTACCGTCTCATGTATTGTACTCGCTTACAGCTAGGCTCCATGCACCCAAACTTTGCCTTGGGCTTTCAGCCCCAACCCTCTTCCTCTGCAGGTTGGGGGCAGCACTGAAGCTGGGGAGAGCAGGGGGGCATGGGGTAGCTTGCTTTCATTGCCCCCCTGCTTTCCCTATATGATTTCATTTGGGTTGGGGAGAATGGGAAGAATGTGGACAGAGGGACAACTAGTAGTTTACATCCAGATCATAGTGATAAGGTGACATCAGACTTGGTTAAGTACTAGGACTGGAAAAATTGGGGAGGCAGGACTAACCTTGCTGTTTCCTGTCTTGATGATGTCCGTAGTCTGTAAGACTGAGGCTGTGCTGTGGTTGTATAATATCTGAGCAGTACTCCTCCACAAAGATGTATTTATTTATTTTATTTATCTTAAAAGTTATATGCTGCCCTCTCCTGCCTCAGGCATCTCAGGGCGGCTCACAACATTTTAAAACATTAAAACAAACAATAATAATTACAATTTAAAAAACCAATATAAAACCCCATCTCCCAGATGTGTTGAGGTAGTACAAACAGCACTGATATTAACATGTTTAGGGGTCTTGGAGCAAGAGGGCAGGTGCAGGTGTCTGAAATGTAGATCTAGACAGTTTGCTACTCTGTTGCAGGACAAATGCAGTATGTTATTTAAAAAAAACATTGCTAGATGTGTCCTTACGAGAGCATCAGGCCAGGAGGCTTCAGGAAGTAGGGAGTGAAGGAGAAATGGTGTAGGAGTGTCCAAAATATTCTGTGTCCACAGTTACTGCTCAAGAGTGAACACTCATCTTTGGAAAATCAGATGTTCTGAGCTGAGAGTTTGCTACATTGTAGCAATGATACACTTAAAAATATGTGGCAAGGAAGGCCATTCAAAAATAAGCATCTGTATCGAGTCCACAGAATGATTTTTGTGAGTACTGAGCAAGTGGGTTATAGAACGAAGGAGAGTTAGTGCAGAAGCCAGGGAATCTGATTGTACGCAGCAGTATTACCATCAGTTCTCCCAAACCCACAATTAGGGATGGGCGAACGCAGTTCTGAAGTTCAGTGTTCGGCCCGAACTCGGCCTGTTTGGACTACCGAACGCGAACCTGAACCTGAACCCGAACCCGAACATACCGAACAGAACCGAACACTGAATGGTGAAATGGCCGAACATACCGAACAGAACCAAACACTGAGCAGCGAAATGGCTGAACAGTTCGGTCAGTTCGGATCGCGTTCGGTTGTGTTTGGGTGGCTAAAATGTGGTCTACTGTCACTCTGTCACTGTCAGGTCACTGGAAGGCCAATTGTAGGAGGGAGGGGGAAGTCATCTGACTCAGCTAGGAGCAGACTTCCAGGCACCAGGGGTGGAGGGTGGAGAGTGGCTTGGAGAAGCAGCCAGCCTGCTGAATCACCATCTCTTTTCGCCTCAGACCACTGGCTTGGCAGTCTGCGATTGGCCACGGGCTAGGCTGCATGGAGCCAATGGGGCTTGCGGTGAGGCAGGCGCAGCAAGAAACAAAACTGTCTGCCTCCCCCCTTCCCAATACCTTCTGAGCTAGTCACTGTTCATGAGCAGCAGGCGTTTCAGAAGGCTCCCTCACCCAGCATTTTCCAGCTCCCCAATCCATTGCCATCCTCCTCCTAT